>OZ005658.1:183775384-184375384 GCA_963930645.1 Salticus scenicus
GTGTCTAACAACAACTAGAAGAATCAGTGTATAAAATAGACCAAAGTATAATATTGATACAAAAATTCCAGACGAATGCCACGCGAAAAAAACAAACATTTTAAAAATAAGGCCTTAAGAGTGACGAGCACTGGTGTCGTTACCTTATGTTATTTATGTAGAGGGAGAGATGTTGTGATCAAGCTGTATTTACATAAACCTAATAACTGCTCTATGGTTCTCTATTACCTCTGTGATGTGTTAACTGTTTTCTAACTATGCGAATTTTTAATTCTTGTTTAATTTCCGCGTTTTACATGAGTATAAAATTTATTAAAAATAGTGTTCATTACTAAGGTATCTCGTATTTACTACAAATATGTACACAAATGCTGCAATTATATATATTTTCCTCGTGAATTGCAAATTAAACCTTTCTTAATCCGTGCCAAAATCCATTGAAAACCCGAGTTGAATATTTTCACCAATTCAATACTTTCTTCTTATATATGCAGAAGAGAGTAAAAATATTTTTATGTGCAATTATTGGTAACCCTTATCTCGTCGGGTATGGTGGTATGAAATTTATTCATAGGATTAAACTCGAAACGAACAAACATTCTCTCTCGATCCGCTCCTGAAGAAACACCGTTCCTAGGAACTCTGAAAAAATAATTTTGATGATGATTATGACTTATTTTCAATAAATTTCTATGGCAACGGTTTGGAGATTCTACTTGGCAAAAGTCATAACCGCGAATGTTTTTGTTCGCTTATATAGTTTAATATTTTTTTATTCTAGATGATTTTCATTTTTATTTTACTTCTTTTTTATTTCGTGTAGTCGAAATTTAAACGACAAAATATTTAAAAATAGTTGATACGTTATTATTTGTTGTTAAATTTAGATCTTTAAAAGGTTTAATTTTTCTTTATAAACACTTTAAAACTTTGTCGGGAATGATGGAAAAAGAACTATTATAATGTGAAATATGTGAAAAATTATTTAAAAAACAATTTATTTCGGTTATAGGACTGTCTGTTATCTAATAATAATAAAAAATTTGCCGATCTGAAATTTTAAATGTCAAAATAGTGATAAAGGGCCAAACGTAGCGAACTATTGGTTCATGCCACGTGATTCATCTTGAGCCACGGAAAGCACGGATATCATCCATTAATTCAGCACTCTTTTATTTATCTCGTTGCTTTTTTCTATCAAAATAAAAATAATTAGAACAAATCAAAAACTATTTAATTCTCAATTGCATGCATTTCAAAATACATTCTCAATTGCATACATTTTCCTGATTTTTTATTTATTTTTTTTTTTTTAATGGCTCCTAATCGAAATTTGCAATAATGGAAATTGTTGAAAAATATAAAGATTTGTTAAGAAAGAATGTTAGAATGGTTGTAACGAGTGATAGAGCTATATTTGGAAAAAAAAGGTGAATGCAGTAGGATTTTTTTGAGTGAATTATTTAGAGACAGAGAAAGGTTTTTGCATTTTTTGAAAGAATGTGGATTGATTAAACGAAGTATGATTTCTGAAAAGTGTAAGAGTGATATGGTTTTTGGACCGAGAAAGAAAGTGACGGATGGATGTGCATGGAGATGTTATGATTATGTTGTTGTGGATGATAAGAGTAAAAGGTGTTCCGCCGAAAAATCGATTAGGTTTGAATCGTGGTTCTCGTCGAGCAAATTAAGTTTTGACGAAATTCTTTCTTTAACCTATGAGATTTTGATCGGCGAACAGACATGTATGATTATGTATGAAATGGGTTTTTCAAGTAATACTTGTGCTGATTGGAGACAGTTCATAAATGAGGTGAATTTGGATTATGTGTAGGAAAAGTCAGAAAAGATTGGTGGGGTTGGAAAATTGTGTAAATTGACGAGTCGAAATTTGATAAAAGGAAGTTATGATTATGTTGTTGTGGATGATAAGAGTAAAAGGTGTTCCGCCGAAAAATCGATTAGGTTTGAATCGTGGTTCTCGTCGAGCAAATTAAGTTTTGACGAAATTCTTTCTTTAACCTATGAGATTTTGATCGGCGAACAGACATGTATGATTATGTATGAAATGGGTTTTTCAAGTAATACTTGTGCTGATTGGAGACAGTTCATAAATGAGGTGAATTTGGATTATGTGTAGGAAAAGTCAGAAAAGATTGGTGGGGTTGGAAAATTGTGTAAATTGACGAGTCGAAATTTGATAAAAGGAAGTATGGAAGAGGTCATTCTGTCGATGGCCAGTGGGTGTTTGGAGGTACTAAAAGGAATTCTGGGAAAATGTTTCTGGTGGCTGTGCATAATAGAACGAAAGAGACTTTGCTTGAATGTATTAAAGAATGGATAGAACCGGGAACGACTGTGTATAATGATTGTTGGAAAGCGTATGAATGTTTAGGCGAGGAAGGATATGATCACCTAACAGTAAATCATAGTTTAAATTTTGTAGATCCTTCCACTGGCTGCCATACTAATACAATAGAATCAACATGGCGGCATGTTAAAAATACACTGCCGACCTACAGTCGCAAATGTGAATTTAAATTTTATTTGGCTATGTATTTGTTTCATAAAAGATGTCACCGTCATACTACCTTCAACTTTTCCAGGAAGCCCAAGATACATGCAGCAGAACTACCAGGACCAGGACGCCCTGGCTATTGGGCGAGACTTTGCAGTCTAATTTATTTATCTCGTTGGGTTAAAATCAACGAGATATATAAAGTAGAGTGATAAATGGTAACCCTTGAGAAGGTCCAAGATGAGTCATGTGACATGCTTTCCTTGCACATGCGTATTCGGTGGTATCCTTGGTAACAGCTCATTTTCAGTACATTTCTATGGCAACGGTTTCAATGTTTTTGTTTACTTTACGTAGTTTAATATTCTTTTGTTCTAAACCATTTTGATTTTGATTTTACTTCTTTTTTATTTCGTGTAGTTGAACTTTAACCGATAAAATGCTTAAAAATAGTTGAAAAATTATTATTTGTTGTTAAATTTAGCCCTTTAAAAGTTTAAATTTTGTTTTATAAACACTTTTAAAGTTTGTTGAGAAACGATGAAAAGAAAGGTATTTTATTATTTATTAAAATGTGAAATATGTGTAAAATTATTTTAAAAGCAATTTATTTCGCTCATAGGACTGTCATGTTACCTAATAATAATGATAATTTGTCGAACTGATATTTTAAATGCCAAAATAGCGATAAAGGGCCAAACACAGCAACCTATTCGAGCATATCACGTGATTCATCTTGAACCACGGAAAGTTAATCCTTCATCCATTGAATCAGCACTCTAATTTATATATCTCTTTGGTTAAAATATTAGCTATAATTTAATTGTTGCCGAAAAAAAAATACGACTTTATTTTATTTCGACATAAAAATAAATACATTCAATTAAACGTGAACGTTAAAAAATTGTGAATTACGCATCTCACAAAATTGACGTCAATACCACTTTAAAAATTTTATACGCTCCTATATAAATATATATAAATATTTATATATAATATAAATATATATATATATATATACAGCTGCTATATAAAGTGCTAATGTAGTTCTACAGAGCTATATAATTCAACAAAAAATTAAAAAACAAAGTTAATAAAAAGTTTTTTATCTTATAATTATTTTTATTTCAGTTCAATCGGACAGTTCATTGGAAAAGTTTAAGTAAAAATCCCATTTTAACTTTAAAATTATTTAAATGGGATAAACAAATTGCTGTCAAAAATAAAAAAGTGAATATATTTCTTTTTACGTCAAAATAAATAAATTGTGGCGAGAAAAATTATAGATGTTTCATTTGAGATTAGCAACGGTTATAAATTAAAAATTATTAATTTGTGTTCGCTAAAAAAAAAAAAAAAAAGTATAAGTTTAAATAAGCAGCTGATTTTTAAATTTGGTAATTTTATATATTTTTACTTTCTCTTAGCCATATGGTTGAGAAAGTATTGTTTTAGAGTCAAATTTTCCAACGTAATTTTTTGTTATATTTACAAGTTCTGAGGTCCCCTGAATACGAAAATCATGTTTTTAGCGAATGGTCTGTGTGGATGTCTGTGTGTCTGTTATCAGCATATCTGAAGAACAAATAGTAGCAGAAATTCGAAATTCGGTATTCTAAATGTGTATCACGTAGGGATGCTACAGTAAAATTTTCGTTGAGATGGAGCAAATGGTTTGTGTGCAGGGACATTCAAAAGCATTCAAATACATTACGTCTATGGGTGAAATTGCTGGTAAGTAGAGTTTAACGTCTGTAGACTGCACTAAACCAAATGAAACGAATATATATTTTTTGTAATAGAGAAACGGTTTTTTTTTTTTTTTTTTTTTTTTTTTTGTGTGTATGCAGGAGCCTCGCCGGCCCCCCTGGGGGGAAGTCCCGCCGCGAGGGGAGTAAATTTTCATGACGGGTATCTATCAAAAGAGCTCGCCAATACCTCTTAAACGAATGGTTGAACCATCGATTTGCGATAATTTAAAATAAAATTTTTAACAATTTTTTATTTTTACTGTAATATTGAGAATAAATTCAACCTTTTATATATATATAGTGTTACACTACTTCTCTAATGTGGAAATCGTTTGTATTATCATCATAAAAGATAATTTTTTTAAAAAATAATTCTAATAAAATATTTTTTTAAAAACAGAATTCTTTTTTAATAACCGAATTAAATTCTATATAAATGTAGGTGCATTAATGAAACGGGGGGTTGACCCCCCCCTCCCCCGCCCTCTATAGAACTAATTATCATATAAAACTCTTCCGAAGACTAAATTGTATTGTTTAATATGGGTTTAGATAACAGTACTCGTTATCTAACCTCTTAATCTTTAACCTGTATTTATAGTATTAAATTTCAGGGTAAGAGAAACTCGTGTGAGTGACACACCAGATTATTTTTGTTATTTTTGCAACAGATTAGTGACCACTTTTTTTCTTTTTTAAGATGACTACGGAAGGTGATAGTGTAGCTACTGTTGTGGATGCCGAAGCGCATAAAATAAACATTAAAATTCTACCATTTTACTGAGAAAAACCAGACATTTGGTTTTATCAAGTAGAAGCCCAATTTGAAGTAAATAAAATTCACCACTAAAGAAACTAAATTCAACTATTTGATATCCCAGCTTGAACCGAAGTATGTTAAAAATATATGGGACTCTATTAAGGACACTAAACCTGATAAATATGCATTGGCGAAACAAGGAGGCTCTGAAATTATGAAAGTTGATGTTTCTGCAAGACGAAAAAAAAAGAAGACGAAAAATTCAAGAAATACAAGAAATTTCAGTAGCATGGAAGAATGTAGCAAATTGTGTAAAGGCTGTAAAAGCTAATAAAACAACACATAAAGCCAAAATTAAGGAAACAAGGCTTTACAAAACGAAACACAAGAGCTACTATTCTGCATCACGAAAAATTACCCTTACAATGAATAAAAATAACTCTGAAATTATGAAAGATGATGTTTCTACAAGACAAAAAGAAAAAAATACAAGAAATTTCAAAAGTATGGGAGAATGTAGCAAATTGTGTGAAGGCTGTAAAACTAATGAAACAAAACATAAAGCCAAAAGCTTCTATCCTGTATCTAAAAATAATGCTGTTTCATTAAATAAAAATGGTTCTGAAATTTTGAAGATGGTGTTTTAATACAAAAAGTAAATAAGACAAAAAAGAAGAAATAATGTAAATAGTAATGGGGAAGGTTACAACTCTCATGAAAACAATATGATTGATGAAACAACGCTTGACGACAATAACTACTATTCTGAACCTGAAAATGTCGCTCTTTCATTTGGTGAAAACGACACCGAAATTGTGAAATATGATGTTTTTGTCAGACAGAAAAAGAAGTCAAAAAGAAGAAAAAATTTTGGTAGTAGTCGAGAAGGTAGCAACTTGCATGTGGGCAACAAAATTAATGAAAAAATGCTTGATTACAAAATCTGCTTTTTGATCAATCTTACCACATATTGTATATTTCAATGTAATGGCATCATTAAAAAGAACCGAGTATTTGTAACTGGTATATGGCAACACTCAATACGGTTTGGGTTTGTGTTCGAATATGTTTTTTATATCTGTGTGTGTAAATAAAGTGTTAAGTCTTTGGAATTCCATGTAAATTCAATAATTACGTATTCAACTTTCATTTTAGCGTTATGACAGTTTTGGCGTCGAGGTAAAGAACTTTCAAAATTTTAAAATTACGATTTTATGAATGTATTTTTTTATATTTTATATTACAGTTTTTCTATGTGACTTTGAACTTACTTTTTTAAAGTAGACGTTCTATTACAAATATTTTGATACGAATATGGATGCAAATCAATTTCAAGAATTTTTAAAAACTTTTCAAATACAACAACAGCAGTTTTTTTTAATTCCTTCTAAACAAATTCCAAATCATAATGAACAAAATCAAAGTACTTGATTACAAATCCATAAATCCCGTTTTGTTTCGACCTTTTGAAAATTTCGATCCGAAAAAGGAATTGTTCAAATATTATCTCCAACGCTTTGAGAATTTTCTGGAAATGAAAAATTTGCTTTCAAATAAAGAAATTTGTTATCAGATGTTATTAAACTTAATAGGTGCTACTTATTACAACATGTTAGCTTCCTTAATATCTCAAAAAACTCGAGCAGAATTCAAATATGATGAACTTATACAAATCCTAGAAGTACATCTCTGCCCTAAAAAGAATATTATTGTTGCTCAAGACCAGTTTTTATCAACATATCAACATGAAAATCAAACAATTCCTGAATATATCGCCACTCTTCGACGTAGTATACTTGATTGTGAATTCGTATCCCCATGTGACTGTAAAGTATCTCTTGCTGATATATTTTTACGCTCGCAGTGTGTACGTGGCATTAAAGATAATTCAATTTGAGAACTCATTTTACAATCGGATATCACCGAATTCGATGACACTGCAAAGAAAGCAATAGCTTTAAAAGCGTCAAATTTCATAATAAAAATTGTACTAATTGTAGTGCAAATGAAATACATAGAATTTCAAGAGATCGAAATCCCAAACACCATTCAAATAATACACGAAAATCTCCGCGTTCAACTTCCCGATTTAGAACTGCAACAAACAAAATGTCAAATTCTCGTATCAATTATGAAAAACTTGGTATAGAAAAATCTCTGCATCCTATGCGGTCAAAATAACCATACTGCAAAAAGTTGCCATTCAGACCCCAATACTCTCTGTATGTAAGAAAATAGGGCACGTAAAAAAGGTATGAATCCGATTTACTAGAAGGAAAGAAAAAAAATAATTCAAAAGTCGATTCTGCAACTTATGTTTCAGATGATGAAGCATCCAGCCACTATGGTGTTTTTCAAACTGTAAATATTTATCAACACAAGGAACACAATTCTAAAGATCATGAAAAATATTTGTCTTGATGTCCATTGAAAGTCGTCTTACAAATCAAGACGGTAGCCAGGAAAATTTTTTGGAGGGATTCAAGCTTTAGTTGGTAATATTGAATGTAAGAAATGATGGGCGGAGGGGACGGGGGTTCCGTCAACCTATCCATTGGCTACAGCCACATGTTATTATTGTTTATTAATAGTGATTTTTGTAGATAATAGTTACTGAATAATTATTAACATTTCATTTTTAAATGATTTTCCTAAAAATAATTTTAAGCCACTTTTAAAATGAACTTTTTTGAGCCCTTTACACGATTTTTGAATTGCTAAAACCCAGTAATATAACTTAATTTATAAACTTTAAAGAATAACTAAACACATACATACATTTAAAAAAAAAAAAAAAAAAAAAAAAAAAAAAAAGTTTTGCAGTTTTATAATGTAAGTGATTTTTTTTTTCTTTTTTTATAGTTTAGTAAAATGGTTCATAGCAATTGATTCGATAAATGTTTTCATATGAAATAGGGCTCACAGGTTTTATTTAATGCCAATTTAGATTAAATTTTTCAAATTAATATGTTCTGTATAAATGCCAGTTAACTGGAAAAAGTTATTAAACCTTCGTTATTGTTGTAATATAATTTATGTTTCAAATATTGATAATAGTTTACAATATACATGTTTTTGAAAATGTGATACATATATATATATATATATAATTTAAATTTTATGTAGAAAGATTTAGTTATTTTCATTTATTGATTTATTTCAAAGAAAAATTAATGACTGCCTTATTTTCTTTTTCGGTTGGGCAAATTTATTTTAAAAATATAAGATATGTGATTGTAAAATGTGGAATTAACATTAAGCTTGTTAAATACAAAATGTTTTATAAAAATAAATTGAAGTCTTATTAATTCTAACTGTACACAAACCGCTGATTACATTATATGAAATATTTTATATCATCACTAGCAGACCCGGCCACGCGTTGCTGTGGCTAAGTTATACGTTGAATTATATTGCAGCAAGCTAATTAATACAGTCAAATTACTATTTACGAATAAAGACGCAAACGTTGTAGCCGATTTAAAAACCCACAGGATTGAGATTTGAAGCTAAGGTCAAAATTTGAAAGCGATTGATACAAATTTTCGTACAGTTGATATTAAGCACAAATTAATTTTATTGTAGGCTCTTATAAATTTTAATGGAGAAGTGATATATATTATTTCTTTTGCTACTTAGGATAAAAATGCTAAAATGACTAATATATAAATTAAATTATATTAAAATTCTATTAAAATAAAAGCATAAACGAAGCAGCCGATTTTAAAAATCAGTTTTTATGGATGAGTGAAATATAATATGTCTAAAGCTATTTTAGATTAAAATGCTAAAAAGACTAATATGTAATTTTATTTTTATTAAAATTCTATTAAAATAAAAGTACAAAAGAAACAGACGATTTTAAAATAAATTTTTATGGAGGAGTGAAATTTAATATACGCCATAATGGATAATTTTACTATAAAATGACCTCATCATTTTAAATATTTTAAAGATGGCAACAGCTATAGTTATAAAAAGGAAAACAATATGGCTAAACCAGAAAAATAAGTAAATTTGATAAATATTTTAAAACTTTAAAATAGGACATCTTATGAAATATTAGACATTTAAAGTAAATACATGCATCACTTTAAATAGAAAATGACCTCATCATTTTAAATATTTTAAAGATGGCAACAGCTATAGTTATAAAAAGGAAAACAATATGGCTAAACCAGAAAAATAAGTAAATTTGATAAATATTTTAAAACTTTAAAATAGGACATCTTATGAAATATTAGACATTTAAAGTAAATACATGCATCACTTTAAATAGAAAATGACCTCATCATTTTAAATATTTTAAAGATGGCAACAGCTATAGTTATAAAAAGGAAAACAATATGGCTAAACCAGAAAAATAAGTAAATTTGATAAATATTTTAAAACTTTAAAATAGGACATCTTATGAAATATTAGACATTTAAAGTAAATACATGTATCACTTTAAATAGAAAAAGATTTTGGAAAAGTTTAGTATATTTTAACGAACTGATGAGAAGGTTTTGAGTATGTTAAAGTTTTAATAGCAAATTCAAGTTAATAGAGATGGAAAACATTGAGGATTAAGATAAGAATAATTATAAGATTAAAAAAAGAAAAAAAAAACTTTTTATATACCATGCTTTTAAATCTTAATATAGTAATAATATACTAATTAAAAGGAAAATGATAAATATTCTATCATATTTTGAAGTCAAATTTGTTTTCAAATGTCTTAATAAAATATCTGATATAAGATACTAAGATGTTGTAGCGGAATAGATTTCATTTCTGTCATCCTTGGCGAAAAAAAAAGGATATCGCCAAATTATCTAGCGAACATTAAATTCCTTTCAAAAATCATGGTTATTTCAACAACTTATATTAAAAGAGTAATGAATAATATGAAACAATATTTCGTACAATACATATTACATGTCATACATACGTACAATGAATAATACATATTACATTTCGTACAATACATATATCTGGCATGTATATTGTCGTGTTACGCTTTTGATCACCAAATACAAAAAGAAAAAAAAAAAAAAAAAGCCAAGGACGACAGAGTTTTGAATTTTAAAATTAAAGTTTTGTCAATTTGACAGCAAAATAACTCAATCTAACTCACACGATAACTAATACATATCTATACCCAAATATAAGGATTGAAATCGGGAAATAAATTTTCTCGATTTTTAATATTTTTTTTTTCAAAAAATCCAATGGGCGATTAACATATGATATCTTTTTCTTGCCTGCACAGACGGTCAGTGAGTCACACGTCACTTGCGTATAGAACTCATAGATATAGTGTAGTATATATAGAGTGATCATTGGGGAGAAAAAAGTGATTCCTTTTCACTTGGGAAAAGACGACGTTTTTGCCAAAATATGGCCGCCTTTCCCCGAGTGAATACACACGGGAGTACATACGAATATTTTAAAGCAAATAAAATTTATGAATAATTTATTTACTAAAGGTGAATGAAAAACTCCAGATACAATTTCAAATTCATATATATATTTTTTTTTTTTCCAATACCTCTTAAAGGCTGATTCCAAAGCTTTTTTTTTTCGGCATCAAAAATCTTTGTACGATACGCAAGCGAAGTGTGACGCCACTGACCGTCCGTGGATGCAAAAAAATTATTTCCTATGTTAAAATTCCTAAAATTATTTCCTATGTTCCCCATGGATTTTTTTGTAAAAAAATATTAAAAATCCAAGAAAATTATTTCCCGATTTTAATCCCCATATTTGCGTATATATATGTATTAGTTATCATGTGCATGTTTTAGATTGAGTTATTTTGCTGTCAAATTGACAAAATTTTAATTTTAAACTTCAAAACTCTGTTGTCCTTGGCGTTTTTGTATTTGGCGATCAAAAATGTATACGAAAATATACATGCCAGATGTATATTTTATTAATATGCATTGTACGAAATATTGTTTCATATTATCCATTACTCTCTAGATATAAGTTGTTAAAATAACCATGATTTTTGAAAGGAATTAAATTCGCCAGATAATTTGGCGATTTTTTTTTTCTACCAAGGATGACCGATATCAAATCTATTATTATTATATTAGTATCTTATATTAGTATATTAGTAATACTATATTAGTATCTTATATCAGATAATTTATTTAGACATTTGAAAACAAATTTGACTTCAAATTATGATAGAATATTTACCATTTTCCTTTTAAATAGTATATTAGTTGGATATTTATTGTGTAAATATTACCTTTTGAAATAAAATGTTTATGTTTTCAATCGAATATGGAAGTTTGCCATTTTTTTATTTTTTTCCTAGAGTTTTGAAATTTAAAATTCAAATTTTATCAATTTTACAACAAAAACAACTTAATTTAACGCATGCAGATGATAACTAATACATATCTATACCGTCTATACCTAAATATAGGGATTAAAATCGGGAAATAATTTTCCTCGATTTTTAATAATTTTTTACAAAAAATCCAATGGGCTTTTAACATTGGAATTATTTTTCTTGCATCCATGAACGGCCAGTGACGTCATCACTTCGCTTGCGTATAACATGGAGATGATAGATCTATATATATATATTACTATATCTATGACAGAACTACATTAGCACTTTATACACCCCAGCTTTATACATTTACTTTATACATTACTTTATACATTACTTTATATATTACTTTATACATTAGCTACATTAGCAATATTTAAATTGATTATGACGTCAATTTTCGTGAGATGCATAATTTAACTTTTTATAATTTTTTAACGTTCACGTTTGATTAAATGTATTTATTTTTATGTCGAAAAAAAAGCACTCTTTTTTTTTTTGGCAACAATTAAACTTATGGAACTCGCAGATATTTTGGAGCAACTTTAATAAAGGTCTATAATTAACAAATAATTGCAATAAAACAATATTGTGACAATAAATTGAGATAAAAACTATCCTATCTCTCAAGTTGGACCAAACTGCACACAGTGTGCAAAATTTCATTAAAATCGGTTCCTTAGTTTAGGAGTTTACCCCGGACAAACATCGTGACACGTAATTTATATATATATACATATTTCAGCATATAATCAATATTATAAGCGTTTTTTGCCTATCAAATTAAACTACAAATGATTATACTTCAGTTCATGGCGCATTTATGTCAATTTGTCTTCAATTAAAACAGTGTTTATTAGTTTGAATTAATAGTTCTCAACATATGTGCCCTGAGAGTACAAAAGTTGTATATTTAAAGATTACCAGCAGGCTTTGCCCGCTTCTCTGGCCACTAAATTTAAAGGAAACTCTTTTCTATATAGCTTTATAAAAATAAAATAAAATAAATTACTGAAATTGTTCAAAAGATCGCTCCAGGTCCCTGCTGCATTCGGCAGCGATTTGGTCATCTATTGCAACAAGGCCGCTTGTCCCTATTACCTGCGACAATAGTTTACCAATGAGCTTCCATTTAGGTGCTTATTATATAACAGTTTCAAAATAGATAGTATCGAAAAAATTGAAGTTTCCCTTTTATATTTGAATCCCAGTTACATGTGAACAACACTATACATGTTGTTCACATGTAACTCGGACTGGACTTAAATGTAACTGGGTTTAGACAGCATAATATTTGCTTTTACGTTATTTCATATGTTTATTTTGTTTATCCAATCAACCATTAAATGACAGCAATTTCACGCCAAATATTACAATATGCTGTGACCGGCTACGTCTGTCGCATGAGACAATTAATTTTTTGTGTTTATGGGTTGTAAACTTGATAGTACAGCCTTAATATAGTTCTCTTTGGCGGCTTTTGAATTTTTGTCACCATTTTAGACTTAATCCATTGTAACAATAAGACTTAATACCTTGTAACAATATGCTATGAGCGCTATTTCTGCCATATTTTAGACAACTAATCTTTTTATGGTTATATATATTTCCCATTAAACATATTTTTATTTATTTATTTAAATATTAATTTGAATTTTTCAAATATTCGACATAAATTCAAATATTCCACAGCGTGCAAAAGTGCAGTAACACACAGAGGTTCATTTGTTTGTATGATAAATTAGCATAATGATTATTATATAAAAAAAATAAATAAATAGGTAAACATTATCGTGTTGCACAACTTTATTATGTTGCTCCACTGGCGGCTTTTGAATTTTTGTCGCCATATTAGCGATGGATTTTTTTTTTTTTTTTTTTTTTTTTTTTGTATGAAAAGGGAAAGACTATTTTGCTAATAATTTTACCAGACTCTTTTTTGTTTATACATAAGAATATATATATATTACCTTTATATTCTGCTTATATTTTTAATCGTTTTTAGGTTTAAAATAGTGCTTGTGGAAATAAATTTCCTATCTTTAAAACTGCATTTGTTCTGTAAATTTTGTGTAAAAATAAATCATTTATGTTTTTATATATTTGATGCACTACCTAGAATAAAATGGCTGTTGCTATATTAAATTTCTTGTCGAAAAACGTTCGGTGTACTTTAACACCAAAATTTAAAAAATTGCCCAGCAGGATCTGTTAATGAAACTGATAAAATAAAAATATGGTTCATAGAGTTTAAATAATCTATTTAAAAAAACTTTTAAAACCCAAATTATTAATGTATCGTATCACATACATAGATATAGTAATAATATATAGATTGATCATTGGGGAGAAAAAAGTGATTCCTTTTCACTCGGGAAAAGACGGCGATTCTACCAAAATATGGCAGTCTTTCCCCGAGTGAATACGCACGGGAATACACACGAATGTTTTAGCAAATAAAATTCATAAATAATTTATTTACTAAAGGTGAATGAAAAGCTCCAGATATAGTTTCAAATTCATTCTTCTTTTTTTCCTTTTTTCCTTCAATACCACTTAATGGCTGATTCCAAAGCTGTTTTTTCGGCATCAAAAATCTTTGCACGATAATATGGGGATTATAGATCTATATATATTATTATATCTATGATCACATAATTCTTTTCGAAGATAGAATAAAACTTAATTTGAAAAAAAAAATAATAACTTTTGTTTATTAACCAAAATAATTGATGAAATTTGAAATGCAAGTTGGTCTTGTGGGGTACAGGCTGTATATTATATTTTTGTGTTCGTGAGAGAAAATTTAAAAGAATTTGAAAACTGCAATTTTTAATCCCACTTAAAAATCATGTGACTTAATGTGAAGCAGATTTTTCATTTTTTTTTACAATCTTCTGCTGTTGCCACCTAAAATTCATACTTTAGTTAATTTTAAAAAATGTAATTGTCCGATTGATAAGCTGTTTAATGCATCGGATTTACAAATATTTTTCCTTTTATTTGCTATCTTATTTGTAACGATGCGACTGATATTTCTAATTTATTTTCTTATCTTTCTGATTTATTTTCCTCATTTTAAATAAATGTACGTTTTTTGTTTTTTAAATTATTATTATTATTATTTTGTCGAAAAAAAAATTGGCAACAATTAAATCATGGATAAAATTTTAAAATTTAAATGACTTATTTATCAGAAATTAGAAGGTTATTATTTTCACATTGAATTAATTAAGAAAAAACTAATCATCCGATTGATAAGCTGTTTGAATGCATCGGATTTACGAAAATTTTCCCTTTCATTTGGTATTTTATTTGTAACGATGTGACTGATATTTCTAATTTATTTTCTAATCTTTCTGATTTATTTTCCTCATTTTAAATAAATGTACGTTTTTTTTTTTTTTTTTTGTTTGTTTAATTATTATTATTTTGTCGAAAAAAAAATTGGCAACAATTAAATTATGGATAAAATGTCAAAATTCAAATGGCGTTTTTATCAGAAATTAGAAGGTTATTATTTTTACATTTTAATTAATTAAGAAAAAACTAATCAAAAATTCGAAAATCTGACTTCGATGTGCACAATGACCCTTCGGGGGGTACCTTTGTGTTAAATCTCGTGACTGTCCGAGCTACCGTTTTCGAGATCAGTGAAATATACAAATATTGCTCACTTAATAGTATAAGATTAACCCGGAAAACTTTGAAAGGCACCAACTAATTTAATTTTAATTTTGCTTCATGATTCTATGACTGAGATGAAAGAACTGAACCATGAAAAAGTGAAAGTCTTAATCTACGAAGATAATAAAGTCGAAAATGGTGAATTTGCCAACGACGATAATGATAAGATCGAGATTGATAAGAATAATGGATTGAAAATTTATGAAGTTGGTAAAGATAATGTAAGAAAAATACTTCCCTTTTAACTCTAAAATAAAATGCAGATTGTTGAAATTTTTAGAACAAAACTATTTTCATTTCGCGAAAATGTATATCAGTAGCACGTGTATAGCTTGAAAGTTAAAGGGATTTAATTTCATATATTTGAAAGAACTGAAAGAACTGAACCATGAAAAAGTGAAAGTCTTAATCTACGAAGATAATAAAGTCGAAAATGGTGAATTTGCCAACGACGATAATGATAAGATCGAGATTGATAAGAATAATGGATTGAAAATTTATGAAGTTGGTAAAGATAATGTAAGAAAAATACTTCCCTTTTAACTCTAAAATAAAATGCAGATTGTTGAAATTTTTAGAACAAAACTATTTTCATTTCGCGAAAATGTATATCAGTAGCACGCGTATAGCTTGAAAGTTAAAGGGATTTAATTTCATATATTTTAGACGGCTAATTTCATAGAAATCATATAATTACAAATAGCAAATTAAAAATTAGGATGCAAAAATTTGTATCCAAATTTGGAGTGTTAAAAAATACCATTCTGTTAAAAAGATGCAATGAAATTTTATTTATCTAAAGTTTTAGTAAATCAAATTTTTAATATTTATTATTAAACATATATATAGTGTATATTTACGTTAAATAATGGCTAAATTACTGGCGTAGTGGATTGATGAATCTGACCTTTATTAGGATATATATATATATATATATATATATATATATATATATATATATATATATATATAAACAAACAAGTCTAATAATTCAGTTTAGATGAAGATTCTAGGGTAACAAAACTTAGAAAATTGAAATAAAGAAAACAACATATCAATTCTTTTAATAGAAATGATGATGTAGAAAGAAGATAATTCCTCTATTTTGATTCGTAGATGTTCATATGCATATTGTTTACCAGAAAATACGCAGTAACTCAAATGTTTGTTTAGAAAAATGTTTGTTTGGAAGATTGCTGATTAAAGATGTAAAATTAGCAATTTTACATTTCCTCCCCTAAGAGTGAAAAAAAAAAGTACTACAAAAATATTCTTTTATCCATGGCAAAACTCCTCCAACTGTATAACATATATTAATAAACTAATGAAAATCACAATATTTGGATACATATTATAGATTTTCAGATGTTTTATGAGTCACCATTACAAGTCATCTCATCATTCATCTTTCATTATTGTGCATTACAATGTGTTCAGAGACATTTTCCAGTTCATCCAGTCAATTTTTCAGATTCTCTCAACAACAACCATTCCTTCAATTACAGCCTGAATGACCACTACCTGCCATTAAAGAAGTCACTTTTAATTTCCGGACAGATCGCCCCCATAGTTTGTTGTTTTTTTCCGGATCAACTACTGAGTCACTATTTTTCCATTATAGCTCTACCTAATGTTAGAAGCATGGAATTTGACAAAGGCAGAACAGATGTGAGAGATGAAGCAGGGCGACTAAGCACATCCACCACAGTTTAGTATTTCAGACAAAAGAAGAAAAAACAATATTTATTGCTTTTGGATTTGATAAATGAAAATGAAAATTGTTTATTTAAGGTCATTATAAATGAATTAGATATTCATTATTTTATTGTAATATAAACCTTTGTTGTTATTATAAATGGAATCACCTTCACGAACCGCACCTCGTTAAAAGCACATGCATTCTAAACACAATGTTGCATAATTCTTTCTAATTGGCGTCCCTCTTCTCGTTCACTCTTGTTAATTTACTTCTTCTAAAGATACACAGTATAGCTGCAAAGCAGTGGCAAATTTGAGCAACCTTAAAGTTTGCAAAAAAGCTTGATATAGTAAATGATATAGATTCGGAAAAATTAAGAAAAATAAAAAGAAAAAGAAGGGAATTAGCAAGTAAAAATAAAATCGCTAAAAATACTGTATCATGGATTTTGGCACACCGAGAAAAAATAGAAACTGCTTAGATGCTAAATAAATTTGAGCCAAACCGAAAGAGAATGAGAATTGCTAATACTGATGAAATAGAAACAGCATTAATCAGGTATGAAGCACGAAGTCAAAACCTTCCGATATCCTGAGTAATTATACGGGAAAAAGCTCGCTTTGACGCTGATGCGTGATAGAAAAAATATCATGAATCAACATGATTAGGGAAAAAAAAATCTAAATCGCGATTGCTGAGTTTTATGCATATATAAAGGTATTTGCGACATATATATGGTTTATTACAATTTTCATCCTTATACGGTTTTTGTAGGCTTTCGTGGTTTATAAAAGAGTACAAATTATTTTCCGCTGATATTTATCCTTTCACTTTAATACAATAAAATTTACAAAATCATAGCTTCGGAAAGATTTCTGTGGTACGATACATTAAGATTTTGAATTTTAAAAGATGTTTAAACAGCTTATTGTATTTTATTGTTATATTATTGATTTAAAAAAAATACCCATGAAGTCGCATTCGACTGCTTAGAGTTTCTTCACTGCCCTAAAATCTATCTATAAGAACTTTTATTTTATCAGTTCTCGTGATATTTATTATTACATTATTTCCTGTATCTCAAAAAAAGTTAAACTGTTTTTATTATCATAATTTTAGTGCTTTAGTTCTAAATTTAGTTTTATTGTGACAATTGTAGATATTTCTACGTTTTTTCCTACATAACAGCGTTATAAACGGTTTCTGCATTAAAATCCATTTACCTGCGTAAATTTATCTCATTTTAATTTTTCTTATGCCATTACCACCACGTAAGGTAAACGTTTTAAGAAGAAAGTTCAGCGAATATAAAATTAACGAGCAAAGGTGAAGTGATATAGAAACTTTTCAAGAGACAGAAAGTAAAAAAGAAGCTAATAGGATTTGCATTGTAGCAACTGAAGCTTCAGAAACAGACGAAGAAACTCAAGGAAGACGTTGCCAAAATAAACAAACCCAGTAGCACATAACGTTATTATAACTAATTTTCCACTGTTCAGACTTATTTTTAAAACTATAACAACGTTATGTGCTACCTAAGAATCTACTGTAGCAGATCGAGCTGCAAAAACAGGCGAAGAAATTCAAGCAAGACGTCGTCAAAATAAACAAACCATTGAACAGGTAACGAAATAACGAAACCATTGAACAGGTGTATGCGAGTGACAGTCTTGGAGTTCCAGGGAGTCATATGAAAAAGAGCGAGAGCGAACATGAATGTCACTGAGTGATGTACCAGAAAGTATGTTTTTTACTCTCAGTCCAAATGGTGGGATGCAAGAAGGGCGATTCTGAAAAAGAGAATGATCTGTGCTGCCAATATGAGGTTGGAGTGGGTGATGAGAATGTGAAAGTATGCGATAATACAACTCCAAGGAAAGCTTTTGTCTGATGTTAGTGAGGGAAGGTTCCACACAGTCAACATATAAACTGTTAACAGGAGAGGTACGGAAAGCACCGGAGAAGATTTTGAGAGCAGAATTCTGCACCGTGTCAAGTTTTTTTCAGATAAGAAACACAAGTAGAGCCATAAACTTGACATGCATAATCTAACTTGGAGCGTATAAGAGCACGGTAAATTTTCAGGAGATATACGATCAGCAACCCCAGGAAGTGTTTGAAAGAACTTTTAAAATATTTAATGTTTTATCACATTTTGTCCGTAATTGTGAAATGTGTGGAATAAAAGTAAGCTTTTTTTTTAAATAACATCCAAGAAACGAGCAGTGTCAACAACAAAAATAAGATTACCGTTCATATAAATCTCTGGGTCAGGATGAAGACCGCGTTTACGACAAAAATGCGCACATTGTGTTTTGTCATTCGAAAATGTAAAGCCATTAATTTTTGTCCAATTTGTAATGCGGTTGACTGCAAGCTGTAGCTGACGTTCAATAAAGCGCATGTCATAACCCTTGCAAGAAATTTGCAGGTCGTCAACATACAAACTGCCCTGTACATTAGGTGGTAACTGTTTAAGAATATCATTTATTGTTAATGAGAAGAGTGTGACATTTAACACACTGCCCTGAGGTACACCTTCTTCCTGAAAGTAAAAATTTGAATAAATTGATCCAATTCGGACACGGAAGCGTCTGACATTAAAAAAATTTTAAATAAAAATAGGCAGATTTCCGAGGCCAGATTAAAAAGATCTCTTAAAACACCGTAACGCCAGGTTTTGTCATATGCTTTTTCAATGTCGAAAAAAAGTGACACTAGATGACAACGTCTAACAATGGAATTGCGTATATTGGTTTCAAGCAGGAGAATGTTATCAATTGTCGAACGACCTTTTCGAAACCCACTTTGCCATGGAGAGATTAAATTATTCTTTTCTAGTATATATACAAGCCGGTTATTAATCATTTTTTCAAGAAGTTTGCACAAGCAGCGTGTCAGGGCAATTGGTCGGTAGTTTTTTTGATCAGATGCATCTTTACCAGGTTTGAGGAATGGGATAACGACAGCATCATGCCAAACAATAGGGAAAGTATGTTCTGACCAGATTCTATTATACAGTTTAAGCAGATTTTTAAGGGAATATTTTGATAGATGTTTAATCATAGGTTATCTAATGCCATCAGGGCCAGGAGCAGAGGTACGAGTACTTCTGAGAGTGTTAGTTAATTCATTTTCGGTAAAAGGCCTATTGTAATCTGCCGATGAGTTAGAACTGAAATTGATAATAGAGCGTTCATCTTTATGTTTGTAAGACAGAAAAGGCTCAGAGTAGGAATTTGAATTAGAGATGTCAGACAGAGTACTGCCAATAGCATCTGCAATATTTTTGGTGGAGGTAATAGTTTGACCATTGACTTTAAGGAATGAGATACTATGATTATTTTGAATACCCATTGTTTTTCTGACACGCTGCCACGTTGCTTGCTGCTAGTATTTGAAGTGATACTGGATACATAGCTGATCCAAGAATCTCTTTGAGATTTTCTACGGATTTTACGTGCATTCGCCCTAGTTCGCTTATATGCTAAATAATTGGAAGTGGTAGGATATCTGCGAAATATTCCCCATGCTTTTTATTGAAGTTTTTTTGCTATTTTGCAGTCTTCATTCCACTACGGTTTTGATAGTTTAATAGGATGGCCAGCAGATTTAGGAATGGATATATTTGCAGAATTAATAATGACATTGTTAACCTCAGTGACTGCCCTATTAACATCACCTTCAACCATGGAACTTGTAATAGTTGCATTTAAGGAAAAAGCGACCCAATCCGCTTTGTCGTAAATAAAATGAGGATTATGAATAAGTTTGATTAAAATAATACAAAGTTAAGAACAATGGGAAATGGTCGCTATTGTGTAAGTCACTGCTAACAAAGAAATTAAGATATGGATAGAGAGTAGGACAACGCAGATGGCAAGGTCTATGGCATGGAATGTGGCGGAAGGTTCATGGAAATAAGTATTCTCACGGTTATTTAAAATACACAAAGAATTGTCAGTAATAAAATCTTCAATGACTTGTCCACGAGGATTGATGTCATGGCTCCCCTAAAGCGGGTTATGTCCATTAAAGTCTCCAAGAATAAGGAAAGGGGAGGGAAGCTGTAAGAGGAGATCTTGTTTGAGTATAGAAATATTTGGTGGTAAATAAATGTTGCAGACAGTTAACAGCATATGCGAATGCATTTGGACGGCGACAGCTTGGATGGATGTGTTCAATGGAATATTAGTTTATTCGCAATAAGAAGAGCTACACCACCTGTAGCTCTGTCACTCTGAGTGAAATCTTTCCGAAAACAACTATATCCCTGAATATTAACATTATTGTTAATTTTTAAGTGGGTTTCTTGAAGAGCAATGCAGACTGGTCGATGATCAAAAATCAAATCTTTGATTTCATCCCGTTTATTATTAAAAAAGCGGCAATTCCAACTGATGAAATTAGTCATTAAAGTTTTTCTTTTTTTTTTTTTTCTTAGATTAAAGTGTCTACGTCACTATGTTCAGATAGGGTAGACATTTTATCTTCCTCGTCGGATGGGTGAAGAGAGATACAGTCCTCTTGAATTTTAGAAATATTTTTATTTGGTTTCACTACCTGAGATATGGAGTTTGGTGAAACCTTTTTCTTTTTTAGTGAACCAGTTTTTGAAGGTGAATTTTGATGTTTTACGGAGATCATATTTTTTAGCGTTTGTGAATTTCTTTTAGGGAAGGATGATGGTTTTGAAGACGATTGTGATGGTTGTGAGATCTCAGTATGTTTAGATTGTTGTTTTTGAAGATTAACTTTCACTATTTTATCAGAGAGAGTACTATTGTTAATATCATCTGTTTGTATCGCTATGGTTTTATAACTCTTTTTGTTACTGGCTGAAGCAGCGGCCGCAAAAGATTTACCAACTGTGGGTGTCCTAGATTCAATAATTTTTCGGGCTTCAAAATATGAGATGTTTTGTTTTGTTTTTATGGTTTGAATTTCCTTTTCACTTCTCCATTTCTCACAGGATTTAGAATAAGCAGGGTGGTCTTTTTTACAGCATTTTGCAGTAGAGTAAAAACAGTTTTTAAATGATTTAAATGCTCATTGTAAGAAGAGGACGTGATTGTTATATCATCGAGATACACATGCACAAATTTATTCAAAACAGGTTTAAGTATAGTTTCCATAGTTTTTTATAATGTTGCAACTGCCCCTGAACATCCGAAAGGCATTCGTTTAAAACCAAACGTGCCGTTTTTAGTTATAAACGCTGTTTTTGAAATATCAGTGGGTTTCATGGCAATTTGGAAATAACCTGATGTCAAATCGAGAGTAGACATAAAATTTGTTGTTGTGATATGTGCTAACAAATCATCAATTATAGGCAAGGGATACTGAGGATATTGTGTAATAGAATTTAGCATACGATAATCTATTGCAAATCTCCATGCCTCAGGATCGGTAATAGGTTTACCATTTTTCTTACGACATAAAACAACAGGAGATGCATAAGGAGAAGTTACAGGCATAATAATATCATTTTTCAACATTTTGTCAATATGCCAATTTATAATATCTTGTTTGGCTTGATCATAACGATAAGGCTTACTAAAGACTGGTTTATTAGTTCCAGTGTCAATTTCATGGCAAACAACATGGGTTAAGCCAGGTGTATCAGAAAATAACTGTTTAAACTGATTAAGAAAATTAACAAAATCAATTTTTTCAGTATGAGTGAGGGCACTTTCCTCTAGATTAACAGTTAACTCTGTCGGCTCGAGAGGTTTAGAATTTGACTGAGAATCATCAATATGTAAAGATTTATTGGCAAAATTTATTTCAACATTATTTGCTTTCATAAAATCTAAGCCAATAATGCAGGGGTGCTGAAGATTGTCTATGACGTAAAAAGGCCAATTAACATTTAAACTATGAATTTTAACATTCAGGCTGACTTCGCCTCTATTAACACAGTACTGGCCTTGAGCCGTTATAATATTTAAATTTGTGCGCTTTAAAGGTTTAAAGATAAAATACTGTTTATAAGTTTCATATGCTAGAAAGGAACGTTCAGCACCAGTGTCCCAATAAGTAGGTATAATAAAATATCATGAATTATTGCATTTAAATTAGGTAGGTCCACCGGACTGATACAAATAGTGTCTAAACATATGGAGGTGGTTGGGTTATTCATTGGCTGTTGCCCCTCCTCACAAGAGCCACTTACTCGTTTAATTGACGACTCTGGTTATTACGAGAGTTACGAAAATTTCTGTTATTTCTATCAGCTCGAGAAAAGTTTTGAGACTGATTTTGATTAGAACGATCGTTCCGAGCATTTTGAAAGTTATTCCGCCTTGGTTGCGGCGATTGACAGTCATGTTGATATATTTTGAGGGGGGGGGGGCGAAATTTTCACGCCTAAAATTTTGCATATTTCCATTAACCCGTTGGGGATTAAAGGTGTTGTCCGCCTTTGGGGGGGTGACGTTCTTGGTACTTAGCTAAGGTTTGAAACAGACTGTCGTATGAGGTTACAGGTTTCAGATCAAGGTAATCTTGAATAGGAATAGTCAAAAGCGGGGTTATAATTTCCATTGCAGCGGCAAAAGATAACACTAAATCCTTTATAATGTCGAATTTACGTAACAAAAATGTGGTAGGTTTATCATAAAACGACATCTTTGTCGTATACAGTTCTTGACGTAGTCTGGTTTTATCAACAACAGAAGAGACTGAATTTTTAATTTTAAGCTTCAAATCCTCATACGTAGGATTTTGGCTTAGAGCTCTAGAAGCAATGGTGTCATACCAGATTTTAGCATCTCCTTTTAAGGAGTATTTTAATAAATTAAATTTATCAGCTTCGTCAATTTTACATATATCAAAATACTGCTCAAGATCCTCAAAAAATTTAAGTACATTGTTTGAGCCAGTAAAATAAACCCGAGCGGGGAGGGGGGGGTGTGTGTCGAATTGGTTTGGAAGCCACTGTGGAGTTTGCGTTGCAGCAAACTCCATCTTAACTTAAATACTTAACTAGATTACTAAGAAAACCAGAGACTTGAGTTGGACAAACAATAAGAGTTTATTTGGACTACATTAATAGGAAGGCGGCCTGGTAATAAAACTTAGCTCAGTCAACGTATTACTTAATCAAAATATATGAATCAACTAATTTAGTTAGATAAACTTAAATATCTCACCCCAGCAGACAGTCGAAGGTGTAGAGACGGTTGCACTCGTACCTCGCTATTACGACTTTACTATGGGTCAGAGGATTCCCTTCAAACCCAACTTTTCCTTTCCGATTCCTAGTGAATACGCACAACAACACACATCACTACTTAACTTCACGCACTTCAATCTTCACTACTCTACTTCTCGATCACCATCCACTATAATATACTGCGACCTCCAACATCCACACCATCTACTAGAACCATCTCTATTTTTATACTTCTTCCTACGCCCTCCTTTCACTACATTTCAATCCGTCCTTTTAAAAATCACTTCTAATTCATCTAATATTCAAAATCTAAGTCTTTTATTGCAGCACCCTGCCGACACAAAACTAACTCGACCAAGACTTTCGCCGAGTCACTGGCGACGAAGTGATTTGACCGTCCCCACTTTCTACTTTGCTGGATCCAGCTTAATTCAAACAACTGTGGTGACGTTCTGACGTCTCAACCTCACAAATTGTCCATAAAATTAAGATGGATATACACTCATGTTTGTGAAAATTGCAACACCGTGAAGGAATTATGAGAAATTAATGAAATTTAATACACAAATCACTAATATTGGTACAAATAAATGATTAATTTTACAAAGAAAAAAAAACATTAAGTGCCGAAATCTGTATTTTATGTAGCTACCACACGCTGGAATAACTTCAATTTCTTTCTTGAGATATCGTGTACACAGACTAACATACTAACCGACTAACAAACTAACAGACACCATACAGATGGACACCATTCAAATTTTGTCATTTTCGGATTTCTCAGATATGTAAACATGTAAAAAAGTAAAAAAAAAAAAAAACGAGCTCGAAAATTTTCACGATTACCTAAGTTCCCCATACCTATAGTATGATGGGGAACTAAAAATCGCACTTAGATCGTCTACGATACGCAATTGCACCCGACACCATCATACCAGATGTTCGTCAACCATGATGTTCTATAAATCACTCCAGATAGTAGCTTTCACCGGCATAGAACACGGTATCATAATACTACAAGTTAAAATGGGATTAAGAACCACTTAGAACTGTGAAAAAGAACAACTTACACTGTAAAAACTTCTGTAAATTTAATTGATACATTTATCTAGAGTCTCTGTAGGTTTACAGTAATTCTTAGTTAAAAGTGAATAATCGAGATTCTCAATCTTTTTTCTGTATTTTTACCTATTTTATTATTTAATTAAAATTAAAAATGACTGTTTTTACTTTAGAAAAAGCATTTTAAGTCCGAAATATATTCTCACCAATAATTAATTAAATTAATATTAGTTATTAAAATGAATGTATAAAATAAATTTTTTAACATCTCTGTTTATTTTTGGCTTTAATTTTACGTATGACTTAAGATAATACATTGCACAGAGTTTTCCGTTGAAATTTTTAACAGTGTATTGCCAATCTGCACGCAAGTCTATGCCTATGAGCCCATTGCAGTCTCAGGCGTCGATAGTTTTGTGTTAAGGAGATCCTCTATGCAGAAGTTCTTACAGGTAATTCACGGTGCAGCAGACGTCGACAGATTGATCAAGCAGACATTTTTCATGTTACCCCTTTAGTAGTGGACCTAAGTGCTTCCTACCAGACAACCATAAATTATTTTCAACGTCCCGCTACATCTTGCTATTTATACGATTTCAGCGTCGGTCCAGAAGGCGCTGCTCAGCCCACGGATGCGTGGTGACTCTGAAATGTTAATAAATAGCTGTCACCTGATAGGTTTTATAGCTTATGCCTAGCGGTTGGTACCAACCGTGGGAGTTTAAATTTGTGGAGTTTGCATTCCTGCAAACTCCATCTTAACTTAAATACTTAACTAGATTACTAAGAAAACCAGAGACTTTAATTGAACAAAAAATAAGAGTTTATTTGGACTAGATTAATGGGAGGGCGGCCTGGTAATAAAACTTAGCTCAGTCAACGTATTACTTAACCAAAATATATGAATCAACTAATTTAGTTAGATAAACTTAAGTATCTCACCCCAGCAGACAGTCGAAGGTGTAGAGACGGTTGCACTCGTACCTCGCTATTACGACTTTACTATGGGTCAGAGGATTCCCTTCAAACCCAACTTTTCCTTTCCGATTCCTAGTGAATACGCACAACAACACACATCACTACTTAACTTTATGCACTTCAATCTTCACTACTCTACTTCTTGATCACCATCCACTATAATATACTGCGACCTCCAACATCCATACCATCTACTAGAACCATCTCTATTTTTATACTTCTTCCTACGCCCTCCTTTCACTACATTTCAATCCGTCCTTTTAAAAAGTCACTTCTAATTTATCTAATATTTAAAATCTAAGTCTTTTATTGCAGCACCCTGCCGACACAAAACTAACTCGACCAAGACTTTCGCTGAGTCACTGGTGACGAAGTGATTTTAACCGTCCCCACTTTCTACTTTGCTGGATCCAGCTTAATTCAAACAACTGTGGTGACGTTCTGACGTCTCAACCTCACACACTTGGTAACGGAATATTAGAAGAAAAAGATGGAAAAATTAAATTTCCACAGATCTATGTTATTTAACAAAATATATCGAGTCATTCATAGATAGGATATATCCAGATCTATAAAACATTATCAACAAACTTGTTTTGTGGTTCAGAGAAAGAGCAATAATGACTACTCAAAATGATATGATGTTGGAAATTAATGATATGCTGCTTCAAAGATTTGATGTCTTGTTGAAAACACATAAGTCAGTTAACTGGATCGTGGTGATAGAAGATGCGGTCCATTATACTGTTAAATTTCTGAACTCCTTGAATCCTGCCTCCTCGTGTACTTAATTTAATGGTTGGTGCTCTAGATATACTTTTCCGGAACTTAATGCCGCCAAAATAATGTAATGATACAATATTGCAAATTACAGCATCGTTAAGTAATATAGTAGATGGAACTGTTTTCACAGGTTGTAGTAATTCACAATTGTAATCGAGTCATTCATAGATAGGATATATCCAGATCTATAAAACATTATCAACAAACCTGTTTTGTGGTTCAGAGAAAGAGCAATAATGACTACTCAAAATGATATGATGTTGGAAATTAATGATATGCTGCTTCAAAGATTTGATGGCGTGTTGAAAACACATAAGTCAGTTAACTGGATCGTGGTGATAGAAGATGCGGTCCATTAATCTGTTAAATTTCTGAACTCCTTGAATCCAGCAGGTATGCCTCCTCGTGTACTTAATTTAAAGGTTGGTGCTCTAGATATACTTTTCCGGAACTTAATGCCGCCAAAATAATGTAATGATACAATATTGCAAATTACGGCATCGTTAAGTAATATAGTAGATGGAACTGTTTTCACAGGTTGTAGTAATGAAGAAAAAGAACTAATTCCTCGCATTCCTATAATTCAATCAGGTTTTCCATTCCAATTCAAGTGTCTATAGTTTACTCGAAATATGTGTTTTGTGATTACTATTAAATAGTCTCAAGTTCCGCCACTTCAAAAGTTGCTGGTATAGATTTCAGAGAAGATTGGTTTTCTCATGGACAACGCTACGTTGACTGCTCACGCGTAAGCTATAAAGAAAATATTTATATTTTAAACCTGAAGGGACAACAGCTACCGTTGTTTATAAAATTGCATAATGTGATATCTACATTTTGATGGGATTCAACTATCTTCTGCAGCATTGAATATATTTCTTACTATAACAAGTCACAGAAAAAAAAATGTTTCACAGGCAATATTTTTGCGCTTTCCAAAGAGTCAACCAAAAGAGTCACCCAGCATATTACAAACTTGGAAAAAGAGATTTGAGGTTCCTCTGCAAAGAAAAGCATGCAATCTTCGAAAAGTCATTTGTTGGTTTGTTAAACCTGGATCTAATTTAAGTAATGCAATATATCAAAACGTAGAAAGCATGACTATATTGAATCTTGAAGAAGTATCCAAGAGTTTAAAAGAACAGGAAGTAGCAAGCACAAACTAGATGTGAAAGTGTCTAATGAGGGAAATCCTGGAATAAGCTTTAACAATTTAGCTTACGTTACGGTAACCACTGATGCTCTAGGAGATCTGAATCAAGAAAACCACGATTTCATGTATCAATCCATTCTTTATTGGTGTAGAATGCAAGCAGTACCTGGAAAAATCACGAAACTACTCATTTTCGCATAAAAGGGAGAGGATTCAGTAGACTATTAGAATCTAACTTCAAAAGAAAATACTAGTTTTTTTTTAGATTAATTTACAAAGATCACAGTGTAGGAAAAGTGAGTGGCGAGAATAAACAAAGTAAAAGAAAAATCTGTATTTTGGATCAGAGAATTGTCTGTAAAAATGCTATGCCTATAAGAAAAAGATGGCTAGAAGCGGACAAAAATACAGTTATAATGGATGTCGGGGAATATTCTGAATGCATTAAAGTACAAACTGCTGCTGATATAAGTAAATTATACGTCGTAACGCAGAATTTTCGTCAGGAATTAGTAACTCTTATTTTATGTTAGACATTAAATGGAAAAAGTTTCTAAAATGATTTACCAGTAACATTTCTGTTCGCGGAAGAAGAAGATAGTGCGATTAGTTAAAATGCCATTCTGGGATTAAGACGCAATGTAAATAAAGCAATTTTTGCCACATTTTTTATTTATTTATTTATTGTAATTTTTCCATTAAAATCAACCATATTCCGTTTGGCTTAACAAATTTTATTTATTAAATATAAAAATTCATGCATTTGAGGATTAAACATTTTACAGTGGAAGTTCAAACCTTTTTATGACAATTTTGACATTATCTTCCAATTTAAATTTAAATTTAAAAAAAGCAACAGCCATCAAATTAGAATGGAATTCAACTTTCTTCTATTCCGAAGAGTCGACTGAAAGAGTCAACCAGCATATTATAAACATGTGAAAAGAGAACTGAAGTTCATCTGCTATGAAAAGCATGAAATCTTCGAAAACGCGTCTGTTAGTTTGTTGAACCTGGATCAAAATTAAGTAATGTAATTTATCAAAACATAGAGAGCATGACGGGATTGAATCGTGAAGAAGTGCAGGAGTTTAAAAGAACAGGAAGTAGCAACCACAGACTGAGATTTGCCAGAGCGTGTAATGAGGGAAATCCTGGAATAAGCTTTAACAATATAGCTTACGTTGCGGTAACCACTGATGTTCTTCGATATCGGAATCAAGAAAAGCACGAATTCACGTAACAATCAATTCTTTGTTGTCGTGGAATCCAAGGAATACCTGGGAACATTTCGAAACTACTCATTATTACATAAGAGATAAAGACCTAGGCGCTGATTCAATGACTTTGAAGTCAGAATTACAATTGGTGTACAATTGAAGTCAGAATTACATTCTGACTTCAAAAGAAAAGACTAGTTTTTTCTTTAGATTAATTTACAAAGATCCCAGTGTAGGATGAGTGATTGGCATGAATAAACAAATTAAAAGAAAAATCTATAAACACTTTTCGATCAAAGAAGTAGCTGTAAAAATGTTATGCGCATAAGAAAAAGATGTCTAACAGAAGAGAAAAATACAGTTATAATGGATATTGTGGAATATTTTGAGAGAATTAAAGCACAGCCTGTTGCTGACATAAGTAAATTTTACTTCGTAACGCAGAATTTTCGTCAGGAATCAGTAACTCTGGAAATATTTTCTTACACATTTAATGAAAAAAGTTTCTAAAATGATACCATCAAGGAAAACTGCTTAGCCCTTCAGTACTTTATCGATGCCGTATGAGATCTAGGAATTCAAAAAGCACGACTCTCTAATATCAAGGATGTCGAGTCAGCTTTTCGGTAAATGGAATGAAGAGAAATCTCGCAGAAATCTTGAGGAGATTGCGCAATCGTGAAAATAATAAAGAAATAAAGGATCCGAAGGTAAAGATCTGGGACTATGGAAGAGATGGACTTGTGAAGAGAAACTGTCCTCTACGACCAACTAAAGAAAATAACCTGGCTTCAAAATCATTGCAGGGAATATAAGAAAAAGTAATCTCGCGGGGCGGAGTTGCCAGAAATTGCAGAGCCCCACTTTACAGTATCCCATGTTTTATCGATGAGTGGCGGCAATAATGGACTTTATGCTTAACAAGTTAACGCCAAGTTACCACCACCTGCCGTATGATTCTGGATACTGCAGCCAACGTAAGCCTCATTAGAACGGATTTGGCTCAAGAACTAAAAGAGAAGATTTTTAGGACGCCGCCCTGCGTTAAACATCAGACTGTAACGGGAGACGAAATCAAAATACCTGGAAAAAAGAACTTGACCATCACATTTAGGAATGCCAGCTCCATTTTGTGGCATATGTGGCTGATATAAGAGATCCTCTAACATTTGGAATTGATTTCCTTAGAAAGTTTAACTTTAAATTGGACGTAGAGAATAATGAACTGCATTCAAGTTCCGAAGGCATAGCTGTGTTTAACACTGAAAATCAAAACATTCAGCCAATTTGTCAGATAACAACCAAGTCTGAAATTTCCATCCCTCCACACACAGAGACAATAGCTTCCGGGAGATCTCCAAAACAGCAACACTTCCGTTATAGACTGATTGGATACCTGAATACAGACAATAGCCCAAGAGGAGTTCTGGTGGCTTCATCTCTGGTTGATCTGTCAGGAGGCACTATTCCTGTGACAGTCGCAAACTTCAGCGATAATGTAAGGACAGTGAAGAAGGATGAGGCGTTAGCAACCTGCACTCCTGCTACATGCATCAACCGAATCAAGTCTTCATAATTATTAACAAAGGAATTACTCAAAAATGCAGAATTAGGAAATGAACTGAGATGTGCTGCGGAGAAGCTTCTAAAAGAAACACGACGTAATGACATCATCGCCCCATCAACGAGTCCATGGGCCTCTCCTATAGTACTGGTGCGAAATAAGGATGGTTCAACAAGATTTTGCGTGGATTATCGTCGCTTGAATGACGTCACGAAAAAAGATAGTAACCCTCATCCCACAACTGACGACACATTGGACACACTTGCTGACAATAATTGGTTCTTGACTTTGGATCTGAAAAGCGGTTACTGGCAAGTGGAATTACATCTTAGTGGAATTACATCTTGATGATCGTGAGAAGACTGCATAAACCACGGGACAAGGACTCTAACAATTTAAAATTATGCCATTTGGATTACGTAATACACCTGCAACCTTCGAGCGCCTGATGGAGACAGTGTTGAAAGGACTTTCTACAAAGCCTGTCTGGTATATTTGGATATTACCACTGTGGGGAGCACCTTTGAAGATCATCTAAGAAACATCCGTAAGGTGCTAGAAAAACTCAGGATGGCTAACCTAAAATTCAATCCAAGCAAGTGTAACGTGTTTCGCCGGGAAATGAGTTATTTCAGCCATATCATCTCTGCTGAATGTGTGAGAACTGATCTTGAGAAGATCTCTGCAGTCGAGAACTGGAGTCGCCCAGAAAATTTACACCAACTACAAAGTTTCCTATGATTGTGCACTTACTATAAGGAGTTCGTGAAGTGTTTCTATAATATTGCCAGACCACTCCACAAGCTTACAGAAGCCAAACAGATGTTCCAGAGGACCGATAAATGTGAAAAAGCGTTCAAGAGACTTATAGAGGCTTTAACATCATCGCCTATTTTGACGTATCCACTGCCCGACAAACAGTTCATACTTGATACAAATGCCAGCCATGAAAGTGTCGGTGCTGTTTTGTCGCAGGAAGTTGATGGTCACGAACGTGTCATTGCCTGTTTGAGTAAATGCCTGTCTAAACCGGAGCGAAATTACTGTACCACCAGTAAAGAGATACTTGCCATCGTAAAAGCCATAGAACATTTCCATTATTACCTCTATGGCAGAAGATTTCTGCTCCGGACCGACCACGCATCTTTAACGTGGTTGCTCCAGTTCAACAACTCGAAAGGCCAGATTGCCAAGTGGATACAACGCCTCCAGGAATATGACTTCGAGATACGCCATCGCAAGGGGACTCTAAATGGTAATGCAGATGCCTCGCTCGAAAAGCTGCAAGTAAAGCTCTAGCGCCGAACAGCAATACTAGCAGAAAATCCGGTTGCCTGTCAAGCTACAGTCTCAACTCCATCGATACTGGACCAGTGGAGTGACCAGGAACTTAGAAAAGCCCAGTTGAAAGCTTCTGATATAAAACCAATATTACAATAGAAGGAGACGACCAACATCAGACCTGACATTTCCAGATTCAGCACCATTACAAAAAGTTATTGCGCACTCTGGGACTCCCTTCATATTAGAAACGGCGTTACTGTACAGAAAAGGGGAATCTGACGATGAAAGTAGTTTCAGATGGCAGATTGTATTATCAAGATCAAAGTTTCCAGATGTTCTAGAGCAGCTGCATAGTAAGCCCTACCGGAGGCCATTTTGGGGTGATGAAGACTCTACAGAAAGTTCGAAACGCTTCTAATGGTACAAGGCAAGGGAGGACGTAGAAAAATGGTGTAAATCATGTGACGCTTGTGCGGCTCGTAAAGATCCAAACAAACGAAGCCGAGGAAGACTACAACGATATAACGTAGGAGCACCATTTGAACGGATTGCACTCGACATCTTGGGTCCTTTGCCACGGACCTCCAGTGGAAATAAGTACATCCTCGTCGTGATGAACTATTTCACCAAGTGGCCTGAGGCATATCCCATTCCTAATCAGGAGGCATGCGCAGTCGCAGAGGTCCTATTGCAGCAATGGTTGTCAAGGTATGGCACGCCACTACAGCTTCACACCGACCAAGGTACGAGCATTACATCTGCTGTTTTCAAAGGACTGTGTCAATTACTCGCCCCAGACAACACCCTTACATCCCCAATCGGACAGCATGGTCGGGAAGTTCAACCGTACCATCCTGAATAACCTCTCATTTCTATTATCAAGGAACCAGCAAGATTGTGACTTGAAGTTACCATTGTTCCTGCTGGCTTATCGAAGTGTTGTCCAAGAGACCACCGGCTATACTCCATCTCAGATGCTGTTTAGACGCGAACTTAGTCTCCTATTTGGTTGTCCACCAGATGCGCCTTCATCGCCCGAGGAGTATATCCAAGGTTCCAGGCATGATTTGAAGACGTACACAACTTTGCTAGGGAGCGAATTCGCATGGCAATGGAGAAGATGAAGATAACGTTTGACTAAAGACTACGCCACATAAGTTCCAGGAAGGAGACAAAGTTTGGTTGTGGAATCCTGTTCGGTTGGTTGGTTGAATGGCTTTTTTTGGCGCAAGGTCCAGACGGAATCCTGTTCGGCGCAAAGAAATCTTTCCTAAATTCCAGTGTAACTGGGATGGACCTTACACACTCTTTAAAAGATTGAATGATGTAGTTGTAAGGATTACTAAAACACCTTCATCAAAACCGTAGGTGGTGCACAATGATCGGCTAGCCAAGATAGTTGTCACTAGTCCTTTGAAATGCTACCTCCTTGTAAGTTTGCCCATCTGCGCAGCACTAGTACGACGTAAAACCCCAACCAACAAACCTCCTTGTAAGTTATTTTGCACAATGGAATTCCCACTTTTAAGGGAGATACATAAGTAAGGGAGATACATACATTATTGACATTTATATTTTGGATGGAAAAAGATTAAGAATCTAAAGTTTCTCGTGGAGCGTTTGAACACTGATCGTTATTAGAGTTTGATTTTAACAAAATAAAAAACCGCGGAATTAACGAAAATCGATAAAAAGCGGAAAATCGCGGATCCGCGGAAAATTCTCCTGCCTGTTTTTAGCAAGTGGTGAAATGAAATACGAGAAGTCAATCTCTCTATCCAATGCAATCTGTAGACTTATCCGACTAGTGCTACCAGGACATACGTTAATCGGAAAAACGAGCTAAAAGAAGCAGATTTAAAGAGCCGTAAATGTGATTTTCTTTAAAAAAATTGTACATGTATATATAGAGAGAAAATGTGCAAAGAATGATATATATTTTTTTTTAATTAGAGAATATGTTTAACAACTAAAAATTGGCATTAAATACTGTAAAAACGCGTGAGTTTCAATAAATTTCCTTTGTTTAAAGATGAATGTCATTGTTTCAAGTTACGTCTTGATTTATGTAAATTATATTTAAACAATGCACAGGTTTGTGATATTTTTATAAATAATTCTTTTCTAAATCTGAAATATTGCTAGTTGTTTTCGTAGCACAAGGGCCAACTTAATGAAATTAAACCTTTCCTGGGGTAAATGCACCGTATACACTTGCTGTAGTCAGGCTCTGCCTTAACACATTAAAGAAGTAGATTAAATTATTTTTCCATAGGATTCTTAAATAATTCTGAATTATTGTAAATTTAAACTTTTATAATTTTATATAGAATGTAGTTCTTTTTATTTTCATTATCCCTAACCTAAAAAGAAATGTGCTCTAAGTTTGCAGCGTGCAGTGTTCATTTTTTTATATATACATGGAAGGACAAAATATGCAAGATTCTAAATTAGTATTTAAATTAATATTAAGTGATATTTTAATAGTATTAGCTCAGAATAAATCTTAATTTTAAGAACAACTTAGTGAGAATTCTATTTTAGAGCCCCAGTAAAGTTAGTTTTTCAGCAAAACACGTCGTAGCGCGGGAATCGGGGTTAGAAGAAGTTTCATAATCAAAATTATGCAATAGTCGAAATAAGCGGCAATACATTGCGAAGCACGAAATCCTGGATATCCGGGTCAACCAATGAGAGAATGTGGGATGGATTTTAGCTTACTTAATTATATTCGTGGTTGCACCGATTAATAGCGAACTTTCAGAATTCATAATTCGAAAATGTGCTGACGAGGGCTATTGTTTTATGCTTAACGCTTGTTTGGATTTTTTTATGATTACAGTATCGGATGGTTTCCTATTAGAATAAAATTAATTTTTAGATTAAAAAAAAAGGTATATTTTTAATAGGATTTATACAGTAATTATTGAAGTGAAAGGTGCCCATTTTAATATTTAATGTTAAATTTGAATTCAAATGTAATCTATTTATGAATATGAACGCTTATTTGTTTGTTTGTATACAAATCCGTTTGCTATATAACTTTTGCCACAACTCAGTCAGTTAATATAATAAATTGTTATTGAAAAGTGCGCTATTAATTAATTAATCTCTTATTATAATCTTCCATAAATTAATAATACGTCTAATTCATTTACATTTAATTGTATTCTTTGAAATTTGCAGGATAACAGCCGTATCCACACTAGTTCCTTAGTAAAATCCTGGATGGAAGAGAATTTCATGAGGACAATACACTGGCCGAGCAACTCAGCAGATTTAAATCCAATTGAAAATGTCTGGGCACTTTGGAAAAAACAAATTACGTTCGATAATATTAAAACAGCGGATGAATTATGGACGGCCAGATTCGCAGCGTGGAATGAACTTAGACAAGACACAAACATTGTGAAACATTTAATTGAGTCAATGCCACGTAGAATGCAGGCAGTACTTGATAATAAGGGGAATTATACAGCCTAAGAATCGTATCTTTGTATATATTGCCATTTTAACCAAAGTTTTTTTTATTTAACCTTTATGTGCCAACCGCACTCAGTAATTAATTTTATGTTGCTCATTACTATTTATTTTATTTATTGCTATTTTGTTTTGCTGCAAGTCGCTGATATATATAGAGATAGATATAGCGAACTAAAATAGATTTTTTGGGGCAATCTCTTTCAGAAAGGTTATTTTATTTTATTTTAATTATTATTATTATTATTGATTTGGTTTGTTGCAAAAGCCACTGATATTCATTTATATTCATTCATTTATTATTTATTATTTCTTACAGACATGATGAATTTCTATTTTGCCAGCTTTACGACTATTCGAATGCCCACACTTTCTCCCCATTCGATAAGAACAAAAACTCTATTGTAGATTTTAAATCACGGATGAAAAAACTAAAATGATTATTCTCTTTATTTAAAATGTAATTTAGTTAAGCAACAGAAAGAAAAATCCCCTACTGACACATTTTTATAAAATGTGTGTGTGTTCTGCACCTTTTGATGTGCGTATAATTTGAAAAAAAGAATCAAAATTTTTCAAAAAATAAAAAAATAAAAAATATGTAAAAAATAAAAAAAATATTTACTCAATGCACACCACAATCAACTGATGCATGTCAGCAAAATACGATAAAGTCAAGAGGAATAACTTTTGATTTCATAAAATACCATATTATTGAAATGTTTTGTAATATTTCAATATTAAATACCACTTAAAATAATGCTTTGATGTATAAAAGATTTTTTGTTGCAATTTTATCGCTCATACCATTGTTTCTGTATTAATAATCCGGCAAATCGCATTAATAATATAGGCATCCGCATTAATAATTTGGTGCCTACAATAAGGGTGAGCAACTTTTATTAATTATTAAACTTTGCAGCCAGAACATGAATCTGTGGAAAGTGTTGGGAAAATTCGTCAGACAAAAAAGATTATGTTGCACTTTCGACAAAAAATATTAAATACACCACAATATATTTTTATATTGATATAATTTTTATAATTCCCAGTAATCTTTTACTAAACCTACATTCGTACCATGAAAAAATGCGCAGAAAGTTTTCAATTAAATTTAATTTTTTAGTTTCTGACCCTTTTTTTTTTTTTTTTTTTTTTTTTTTTTTTTTTAATACTATTTGTCGGACTAATTGTCGATTGTTCTCACGACAGTTTCTTATGCTTTCAAGATCCTCTTATCGAGATGGAAGCTTTTAAATATAACGATACGTTTGAAACATACCTATTTCAATTTTCTTTTAAAAAAGAAAAAGTATATGACGTCCATAGACGTTGAATCTGTAAATCTGTAAAAATCCACTAGTAAAAATATATTTTATACGTTAATTTTTTATATAATAAGCTGAACACAATATACCTACTGTTTTACACCAATCTATTTTTTTTTTTTTTATCTGCATGCTGCTTCTTCCAACACCAAAAAGAAAAAGTATATGGCGTCCATAGACGTTGAATCCCTAAATCTGTAAAAATCCACTAGTAAAAATATATTTTATATGTTAATTTTTTATATAAGCTGAACACAATATACCTACTGTTTTACACCAATCTTTTTTTTTTTTTTTTTAATCTGCATGCTGCTTCTTCCAACACCGCGTAAATTCTCGACAAAAAAAAAAGCTTCAACTGAATGAACAAGATAATCATGAACTAAGTAATCATCTCTGAATAAAAAAATTAAAAAATGAGCTGTACTCCAATTTTGTTTGTGAACACATTAATGCTGAAAATTGGAATCTCAAGATTCCATTAATTGCTTTAACGATAAAAAATGCTGAGTCATATATAAGTTCGTTCAAACGGCTAAATGTCGAAATTCAGAAGAAAATTAAAAGGAATATCTCAATTTAAACGATAATAACGTACTATCTGGATCTTACATTTGTATTATATTTGTAAATCTGCAAGTTTAAATTCATACTGACTTTTACCTCACGTACCTTTTACAGAATACCGATCATAGTAAAGGCACCGCGTAGGTTGAAAATTGTGATCGCATGTCTCTGGACCATTCTCAGGGGGTGAATCCCAGACCGTCGCATATTGCCCACTGCGCAGCACCAGTGCGACATTATATGCAATTAGCCAACCAGCCGTAGTATAGGCATTTTCATGGCATTCCTAAACGATATACAAACATAATATTGAATTTGAACTAACAGAATATTGAATTTGAACTTTCCGATTGTATGTTTTTTAATGGAAAATAATAGATATTCGACCACATCCCTTTTTAAATTTTCAAAATATAGAAAAAAAAATGTAGCATCTCCACATCTTTGCATTTAAAAAAAGTACCTCATCAATAGTGGACACTTTCAGATCAGTATCTGATACACAGTTTGCCTTAAACGCTGTTCTTTATTTTATAGAGTATATCAAAAAATCCTGTTCGATACCCCAATTTACTATTTTCTACATGACTGCACTACAAGAAATGATAATTTGAATCATTTTTTATACTTGAAAAGTGTCCAGGGAGATTAAAATGCGCCGTCCACTTATAGACACTTATAAATGCAGTAGTGCACACCATTGAAATTTTTTCGAAAAGGCGAAATAATTTGCGAACTGATCGAAATCATACATTTAATTAATACAATATTTTCTCTTTCATTAATGAGTTAAAATCGAGAAATATATAACCTTATGCCATTAATTAAAAAAAATTATATTTGAAAATTCTATAAAGACTTCACATTTTTATTTAAATAATCAAGTGGCTGATTAGTAATTTAAAACATATGACAAGGGATTAATAACTCATAAATGCATATTTATGGATTTTTAATTTGCTTTTAAGTATGAATGTCAAAATTTTTCAGCTTTATCTTTAAACTCATAGTTTTATAGTTTTATTTTCAACTTAAAGTTTTCTTAACCATTGTTTCGATAAATTACAAACACAATAAAACTTGATTTCATACAGTGTTTCAGGACTTATACCATGATAATTGATAACTTTATTCTGAACGTGTAGATGTTTACTATTTTTTTTTGCTCATTAGAATATTGTTATTTCACTTATTATTTTAGCAAGTTATCTATTTTATGTGTTTTATTTTACGTCAAATTTTAAAGGATAATATGGTACATAAAGTAATTTTTCAAGTAGCAGTGCGATAACCTGGAAATGCTTTATCGAATGGAGATAAAAATTGGTATACATAAAAAGCACCATGACAAAAATGCTTTTATAGATTTTGATACGTGAAGGAATTTGTTGTCCTTTTACTGGGGCAAAAGAAAATTCTTTTTAGATTTGAATAACTTGAAATGCATTTTAAATGACAATATTTTCACTCTTTTTCGTTTCAGGTTTCTTTGGGATACAGAAAACAGAATGTGCGAAGATGAAACTCGATTAGAAAAAAGACGATGTTTAAATATGGAGAGTACGACAAGATGGAACACAAAATGAAATATGGAGATTGCGGCAAAATGGAACACAAAATTACCTCCAGAGTCACTGAAGAACAAGTGAACAAAATGCCGAAGTAATATCATTTAGGCGTCAAAATGAGTCTTTAGAAAAAACTCGAATGAGGCGAGAAGCAGATGAAGGACGCACCGTATTTATAAGGTTACAGGAATTGCCTATTCTGCATGATGATGAACTTTTCAGATATGAATCACACAAATTATATTTGAAGATGGATGATATTGAAACACATAGCTGTGAAGCATTAAACACAATATGCCGCATCTTTGCAGGCAAAGATATCCAAAGCATAATTTCTATTTTGAAACTTTAGTTGTCACAAACTTTGACATTTCACAAAGATTTTATTTTATTTTTGTTACTACTTCCAATGAACTTCAGTATAAAATTTTATGTAACATGAATTAATTTTTCTTTTATTTTACAGAGCATATTTTTGTATTCTTTTCTTTTCTTTTTTTTTTTTTTTTTAGGAGTGTAAATTGTATTACAGGACAAGTAAACACAAGATTCTGATGAAACTAAAATACTCTTGTTTAAATGCGAAAACAAAATATTTCAAATAATATCGAAACACAAGTGTTATTTTTTGTAACCAAAAACATGCAATATGTAAAACATATCATTCACTATTAAAAAAAAAAAAAAAAAAAAAAAAAAAAACGATCTTTTAAAGAAGATGATGATAATTTTCCAAATATCAAACGACTGAATAATTGTTTCACTCGATTTTCATAAGAACTTAATTAACTAAAATTAACCAGAGAATTAATATTCTTCACAGTCATATTTGGCAAATGAGAAGACGGTTTTGAATAACCTTTCTTTAATTAGAAACAGTTGTTTCTTTTACAGACACAATTTTGTCTATAAAATTAACATGATGCGATTTTTTAATTTGATTTTCAATTATAACATACCATAATAAATAATTAGCCTTAGCCTTTTTACTCATATCCCATCATCAGTTTAGCCTTAACAGGTGTCGATCTTAATTCCGCTCAGTCGATGTTTAAGTACTCTTTGTGAATCTTTAGGTTTTTCGTTTCTTTTGTTATCACATGAGGACAATGTTAAAAGTCTTAAGTCAACAGATTAATTCAAAGAAACTGCTCTTCGTCCCTCGCACATCAGCTGTCACTTCAACTCAATTTCGTGCTAAAACTATTCAACGTTTTGTATTTGAACAAGACATTGGTCAAGAAGTAAAATTTAAGTCAGTTGGACAAATCATAACCGATCGTCCTGGATTAGCTAATTTATTACGCTGTTCAAAAAGAAATTGAATAATTGAATTAATAATAGATAGAAAAAGTGTTTCTGCTGCAAAATTAAAATCTACTAACATGTCAGAATTTACAACGCCAACTACTTCATCTACTGTTCCTCAGAAAAGTAAATTTTGTCATAATGAAGACAGAAGAATGGATGAGTTGTGGCAACGATGGCAAGGTGGCACATTAGCTGATTTTGTTTCACATTTTGGTATTACTGAACTTGATTTATTACGTAACTGGCATGTTCTTAGTAAGGGAAGGGAATGCTTCTGTTTACCGCTACCGGCAGAACGAAGCTCTGATCGATATGTCACTACTTAGCGAATATAAGAGTTATTGTCGAATTTACTTTAATTTTTGGGCCATCTGTATATAATATAATCCTATAGGTTGTAAATATACATACTTATGTTCAGTAATATCTGTTAATCGTAATTTGTGAAGCGTGTGCAGTTAAATTTAAAATATTGAAATTATTTTATCGTTCTGAATCTTCGTTTTTAAGACTCCAGCCTGCTTTATTTATTGAAAATGATTAGAAAATCAACATCTTAATAATAATAATAATAAATCGGCAAAGGAATAAAAAAAAAATTAAAAACTAAATGAACTGTCTACTTATTAAACTAACTCGAACGTATCATAAAATTAAAATAAATACCAAAATAAAATGTTCACTAACATCATATTTCTCACATACTTTTTTGCTTTTGTTGTTGTTGTTAATGTCAACATACAAAACCCCTTTCACACTAACAGTGATGTGGTAATCCACAATTCACATATTTTATTCGTATGCAACACATTTTTAGGGCATATAATGTTAAATAAATCTATAAATAAAAACGTTCTGAAATCAATGTATATAAATAATTTAATTTGTTCTCAAAATTATGTTACCCTGTATATCAAATATTATAAGCTCAGCTAGCAATTTATTCCCTTTATTTTGAAAGATGATACATAAAATATAGATAAAATAATTCACTCTTCTTAGTCTATCTTTATATATATATATATAAATTTCTTGTCACGATGTTTGTTCGCGATGAACGCCTGAACTAATGAACCGATTTTAATGAAATTTTGTACACTGTGTGCTGTTTGGTTCAACTTGAGAGATAGCATAGTTTTTATTTCCATTTATTGTTACAATATTTTTTTTTATTGCAAATTATTTGTTTATTATATCCCAAAGATAGTCATTAAAAATTATAAAAAGTTTAATTATTCATCTCACAAAAATTGACGTCATTATAACTTTAAAAATTTTCTACACATTGATAAAGTGATAATGTAGTTCATGGTACTAATATGTTGTTCTAAAAGAATTAATATTTTATTTTTAAAACCAAAGCTTTTTTTTTTTTTTTTTAACCGTATTATTATTAGCTCACTTAAAAGAGTCTGCGTGCTTAAATATTACTTAAATATTATTTTTTATTTTATTTATAATTTAAGTGATGGCAAAAAAAAAAAAAAAAAAAAAAAAAAAAAAAAAAAAATGCGAGATAATTTTTTTTTTCGACAGGAAAATAAATACATTTACTTAAAGGTGGACAATAAAAACTTGTAAAAAATTAAATTAAATGTAAAAAATTAAATCTTACAAAATTGACGTCATTATCACTTTAAAAATTTTATTAACATTGATAACATAATAACAAAATAACATACATGATTCAACAGAAAATTTAAAAAATACGGTATATAAAAAGTTCTTTTTATCTAATAATTATCTCATTTAATTTCAATTTTTGTCTGTATCATTTCGTCAGTAGATTTTAAATTAATTATCCTTTTGATAGGTTTTTTCTTATTAATTAAAAGTTAAATTTAAAATTAATGTCAGTCAAAAAAAATCATTGAACTTCTATTAAAATGAATGACGTTCGAAACTTTATTTATTTTGTATCTTTTCTCTTATATTATCAAACATTTGCTATTATTTCCTTTTTCTTTAAGAAATTTGTGATCTATAACATCATATAATTTTCTAAACGAAAAGTAACCATTTCAATATTTTAAAACTTATAAATGGGAAGATTTTAAATCTATGTATTTGTTTTGTAAAACTAATCAATATGATCGATGTTTGAAAATTTAAATAATTATTTCTCTTAATCATCTTTTACTTTATAACTTATCAATTTACTGTTCTTTATTAAAATTGTGATTTATACATGTACTTAACTTTAAATTTTGACAAATATTTCTTGCGAAAAAAATATCGTAAAATCTTGCTATTTTCTTATCTTAATTCCCAACGTTTCCAATCTTGATTGACTTGGATTTACTCTTAAAATTTTAATATATTCAAAATCTTTTCATCACGTCGTTAAAATATATTAATCTTTTCCAAAATCTTTTTCTATTTAAAATAATACTTTATTTACTTTAAATGCCCAATATTTCATAAGATATCCTATTTTAAAGTTTTAAAATATTTATCAAATTTACTTATTTTTCTGGCTTAGCCATATTGTTTTCCTTTTTATAACTACAGCTGTTCCCATCTCTAAAATATTTAAAATGATGAGATCATTTTATAAGAAATATATCCATAATAGCATTAGCCATATTATAGTTCACTCCTCCATTAAAATTGATTTAAAAATCATCTGATTTTATAGTTTTATTTAACAGAATTTTAATAAAAATTAAGTTACTTATTAGTCATCTTAGCATTTTAATCTAAAATAGCTTAAGACCATAAATAAGTCTCAAGGCCAAACGATGTCCATTTGCGGCTTAGACAAGAAAAATCCACGTTTTTCCAACGAGCAATTATATGTTGCATGCTCACGTGCGGGAAAACCATCGAATCTATATTTGCGTTAGCAAGAGATCATTGTGCACTAATTAGCGCTGAATTAAAATAAAACTGATTTTTTTTTTTTTTTTTTTTTTCAAAATGATGAATATAATTATTAAAAATAATGAATAATTTACGCTTCCTACCTCATTTATAAAATTAATTGTTATACGTTATAAACTAAGAACTTCGTTTACATCTGTTACAAACACATCTGTTACAAACTATACTTCAATATATGAGAAGAATGAAATATAAAATTCAAAATTTAATGTTGTTTTGTGCTTTACAAAAATTTTTACCAATCGCTTCCAAATTTTGACCTAAGGTTCGAATATCAATCCCGTGTGTTTTTACATCGGCTACAACGTTTTCGTCTTTATTCGTAAATAATAATTTGACTGTATTGAATAGTTTACAACAATATAATTCAACGTATAACTTAGCCACAGCAACGCATGGCCGGGTCTGCTAGTTTAATATAAAAATATATAAACTGCATTTACTTTGGTTTTGGAACAATTTTATTTTGGTTTGTAAAATACTGAAAATGTAGTGTGACGTGGACAGTCTGTGGTAGAGACATAACGATCTGCGCATGAGCAGATAATCGAAGACCCGACTGTGTGTGAGGGAAATGAGCGGAGTCCGCGGGAAGATGCTGAAATGAGCAGTGTATTGTGCCAGCCTGTGAGCTGGAGAGAGAAAACATATGCCGAGTTTTTTTTCGTAGTGCTTCGAGAACTCATCGATATGATTTTTGATATTCCTATCAGTTTGTTTTGTGTGATTTACATGTTTCTGTGTTCCTGTGTGAATAAAACGTGGTGTGTCTAAGAGGTTCTCATGTTTCCTCGTATTAACACGTTACAGTAGGTAATGATTAAAAAAAAAGATAATTATGTTAATTTTTGACAAAGTATGATGATGTTATTATATACGTTTAATAATGATAATCATATAACTCTTTAAATATGATTTTATAATACTTTTCACTGAGAAAAAATTCTGTAACTGACATCTAGAATCTAAATTGTGGTTCTAGTCCCCTTTAAAAGCGAGTTCTAGAAGCCCCTATTAGAATTCCAGAGCGTTTGCCTATATTCTCGAGGGCAAAGTTATTTAAAAATCTCTGCAAATAAATGGGACTACAAAAGGCGGGTTTCAGCAACTATAATCTTGGTGCATGACCCAATTCTAGAAAATCAAGCGAGAATTTCTCGCAATACAAGATTCGGAATATTCGGAATATTCGAATATTGTTTCACCATCTAAAAATGCGTAAACAAGAAATTCTCGACCATTTCGTCTATTCAGTTTATTGGCGTGCTTTATGCGCATAGTTCGGAATTCTATATTTCTAGGTAAGGGATTTAGAAAATGGCCACTTATTCATTCTAGAGGAAGACGGTATATTTTTTTCCTCAATGTTAGTATTGATTAATTTCTGTGTTAGTTAACTCTATTTTTTTATTTTTGAAAATGACATTGTTATTACGGTAATTAAAATAACATCTTCATTATAGTAAAAAAATATGTTAAATAATTAATGTTAAATAATTATGTCAAAAAAATGTGTTACAATAAAAAAAATAGTTAAATAATATATATATATATATATTTTTTTTTTTTATATAAATTTTGAAATTATATTTTTGTTTATAAAAATTTATTTACTTCTGCTTTTAAAAATAAAGCCAAATTTGGTGATTTCTTTGCCAAATTGGCACCACTCTGACAACCCTTTCTATTATTTGTTCTTGTGGGATGGTATGTCATCTCATGTAATATATATATGAACCTACCATTAGTATAAAGGAGTTATAATCCTTTGAACATTTTGGATTTGAGATGTGTCAGTTGACAAGACCCAGTATGATAATAGCGATATTACTCAAAGGAAAGTATTTATCAAATGAAGACATTCTTAATTTAATATATGGGACGCAAGATATGTAAGTTGCATTTTACTATTTTTATTGACTATTTTAAAAGGAATATTTTGGTAAGTGACACATGATTTTTAGATATTGGTTGTTTAGTACAGACAGAATATACTAATGTTCAAAGAGTATATTAAATATTTCTAGTGTATTATCTAGAAAAGCATGACCATTACTTATATATAAAAGTAATATGTACTTTAGTTCAAATTAAAACTTTTGCATTAATATTTTAAGATAAATTAATAATTGTAATATTTTACAAATAAAAATTATTTGGTTAATGCAGAATTTTGATTTATTTATTGTTTATTTGTATTATACACTCTTCTGCACCCAGCCTGAGTTACATTGACAGAAATGTTTCTATTAAAGGACATAGTGTGATATATCATAAATCAGAGATGCATGCAGGTAAATACAGTTCAATTACTATGACTCTTCCTCATACTAACATATACTTCAATTCATTTTCTTTTTCACTTTCAGTTCAATATATTTTATATTTTTTATTGTAATGTTTGCGTACTTCTACGTTACTTTTCTGGGGCTGCTGTTCACTAGATATATCAATAAATAGCTGTCACCTGATAGGTTTTATAGCTTATGCCTAGCGGTTGGTACCAACCGTGGGAGTTTAAATTTGTGGAGTTTGCGTTCCTGCAAACTCCATCTTAACTTAAATACTTAACTAGATTATTAAGAAAACCAGAGACTTGAGTTGGACAAACAATAAGAGTTTATTTGGACTACATTAATGGGAAGGCGGCCTGGTAATAAAACTTAGCTCAGTCAACGTATTACTTAATCAAAATATATGAATCAACTAATTTAGTTAGATAAACTTAAGTATCTCACCCCAGCAGACAGTCGAAGGTGTAGAGACGGTTGCACTCGTACCTCGCTATTACGACTTTACTATGGGTCAGAGGATTCCCTTCAAACCCAACTTTTCCTTTCCGATTCCTAGTGAATACGCACAACAACACACATCACTACCTAACTTCACGCACTTCAATCTTCACTACTCTACTTCTCGATCACCATCCACTATAATATACTGCGACCTCCAACATCCACACCATCTACTAGAACCATCTCTATTTTTATACTTCTTCCTACGCCCTCCTTTCACTACATTTCAATCCGTCCTTTTAAAAATCACTTCTAATTCATCTAATATTCAAAATCTAAGTCTTTTATTGCAGCACCCTGCCGACACAAAACTAACTCGACCAAGACTTTCGCCGAGTCACTGGCGACGAAGTGATTTGACCGTCCCCACTTTCTACTTTGCTGGATCCAGCTTAATTCAAACAACTGTGGTGACGTTCTGACGTCTCAACCTCACAAATTGTCCATAAAATTAAGATGGATATACACTCATGTTTGCGAAAATTGCAACACCGTGAAGGAATTATAAGAAAATAATAAAATTTAATACACAAATCACTAATATTGGTACAAATAAATGATTAATTTTACAAAGAAAAAAAAACATTAAGTGCCGAAATCTGTATTTTATGTAGCTACCACACGCTGGAATAACTTAAATTTCGTTCTTGAGATATCGTATACACAGACTGACATACTAACGGACTAACCGACTAACATACTAACCGACTAACAAACTAACAGACACCATACAGATGGACACCATTCAAATTTTGTCATTTTCGGATTCCTCATGTATGTAAACATGTAAAAAAGTAAAAAAAAAAAAAAAAAAAAAAAACGAGCTCGAAAATTTTCACGATTACCTAAGTTCCCCATACCTATAGTATGATGAGAAACTAAAAATCGCACTTAGATCGTCTACGATACGCAATTGCACCCGACACCATAATACCAGATGTTCGTCTACCATGATGTTCTATAATTCACTCCGGATAGTAGCTTTCACCGGCATAGAACACGGTGTCATAATACTACAAGTTAAAATGGGATTAAGAACCACTTAGAACTGTGAAAAAGAACAACTTACCCTGTAAAAACTTCTGTAAATTTAATTGATACATTTATCTAGAGTCTCTGTAGGTTTACAGTAATTCTTAGTTAAAAGTGAATAATCGAGATTCTCAATCTTTATTCTGTATTTTTACCTTTTTTATTATTTAATTAAAGTTAAAAATGACTCTTTTTACTTTAGAAAAAGCATTCTAAGTCCGAAATATATTCTCACCAATAATTAATTAAATTAATATTAGTTATTAAAATGAATGTATAAAATAAATTTCTTAACATCTCTGTTTATTTTTGGCTTTAATTTTACGTATGACTTAAGATAATACATTGCACAGTTTTCTGTTGAAATTTTTAACAGTGTATTGCCAATTTGCACACAAGTCTATGCCTATGAGCCCATTGCAGTCTCAGGCGTCGATAGTTTTGTGTTAAAGAGATCCTCTATACAGAAGTTTTTGCAGGTAATTCACGGTGCAGCAGACGTCGGCAAATTGATCAAGCAGACATTTTTCATGTTACCCCTTTAGTAGTGGACCTAAGTGCTTCCTACCAGACAACCATAAATTATTTTCAACGTCCCGCTACATCTTGCTATTTATACGATTTCAGCGTCGGTCCAGAGGGCGCTGCTCAGCCCACGGATGCGTGGTGACTCTGAAATGTTAATGATTAGCTTAATACACTTTAAATTTGCATTTGCTGATCTTTTCAGCTCAATCACATTATCCCTCAATGTTTTTGTAATTTTACCGACATGAGTATATATTAATTTGCTTCATCAGCTCAAAAAATCCAAATCCGTATAAAAACTCAAATTTATTTAATACATATAGCATATGTTCTTTTCGAAAACTTTAATTCGGGATTATGTTCTGTGAAGAACGGACGTTGTCCAGTTACATTATCTACTTCAATTCCTGAAAGACGAGAATGAAGACATTGATATCCATTGTTACACTGACAAATATGCCTAAATTTAAAAGATTGTGATTTAACATAAAATACAGCAATTCAGAGTTCATCTATTATGCTTGTCAATGCATGAATTATTTCATATTAACCTTTGTTATTAAGAATTTTCAGTAATTGCATTAATGCAGAATTCTGCCATTATCTTGAGTATACAAGTTTATTTTCAATATGTGAATGAAGAAACGATTATGGCTGTATACAAAGCAAAAAACAGACAGAATGAACTATAGAAACTAATAATACTTCGGATGTATAATTGACATTTTCTTAAAGTTTAATAAAATTTATAAGCGGCAAAATAAAAGAGAAAAATTCATTAATATATTTCCATAAAAATTTTCAATTCTTTTTTCAGTTAAATTTTATTAAAGTTTGAAATGCTTTGTGCTAACAACGCTCAAAATAAGGAGATATAAAAACTTGTAGTCGCCACCTCTAGTTTTATAAATCTAAAAAAAAGTATGTTTTTATTTTATAAACTCATAAATAAAATCGGAATTAAATGTTAATTTCGAATTTACGTATGAGATTTCAAAATCCCCTTTTGATTATTAACTTTCACATGGTTTGTAATATTGGTAGAGGACAGAAATTTTAACATTTTTCGATATCTTTCTTATATTTTCTAATATTCTTTCACTAAAATTTAACATTAGTATAAGATTAATAGATTTTTTTTAATTTAACAAAAATAAATAAATTTAATACATAAATTTATTAAATTTAAAACATTATGATTTTTTGAGGTATTAGAATTTTACAATTCTTTCAATAGAAACTATATAATATGAACTCTTGATTGGATACAAATACAGGGTGGGACAATTGAAGTCTAAGACCGTTTTTCTTTTTCTTTTTTTCTTTTCTTTTTTTTTTTTTTTAATGAAATCTAATTTAAACATTTCTTTTGAATGGATAATTTTAATTTATATTGAAGCTGAACTCTTTTATAGCAAGAAAACATTTTTGAAAGAAATTTTTTGCAGTTTTGCTTTATCCTATGTTTTGCCTACATACTAAAAGCACGTGCTGAATCTTTTGTCAATGTTTATCGGAGCGAGGTTTTTTCGTGTGCAGTGATGTCAGGTGCGCCTGCTCTATATCTCCATGGTACAACAGCAAAACATATAAACCACGTGATATAAACAAACCAGCCGGTGATTTATAAACTGAAATACTAGTCAACGGTTTGCATCCGGACGAGTAGACTTTTGAGTTTGTTTCTTTGTTCATAATCAATAGGGATCGTGTAGTGGGTTAGTACATTGTGTTCCGAATTTTTAACGTTATTAACTAGTTCACAATTTTCATTGAAGAATTCAGTTACGATGTCGATCACTTATGAACTATTAGAAAATGATGAATTAAGAGTGTATATCCGTACGAACAACGATTTTTGCGTTCAAGTAAATATTTTGGAAAGTTTTTAAAATACTTCCGCCTTATGTTTACTTGTTACACATTTGAAAAATGAATTAGAAAAGGCAGAAGATAATAATTCTTCATTCTTTCGGAAAATGACATGTGAAATATTATAAACGTTAAAACATGAAAAGATCAACAGAATTTTGATATATAGAAGATTTAAAAGATATTTAGTGTCTAAATCTGTAAAAAAAAAAAAAAAAAAGAAAGAAATTTTGGCGGTCACAGACTTATATGGCGGTCACTTCAGTGAACGTAAAGAAAATACAAGAAAACCTGAAGAGAAATCATGGTACGAGAGCAACTAAAGTGGCTGCTCAGATTGGCATTTTATTACAAAGTGTTAAAAAAAGTATTAAAAATAAATTGAATATATAACCATTAAAAATAAAAAGCCAATTTTTTATAAAGCAAAGAATTTAGACTCATAAGAGCAAAAGCACTGAACCAGAGGTTTGTGCATGGCCAATTCAAAAACATTGAGTTCACAAATGAGAAATTATTCACTGTTGAATAACATCTCAATAGACAAAACGATGGAATTTGGCCATGAACAAAATCCTCTGTGGATTCAGATTTGGTAAGAGTCAGGGGTAAGAGTATAATTTTGAACAGATTTGGTAAGAGTCTAAAGCTTCCCTTATGGCTTGCGCCGGAGTAACTGCCAATGGTCATCCCTTTCTTGTTTTCGTTCCTGAAAATATAAAAATTACTGCTTAAATGTACCAAGAGATAAACTTGGAAGATTCCATGAAGCCATGGGCTGAATCTAATTTTGGAAAAACGATTTTTATCTTTCAACAGGACTTTGCAACCGTCGCATAAAGAATGTACTACCCAAGTGTGGTTAGAGAAAAATCTTTCTTCATTTAGAAAGGCAACCGAATGGCCTTCTTACAGGTCTGATCTCAATCTATTAGATTATTCATTGTGAGAATTTTTCTGAATAAAATCTATTCTTCCAAACACAACAGTTTAGATTCACTTAGAAAACCTTAAACAAAAACATAGAACGAAATTCCACAAAATGTGCAGCGTGCCGCAGTGGAAAGATTCAATGAACGTTTGACGCTATTTACTCTTTTAAAATTTGTTATCACAATAGTTGAATCTTTGGAATATCTAAACGACTGCAATAAACGTATTAACAAAGAGGAGAAAAATTATTAAAACATCATTGTTAAAAGAATGAAAAGGAAGTTTGATAGGGAGATTAACGATTTTTGTTGATTTCGCATGTAATAGCAAATTAAAAATAATAAATATCAACTTTGCATATTATTATGAATTTGTTTTATCTTCACTTTTTAAATGTGAAATACCTTTCCAATTCAACATTGCCATCAATCAGTAGAACTTCATCAAGGGAAAGTAACTAGCCACCAGTCGAAATTGACTACTAATTTCCTGAAAAAAAAAGTATAAAAACCATGTCCTTATGTATCGCCATGCCCTTATGTAAATCTCCTGATGTATCACCCTCAGATTTTCCCGCATTTGGACTTTTAAAGCGGATTTGTCCAAATGTCGACCTTCAACCTCCCTGCGATTGAAAAGCTGTTTAAAAAGAATGAGATATTACTTCCTTCGTAAATACAAAAGCTCTATTGTTATATAAATTACATTGAAGAAAGAGGGTTAACAAAAAAAGTTATCAAACAGAGCATTTAAATAAAATATTTCTGCCAAAATTATAAAAATTCTCTGAAATTTGTGTGAAAAGCCTCTGCAGTTTTGCCTGATAATTATCAAAAAATGTAAGCCTTGAAGTTTAACATAAAGAAATACTTTTTATAAATAAATAAAAATTGGCAATAGAGTAGCCTCGAAGGCCCATCAACAATAACACTGTTAAAATTAAGTATACCGAAGTTAGACGTGTAAAGACTATATTGCGATATTTTCAATAAAGGAAAATGAAACAGTTTGCAGTGGAAAGGAAAAGTTTGCTTCAGTAAACGTATTTTAAAAAGAGTTTTAATTTTCTGAAGTGGGATATTCTTCAGACATTTTAACTGTAACTATCAAGAAAGATATTATTATGTCTGGCTGTAAAGATTCCTCCGTCAAAATTCGGCGACGTAACTCCAAGAAACCGAATGAATGAAAATGAATTGGTTTGAGAAACAGTTTGTCTACTAAAACCACGCTATACCTACTTTAAATGTTTGTTCATAAAACAGGATGTCACAATTTTGGTAACACGTATCATAAAGGAGATAAAATTTTAGATTGAATATAAAAGATTTAAAATAATAATATTGTTAACATTCAAATTGATCTGCAATTGAATATTCTTTAAATACTTATTTTTTTTAAATTAATTTGTATTAAATACTCCTATATAATATGCTTTTGTAATTATTAAACTGAATTGTTTTTAAACCGTTAATATTTTTTTATAATTACATGCTGGCAAGATTACAGGCGGACATATTGTTTTTTAATTTCACAACTACATATTAATTATGTTTTAGTTTTACGTTTTTTGATCAATGATTTTCAAATCTTTATAAATATTGTTTGAAATAAAATTTATATTTCAAGAAATTAAAAATATTATACAATAAAAACTCAAAACGACCTCCTAGGTTTAATTTATAAAAAATTTTATCAACCGTGAACTTATACTTTTAGCGCAGCAGGACATAAAATACGATATTTTTTGCATTTTAATGCAACTTATGTTAGGATATTAATTCTAGAACACATATATTTTTCCTTTTGGTCTACAGTTTTTGCTGCTACTCTCTCAGATTTGATCTCAAAGCATAAATTCTAAACGCTACCATCATTTTTTTTTTATTAGAATCACTTTTGCGATAAAATCGAAAGATCGCCTTGATTTGTCTACAAACGTGTTTCATCAAAAGCCCAAGCCATACATGCATCCCATTAAAAAGGAAAAGATGTTCAGTGAAGTACAAAGCATTATGTATACGATAAAGTTGCAAAAGCGAAGACTTCCTTATACCTTTATCCTATTTTATCTGAAAGAAGAATCATGTGTTAACAAGTCGATGACATTATTAGTGCAGAAATTCCTGATCCGCCAAAAGATACAGAGCAGTTTAGTATTGTAAGACAACACATGATACGCGGCCGCTGCGGATTCATAAATCTGAGCTTCTATTGTTTTTTAAATAAACACAAACTCGAAAAGAACGGGTATGTACTCTATCGACGCAAAAACCCACAGTTAGAGGAGTTTGCTGTTAATATCAAAAGTCGTGGTTCACATGTATCTAAAGATAAAAAAAAAACATGGATTGTTCAGTATTATACTCTTTTAATCTAGGGTAAAGCACATATTGTGGATTTTTATAATTCAGTGAAGTTAATCAATAAAAAAAGATATGTAAAATATGTAAAAAAGATTACGACATGGCTGTTTTTAAATAACAAATGAAAACAATGATCTCTATCAAATATTAAGATACGTTAGCAGCAATGCGACAGCCTCAGAATACGCATTTAGCAAATCATAGTCACCATCCTGTAGTGTTTCATTTAAGTATTCTTCTTGAGTCTATTTACAACATAAATTGCTGATCATTTTGGAACACTAGAAAGAGTACATAAATATTTCGAAAACAAAGGCAAATTTTGCCATAACAATCTGGAATAAGTTCCTCAAATGCACTGGACCGTACTTACACCATCCATCCAAACACAGAGTATTTTCAGTTTCACTTGAGACTTTTATAATATGAAATACAAAGATCTATCTAACTTTAGATTTCAAAACAGATGACGGAAAAATATGCTATACTTTCAAAGATGCAATTATAGCTCATGGGACTTTTATAAAGTGATGAATAGTGGAACAAAGCAATAGAAGACGAATCTTGCTTTCAAAAATATAAAATATTACGTAACCAGTATATTACGTAACCAGTGTCCTGTTGCGCTTGAAATAGGCTTTGTCTTCCTTATACCAGTTACGGAAGAGCTTTAGGAAGTACCTTAAGATATTAAGTACCAGGCACGCATACAACAACAGAAAATGAATCTAAATTACCCAGATATTTTCAACAACAATGACCTTTCAACGTTGGAATTTTTTTATGCAAGGAAAAATTGTCAGAAGATTTAAACTTCCATAAACATACCGAAACCGCAAATAAAACAGGTCAGATGAACAATCTATGAAAAAAACTACCACATAGTACCATATAGCTTACTTTATGCACACAAGAAAATATGTCAAAATTAGTTAAATGCAATAGGGAGCATGATAAAGATTGTAAAATTTTGATCATTAAAGGGGCATACTTCTTTAGATTCACAGAGAATCCTACATATAACATTTAAAAATTTAAGAAAAGTCAAATGTGCTTCAAAATTTATAGCTTAATATTTGGGATGAATGATGGTGATTCATAAAGCTGCATTTCAAGCACATGATGTAACCATGAATAAGTGGTGATTCTGATAAAATGGGAACGAACACAGGGATTTTAACTGGTGAATTTAAACAATCCCTTCCACGGGAAAACAAAAGCAAAAGAAATCCAGGCCAGATTAAAATGATCTAATATTTGGAGAGGAATTCAGATTCGCAACATTCTAATTGCATGAAACAAATTTGCATCAATCAAAATTTGTATGTGTCTCTTTAGGCAGGAATTTGTTTCACATTTGCTTCGGTTAGAAAATAGGGCTGTAACATCAAACTATAAGACAGAAGACAGACAATAAGGATGGATATCACCGGAAAATATTTAGACTTGAGAAAAACATTTCTTATATACCAAGGAATGAAAATACATTTTAAATAAAAATATTATAAGTACTTTACCGAGTATGATACATCACTTAAGCTTTTTTAATCGTGCTTTTTGCATGTGTTGGAAAATCTGAAAAATTTCATATCTTAGCTCCAAATGGTAGAACATTAAATATAGTATATCCTATAAGCAAGTAAGAAAAGTTATAAAGCTTGAAAATAATCCAGGGAAACGCCTGATGGGACAGTTATTTAAGGTAAATAATTTTCTGATTTATTCTTTTATCATCACTGTATTATGTATTAATATTATTTTCAATGCAACATTCCAAGAGTGGGAGCACTTTTAGCATATAAATCCAACTGTGATTTCGAAAGTTGTAAACTAGATTCTGCATAATCAAAGATCAGAAGGTGTATTGTATTAAAATAATTTAGAATCCTTTGACAAGAAAATGAATCCTTTGGTATAAACACTTGTAGCATATAAATCCAACTGTGATTTCTAAAGTTGTAAACTATATTCTGCATAATCAAAGATCAGAAGGTGTATTTTATTAAACTAATTTAGAATCCTTTGACAAGAAAATGAATCATTTAGTATAAAATATTATGTTATTAAAAAATTTTGCGTTGTATAAAAACATGATTTTATATTTTGATTGCTAATTATATCTCTGCTTCATCGTTTCCGACCAGTGAGAAGTATCGTACGCAAAGCATTCCACTGCAATCTCAGTTGTGTAATCACTGTATATATGTATATATAGATTTTAAAGTATAATTGAAGATTAGAGATAATACTCAAAACAAATCATTCCAACTTATTATAATTCACTTCAAATATTTGCTGAAAAACAGTGTTATTGAGTTTTTTATATTTTGGGACCAAATGAAAGCATAACATTTGTTTTAAGAAGTAGTTGTACTGAATATAGCTTTGTTATTTTTATACACAACTAAATAAAATATTCAGGAATCGTGAATCCTAATGTTCAAACAGGATAATTGAATTATCATTTTTTATGTAATGTATCAAATAAAATTTTATTTCAAGAACCATAATGATTTTATATTAACATTTAAACTGGATAATTCTGTATAATATTTATAATAATGCTTTTTCCTCATTCCAATTTGCTAAAATTCATTTAGATTTTACTTTATTTCTTTTTTGGTTTGATTTGGGTAGTCTTCGTTTTTGATCAGAATAATTGTTTGAATACTGATATAAAATCATCTTTAAATTTCAAATGTTTGCACTGATAATATTATATTACTATATATAAATTTTTGTATATATATATTAGCGTAGTAGTGCAACTCTTGTGCTTTTTGTCTATTGTACTTCATATTATATTTCAATAAGAAAATGTTACACTTTTATGGTCATATGAAAAAGGAGGTCTACTGATTAAAAATGGGAGGATTTTAGCTAAAAAATGCAGAACATTGACTCTTTGTATAAATAATATTGATAGAAACTAAAAATACACATATCGTATAATAATTCAATGCAAAAATTTTATCGTGTCATGCACTTTATATCTTCCTCTATTTCAGGACCAAAAAATCTCTTTATGTGCCGTCCTATTATATGTAGATATATATCTACATATTTGTTTAACAGTAAAATTGCGTCACAATCACATTTGCACTTATATATTGAGAAAAAGAAAATATATTATCCATGGAACAAAAGATTGTTTTAAAATAACAATAATAATAATAGTTAACTATGTTGACAACTTTCATTTCTTTGTCGTATGTAATTTCGTTCAAGATTTTAGTTTCACTTTATTTTTATTTTTATTTATTTATTTTTATTTATGGTTTATCTATAATAATAAGTTTTAAATAAAATAGCTTGAGATTAAAATTCATTTTTGTTTTGTTTAACTTAATAATTATCAATTTTTTTTTATTAATGCTCATTGCATGGCTCGTTTTTCAAAATTAATTCTCTTGGCAATATATCCCTGTCGCGCTCTAAAAGTTGGAATCCTTCACAACAAAAATAAAAGAGTGGATGGATATACATGCGTGTTTCGTTGTAAAATGTATGTGTCATAATTCATAGATTAAAACATCTGTAGGCGTATGTATGTTGAAATTCGTGTGTTTTATACCTTCTTTCCTAATTTCTTTACTAGTACGTTAAAACATTAAAGTTACAGCAGTTTTAATGCATATTTAACTTATTTTGTTGTAATATACTTGAATTAAATGATGAAAATTGTATTTAATCCTCGAAGCCTTTTGAACATTATAAAATTGAACATTAAAACCTTTTGAACCATTTCGACCATTTGAACATTTGAACATTTTTTGACCATTTGAACACCACAACACAAACCATTTTGAACATTAAAACCTGTAACATTATAATATAGGTGTTATAACCCATAAAGCAAATATTCTTCCGTAGGAGCTACCACGGTAGGTCTCAGATTTCCCATATTCCTCCCAGCACATTTCGCAAAAATGCAATATGTCCGCCGTAGTGGCCTCCTTTTTTCGTAGCTCTGTCGTAGTGCCCGAGACCTACCTCTGTTAAACCATTCCTAGAAATATCAAATTAGATTTTCCCTCAGATTTCCCAAACATGTCCGTTCTTCCTCCAGGAAGAATCAGCTATGTTCAGAATATCCCGGGGACCCATGTAAGAAGATACTTGTTAGATGGGAAGGTAAAAGGTAATTAAAAAAAAATAAAAATAACATGTAAATCATTGATAAATAATTTAAAGTAATATGAGAGATAAAAAGCAAAAGAGCAATGAACTAAGAGATACGTTTAATAATTTAAAATATCGACCATTGGGTGAGCGAAGAAATTTTCTGTCTTATGTATTTCTCCTACTCCACAATTTTAAATGGTTTTAAATTTTAAAATAAATATATTCTGATGTGTTTACCAAAAAATCTGATATGTAACATTTGTAAAATTGCACTTATATAAATTTGTGGACTTTTCTTTTTATATTAAATATGTGAATGCGTAATGTAATGTATGTATCCATGATTTACGAATTCTAAATCTATCATTTCACCGTTCATTTATTTGCGATTATTACTTATATATTACTTTTATTTTTAAATATTGACCTAAGAATAGATTCATCAACTTTTAAGCCTTCTTTCTTGCAAATTGGTAATATGAAATTGCTGTATTGCACCACTCGCTTTATACGAAAGAATATTTAAGGTATAGCTTAAAAGAATATAAATTAATATCTAGGAAAGGTTTGATAATCGTAATCTAATAAATTGTGGAATGCAGTGTTATATTAACCCTTGGCAACCGGTCCGTAAAAAAATAAAACTATTTTCATTTCTTTTTTTTTTATGTTCCATTAGAAACTATAGCGATATTAACTTCAGGATTTTCTTAGTGATTCATATTCAGAGCTGTAGACTTCAGAATTTTCTGAATGGGAAAGTATAATAAATGGATTATTACTATTATTACTCACAAACATTTGAATTCTAAGCGTCAGGCATAGTTTTTACTTCGAAGTTCTGGTCTGCATTTAGCCTTCTTGTAAAGTTTTTTAAAGGTTTCGAAATGCATGTGAAAAGATAATTTTCAATTTTTTTTTCAATTTTTAAGAAATATAACATAAAAGGGACCGAAGTTAGTTGGCATAAGGGGTTGCTTGGCACTCAGCTTAAATTTCCTGCCATAGTGGAGGTAAAGCGCCGACATTTTATTAATGGGAGAGTATGCATCCACTGTAAATTCAATCTGCTTGGAAGAGACTTCTTTTCTTTTACTTTCGTCTGGTAAATCTGTAAATCAAATTTATGCGGTGCTTATTGTAATTTCCTAAGAGTGAATAACTGTTGTTGCATATATGTAACAATTATTTGTTATGTTTAGGATTCTGCGGTATCCACCTTATGTAAGGTATTCCCTGCGAGGCTAATTGGCATAGTTAAGTTGGGATGAGTTTGCATGGCTATAACGCAGCTATGGCAGAATTCAACTTTTTTTTAAATGATAGTTCAAGGCCAAGACAATGGTGAGAATTTTTATTCGACAGTTGTTACAAACCCAGTAGAACCTCCAAATTATACCAAAAGGTCATATAAATCAAGACGAATAAAGAATCCTTGAAAAAATCAAGATCCCACTGACTTCCCTACACGCAAAATAAATAACTTCGTTTTGGTTAAATAACAATGTTGTCAGTACATTAGAGAAATTGAAACCAATATCAATGTCCGTCATAGTAAAAAAAAAGCAAATAAAATGGAGATGGCCAGATCTGAACAATTCAATTTTATACGATCAATGTAAAATTGTTTACAAGTTAAATCCACCTGTTCGAGTAAACGAACAGGCAACTTTTACATTTATAGTTGAACTCAAACAATGGTCTAATTCTAATTAAATATATATAGATATCGTTTAAATAAGTTATATATATATATATATATATATATATATAGAGAGAGAGAGAGAGAGAGAGAGAGAGAGAGAGATGAATTTCTAACTTGTTTATACATTTAAGCAAACAATTATAGCTAAATACTATTTATATAAATGTTTCGAAAATTTAGTTCGAGGAATCTAAACAACATGCAAACGTTAACATTATGTTAACAAACAGCAAAACCCCTCATAAAAAAAATAAAGAATAAAAAATATTGAATTAACCAACTTTCTTAAAGATCATAAAAACAACAAAACGCTGTATAAAAATATCAAGATTCATGTAAAGACAAAATATGTATTTCTCAATACTTCTTTTGTGGCAAATGTGGTGAAAATCACAATACATGGACTGTAAATGAAGCAAACAATTATGCATAAAATGCAAGAGACGTAACAAATTATCAAATACATCATTGTACATTCCTTAAAATATGTGTCTTGTGTAACAGAAAATTAAGAAGGGCAAAACAGTTACTATCAGTATAACAAAAATATGTCATTATCAACAAACGGGATATAATTAACAAAAATAATAATGTTATTACTAAAGAAAATCAAGCAAGTTTAGTATTAACTTTCCAAACAACAACAATAACAAGGCTTTCAACACAATCAGTTACGTCTTCAATAGATAGTCCATCAATAACAAATGGAAAGTTACTAAGCCTCATCTTTACTTATATGACCATGAATGAATCAAAATCAGAACTTTTTTCCAGCATACTACCAACTACCATTCCCAACTCCACCAATGTAGAAAAATCCTAGCATCATTGATTATACATCAATAAACTGTGAAATTAATCATTGAACTTGCAAGGCGTTTCAGATGAATTATCCACAAATGTTCCAAGGAAAGTCATCGGATATCAAATGATAACTTAACAAATAATATTAATTAATAACAGTAATAACAATATAAAATTAAAATACTACTAGAAATACTACTTAAAATTAAAATACTACTAGTAAATCTTAACAAAAGTCGAGCAGCACATATTAGCATGTTCAATTACAATCATAAATAAAAATAGATATTATTTTAATTCAAGAGCTAAAATATTTATTTTTTGTGTATCTCGCACGATAAACTCCGTCGCACTTACTGTACAAGTATGTAATAGACATGGTATATTTGTAGCAACTTTAAGAGTGTAATAATATATTAAAATATTTGTAATAATACAATAATTCTTTCAACAACAGGTTGGCTGATTTATCTATCTTTAAACAAAATGTCTTACACTATCGTTGCTAATTGTTTTTTCTATACAATCCTACCAAAACAATTCAGTCTTTAAACATTTATCTACTGAAAAATAAAACAATAATCACAATATTCTGCTCCCTTAATGCTTTCAATGAATTATTTAAGAGACGACTCCAGAGACATTATTGTACAGTACTTTCAAGGATCTAAAAAGTGCTCATACATTTAATATTAATAATAGAATTGGTAACCCAGACCTAATATTATGTAGGAATGGCATCCTTCAATCTGAATTTCACGTATATAACCAGCAGAATGAAAAATTTATTAAAAAATAATTATAAGATTTTTTTATATACCATGCTTTTAAATTTTCTGTTGAATTTTACAGCTATAGTACAATGTGTCGAAAATTTTAAAGTAATATAACGTCAATTTTTGTAGAATTATTTTATGTTTACGTTTCATTAAATGTATTTATTTTTATGAAAAAAAAAATAATAATAATAATAACTCTTTTTTTTTTTTTTTTTTTTTTTTTTGACAACTATTAAATTATAACTAATATTTATTTTCATATTTTAATTAATTAAAAGAAAACTTTGCAACATAATATCGTTATAACTTGATGTATATAGTGTCCACATAAAAAATCAACAGTTTTTAGAGCTCTTTTAAAAAGAATAACATCTATGCAGTACCTTTTAAAAATTCATTAGTTTTTACTACAAAAAATAACCAACTTTCACCACCAAAGTTCTTAAATCTATACCAATCAAATATAGGAGTGGTCCACGCTGATGTGCTCCTGACAAACTCTTTGATTTATTTATAAGATTATTAAAATGGAGTTCTTTCAGCATTATTTAAAAAATATTTACATTTCTTAAGCAATCATATTAGGGATCCCTGGGATGGTAAATTGTCAATTGGTGGCCCATGAAGTCGAAAACGTTGGCGACCCCGCTGCCCCTAGAAATGAAAAAAATCATTATTATATGCAGACATTTAAGATTGTGGAATTAGTATTAATGCCAATAGTAATGTAGTAAATGTGGGGGAAACTATACAAATGTGTTCATAAAATTTATTTCAAATGAAAAAATAATGCTCACAGGAAAAAAACTATACAAAATATTTTAAATGTGACAAATTAAACTAAAAGAATAACACATCAGCACAATAAAACATGTGTTTTCAAAAAAAAAAAAAAAAAAAAACATTAGCTAGCAATCAACATTTAATAACATTGACTGGTGGTGGAAAATGGGAAAGGGGGGAGGGGTTATAAAGTAGTTCATGAGTGAGAAATATTGAACACAAGTCTTCTTCTTTATGGGTTCTAGAATATCATAATGAAGTTTAAATTAATATTGACATTTTTGTTGTGGATGGATAAATATTCGAAAATCCCGCAGAATGTTTGATTGGCGATGGTTAGAGAGATGAAAAGGGGGGGGGGAGAGGACAAAAAATATTACATTAGTGAGAAATATTGAATAATTCTGTTCTTTTATATGTTATAGAATATGATAAAGCACCTTTAAAATGAATATTGACATTTATATTTTGGATGGAAAAAGATTGAGAATCGGAGCGTTTGAACACTGATCGTTATTGGAGTTTGATTTTAACTAAATAAAAAATCGCGAAATTAACGAAAATCACAAATAAAGCGGAAATCCGCGGAAAATTCTCATGCCTGATTACTTCTTTTATTTCGTCGATTTTAGTAATTTAATTATTATAACTTTCATCTTGTGTTGCTTGTTTCACCTGAAGTGTAACAAATGGACTTTGGTGATTAGTAATTTCCTCTTTATTTTGTATATTAGTGACAAACGGAGAGCGTTCTTTTATGTTGAAAGTGAGTTTCTTTTTTTTGTTTCGTTCACTATATCTCTATCATTATCATTTTCTATGTCCTTCTGGATTTCAACGATATCAGTTTGTGAAAAACAAGAATCCTCTTTTTCTTGTTTCTAAACGGCACTTGCAATAAATCTCTTATGGTTTCCTTCTTGATTATTTTCAAATATAACTGGCAGAAATTGATTATTTATCTCATTGGTAGTTTTAACTTGATTATGATGGTGTTCAATAAAAATTTCCTGTCTTCTGCTGTAAAGTAAAAAGAAAAAAAATATTGATAATTAAAATTTTCTTGATTAGAGAAAACAAAATAGTGATGTTATAATAATTTTCACTTTCTTCTATATGTAAATATAGAGAAAGTATTGGATTCGCGAAAACTTTCGACCTCCGTTTTTTGATGGATTTACACGTTTTGGGATGTCCAGAACACGAATTAATAGTTTTTAGAAAATGCCTGTCTGTATCACTTTTTTGTGGACGCTGTACCAAACTTGGTATTTAGTTGCACCCTGACATAAACTGGTGCTGATTAGATTTGGGGATCAATTGCTCAACAGGTGGCGCTGTGATCGCATTTTATGCAAACTTTTAACATGGCAGTATAGGACAAATTTTCGTATAAATGTGCATAATGAGAGTTATTTTAAACTTGTGATTGTAAAATTAATATGAATTATTGATAATAGTAGTAGTCAACTAGGAAAAAAATTTTGTGCATGTGGGGGCATCGGTTCCCCCCCCCCCACGCGGGGAGTAAATTTTCAAAATGGGTATATTTTGAAAGGACTCGTTGATAATAGTGATAGTTAACTAGGAAAAAAAATTGTGCATGTGGGGGCATCGGTTTCCCCCCCATGTGGGGGAAGTTTCAAGATGGGTATCTTTCGAAAGGTCTCGTCAATACCTTTAAAATGAATGGTTGAACTATAAATCTGTGATAATTTAAAACAAAGTTATCGATTTTTTTTTTACTTTTAACGAAAAAAAACTTTGAAAGAAATCGTATATATATATATATATATATATATATATATATATATATATATTAAACGAAATTTAACCAAACTTGGTATTTAGTTTGTCCCCGACATAAACTGGTGATGATTACATTTGGGGTTCAATAGCTCAACAGATGGCGCTGTGATCGCATTTTTTTTAATTTTTAACATGGCAGTATAGGACACAATTTCGTATAAATGGTCATAATGAGAGTTATTTTAAACTTGTGATTGTAAAATTAATATGAATTATTGATAATGGTAGTAGTTAACTAGGAAAAATTCTGTGCATGTGGGGGAATCCCTTCCCCCACTGGGGGGGGGGGAGTACCCCCCGTGATTGATTGAGATAATATTTCAACACCTAAGAGTTAAACTGAAAATTTTCAGGTATTTTTTAATTCTTTCTAAAATATAAAATTTAAATAACAGTTTCAATTTTATCAGAATAAGATTGATTAATCGCTCAAAAGGTGGATCTGTGATCGGATTTTTTCTAAATTTTTAACATGGCAGTCGCTTAATTACATTTTTTAAGCTCAACCCAGTACGCAAATAAGTTATTGGGTTAAAAAAAAAAAAAAAAAAAAAAGTAAACATAAATAAAGTAAAAATAACTAACAGTGAAAAGTAATCTTTTTTTCAGATATTAAAACTCTTTTTTTTTTTTTTTTTTTTTTTTTTTTTTTTAATTGAGTTTTAAATTTTTATTTGGCTAACAAGAAAAACTGTTTTGGCCGTAGATAACAACAGACTGATGTCTAATGTTCTCAAATCCAATATTGGGTTGTTCCGGGTTCGATCCCATGTCGCGCTCATCGCCCTAACCGTTCGGAGTTTTCCGTGGTTTCCTCCGAAACTCACGTTGCGCAGACAATGCATTTTCATTAATACAAGTCCTATTAACGAAAGAGTGATGATGTTAAAATCAAAGAGAGATTTGCAGAACCTGTAAGGAGAATGATATTCATGATGATATATTCATGAAAGATAATTTTATGAAATATAGTAAACGTCCAAACAAATTGGAAGACATATGCCTTGCAGATTTATGCTTTCTTTTAAAAAAGAGCTGTAAGTCTTGAAGGACATGCAAGACCATGCAAAAAGACATGCAATCATAAGTTATCATCGTTACAAATTAACTCAAGATGTTTACAATTATTATCGAGAACAAATACTATTGTTTTTACCATGGAGAAATGAGATAAAGGAAGTTGAAGAAATCGATACCGAAAGGAAGTACTATCTTAACATTGATCAAATTCAAACAAATATGCAATTATTGGAGATGAATCTCTAGAAATAGAAATGGAAGCAGTACAAAATGACCGCCACAATTTGGAAGTAGAAGAAATAGATGAATTCGAGGCTCAAGTGATATCTAATGAGCAAGTAGTAGATATACTTGCACAAGCAGGGTTAGATCGTGATGAAAAAAGGAAAATTTTAAAGTACACGTGTCCAAAGAGAATTTCAGAAGAAGACATATACAGGGAAATGGAAAAGCTGAATAAACAACAACGTTACTTTGTGCTATATGTTCTGCATTGGTTAAAGACTAATGAAATTCCTTTGAGGCTGTTTCTTAGTGGATCTGCTGGTGTAGTTAAAAGCACCGTAATAAAATGCATATATCAAACAGTAACACATTATTTTGATAGCATGCCAGGGGGGAATAAAGACAAAATTGTGGTTCTATTGTGTGCACCTTCGGGAAAAGCGGCTTTCTTGATAAGAGGCATTACACTACATACAGCATTTGCTTTCCCTGTTACGCAGTTTGGTGGTCATATACCAGAATTACCTAGCGATCTGGCAAATACAATCAGAGAAAATCTGTTCAATCTAATTATCGACGAAATTTGGAAGTACACTCTTTAGTAGAGTTGATACAAGGCTTCGACAAATTAGAGGAATCAATTCTTCCTTTGGTGGCGTTTCCGTAATCTGTGTCGGAGACATGAATCAATTACCTCCCGTGATGGATACCCATATTTTCAAACTTAGCAAAAAAAAAAAAAAAAAAAAAAAAAAAAAATGAAATGAATGACTTCTTTGATAGAAATCCCCTTTTTGAAGAATTTGCATTTTATGAATTAACAAGAATCATGAGAGAAAGAAATGAAGTCACTTTCATTAACGCATTGAATAATATAGCAATTGGCAAAATGACAGATGATGATATTGCTCTTTTAAAATCAAGAGAAGTGACAGAGGACAAAGTGCCCATTGACGAAATGAGATTGTTTACAGAAAATACCCAAGTTGATATATTTAATAATAGAAGAATTGATGAATTTCCTGGGGAAGTATACGTCTCAATAGCAAAGAATGATGTTCTAGGTAAAACAAATGAAAAAACACGATCAACTATTTTAAATTCACTATTATCCAAAAAAATTACAGAAGTCAATGGATTACCCCACATTATCAAACTTAAAATTGGAATACGTTATATGGTTACTTCCAATATAGATATCGAAGAAGGCTTAGCTAATGGAGCTTGTGGCATTCTAAAACACATAGTTTTTCAATCCAGTGGATAAGAAGCAAGACAATTGTGGCTTGATTTTTTTTCAAAAGAAATCGGAAAGAAGGCAAGAATGGCATATATCAACCAAATGACAAATGAAGACATAAAAGATAATTTGACACCAATATTAAAATTAAGCAGCGTCCTTAATATTTCAAATAAGTTAAACTTTCAGATAACAAGGAAACAGTTTCCTGTAACACCAGCAGAAGCTATGACAATACACAAGAGCCAAGAGTAGACATATGAAAAAGTATGTATTAATTTCGACAGAATAAAAAGAATAACAAGACCCATGCTATACGTTGCCCTAAGCCGAGTGACTTCATTATCAGGATTATTTATTTTAGGTTCTTTTAAAAGCCCAAAATATAACCTTAAAGATGATACAAATTTGGATGAACTGAATAGGCTTAGGAACAATAAGAACATATTAGAACATGAAGATATCACGGGATTTAAAATAATGTATTTGAACATTTGCTCCTTAAAGAATAAAATTATGAACGTAAGCAACGATCAGTGTTATCAATGTGCCGACGTACTAATTTTTAGCGAAACACTGACAATACCTCAAGATAAAATCGTCTTTCCCAATTTTTATCAGATTTTAAGGTCTGACTCTACAAGCAAAACTCGTGGGTTATTAGTATTTTCAGTACGTAATGATCTTATTATTGAACAGCATATAATTGTCATAGAATGTGATTCTCACTTTGAATTATTTCAAATAAATATTGACGGTATTATTTACATTTCACATAAACGTAAATGAGAGACGTTGAGAGACATTTTCATCGTAAAGATGTCAGACTACTTTTGAAACATTATTTAGGACACTGGCATGAATATTAACGACTATGAATTTTCCAATATAAAGATTTCGTAAGTTATTGGAAATTTACGAATTTCTTAACATGGCTGAATAGAGCAAAATTTCACATAAACGTCAATCTTGAGGGATATTTTCATCGTAAAGATGTCAAACCACTTTCGAAATAATATTTAGGATACTGGCATGAATATCATAGACTATGATTTTTCCAATTTAAAAAATTCGTAAGTTATTTGGAATTTACGATTTATTTAACATGTCAGAATAAAGCAAAATTGAGCATAAACTTCCATTTTGAGGATCCTAAATACGTTAGACAACTTCAAAATTACGTTTATGATATTTGTTTGAACATGATTGAATACAAATATTCTAGTAGGAAAATTTCGTAAATTATTCGTAATTTACGATTTTATCAACATAGCGAAATTGTAAATTTTTCATATAAATATGAATTTGAGGATTATTGCATTGGAAATAGTAGCATGAAAACTAAACAACGGAATTGACCCCGATAAAATAAATTAATAGATTAGAATAAGATAAATATATCGAAGTGAACGGTGGATAGCCTATTAGGGGGGATTTCATTCTGTCACTGTATGAAGCTTTGATCAAATTGATTTCTTTTAACATTATTGCCGAAACGTCAGTGGAGGCCTTCTGTTGAGACTCAAAACGGTTTTGGGCTGTGTCTGTCTGTCGCGCGATAGCGGCCGCCAAAAAAGCGCTATTTACTTGAAATTTGGTACACATGTTCATGAGCCCCACGAAATCTGCTGTATAGTTTTGGGTGTGTATTCCATTTGTAATTTGTGTACAGGACACGCCAAAGTTTTTCTTATCATTACGGCCTATGGGAGGAATTTGTATGTACCGCGATAGCGGCCACAAAAATCACGCTATTGACTTGCAATTTGGTACACGTGTTCATGAGCCCAACGGAATCAGCTGTATAGTTTTAGGTGTGTATTCCATTTGTAGTTCGTGTACAGGGACACGCCAAAGATTTTTTATGATTACGGCCTATGGGAAGAATCTGTATGTACCGCGATAGCGACCGCAAAAATCAAGCTATTGACTTCCAATTTTTGCCGAAATGTGAATGGAGGCCCTCTGTTGAGACTCAAAAGGATTTTGGATTCCGTCTGTCTGCCTGTCTCATGCGATAGCGGCCGCAAAAAACACGCTATTGACTTGAAATTTTGTACACATGTTCATGATGCCCACGAAATTAGCTGTATAGTTTTCGGTGTTCATTCCATTTGTAAGTTCGTGTACAGGGACACGCCAAAGTTTTTTTTACCATTACGGCCTATGGGATGAATTTGTATGTACCGCGATAGCGGCCCCCAAAATAACGCTATTGACTTGCAATTTGGTACACATATTCATGAGCCCATTGAGCAAGCATTTGACGAAACTGATATAGATCTGAGACTGACCGCCTTGGCGAAAATAATGCTCCTTTTATACTTTTCTATCGAAAAGAGACTGTTCTGAAAAATTCTCGTATCACATCAGCCAATGAGATTAGAGCTTCCATATTTGGTATATCCCTAATAAGGATTTTCTCGCCAAGATCGCCAAAAAAATGGCCAAGGAGGGAAATAGTCGCCAAATTTATTTCTTCCCTTATAGGAGCTTTTTAATGCGCTTTTAAAGGGAAATTTGGCTATTTTAACGCTAAAACGACTATAAAGGCATAAAATTAGCATTTTATCAACTTACTAAACCTCTTTGAAAGAATTTATACAAAAATAAATGCAATTTTATTTACAATTTCGTAACACTTTATATCATATACAAATAGGTATACAAAGAGAGATACAACGGGGGGTTGAGGGGGGCTGCCGCCCCCCTCAGGAATGTATTTGATTTTGGTAATAAGTCGATCGAATCAATATATACTATTATATAATAAGGAATAAATAAAAATGACCTATTGAATAATGTCTGATGCAAATAGGACGTTGAGGCTCCTGATCTGCAGATCCACTAGTAATATGTCTCGCACTAGAAATTTCTGAGAACATAAATATGATGGGGAACTGAGCAGAGTCCACCTATGCCAACTAGTTTTTATATAGTATCTCTGTTTTGTAAATATTTTAGTGACAACTTTGTGTAATAATTAAATGTGCAATATTTTTAATAGAGCTTTTGTGCAAAATTCTATTTTGTATTTATTTTAATAGAATTTTTTGGAGATGTTTCAGAATATATATTATTTCTAATTTTTTTTTAGGTGAGTATGCAGGTTTAATACTTTATATATATATATTGGAGTTGTTAATTTACTTTTTGGAGATGACGATGAAAATTTCAAATGCTTTGCATCAAGAACTTACTTGGAAGAATAAAGAAATTGCTTACTAATTTTGTAAATATTTTAATATAATTCATGAAATATTCAGTACTTTAAATATTTTTAATAGTATTTTTTATAGTATCTGTGTTTTGTAAATATTTTAGTGACAAATTTGTGTAATAATTAAATGTGTAATATTTTTAATAGAGCTTTTGTGCAAAATTCTATTTTGTATTTATTTTAATAGAATTTTTATACAATGTTTTTTTTTTTTTTTTTTTTTATACATCTTTTAACCCTTGACTTCATACTTGAGTTGTGGGAAGGTTCTGGCACCTGTGCGAAAAATAAACCCCACAACTGAGATAGTGTGAAATAGACCCGCAGGTGTCAAAATGCTAGTGATATATATATGTGCTAGTCAAATATAGTGAACAATTTTCAAAAACTGTAAATGACTTGAAACAGATTTCACAGTGGCGCCCTAATCTGCTCGCCTCCCCCCCCCCTCCGCCGCTAGAGTTTATTTTGCGGAGGCAAATAATGTAAACGAATATTTTGAACTGTCTAAAATTGAAGATTCAGATAAGTTTAACCTTTTGAAATACTCCCTAAATTGAGATGCAAAACTGTGGTTTGACAACTAGCTCTCTTGGCCCAAACTCTACGACGCTGACATAAAGCTCAAAATCAAAAATACATTTTCTTCAATTACTGATGTGGCTAAATTGCGCCAAGAGCTACAGGACTAAAATGTCGTTTTATGATAAGCCCACCATCTTTTTGTTACGTAAACTGGATATAATCAAGTAGATGGATTTAACTTTATTTTTTGCTGCAGTGCTTGAAATTATTACCCCGCTCTTTACTATTCCTTTTCAGGATTATTTAGATGTTAAACAAGTCACTTTGTATGATGGTCTGTTTCAAACCTTGGCAAAGTACTAAGAACGGCACCCTACGAAATCACGAAATAACTTTTACCACCAACGGGATAATGTGAATACTGAAAATGCAAGGCGTAAAAATTTCGCTCCCCCTTAAAATCAAAATTTTAATCGCCCTCAGCAAGATCATTCTTCGTCACAGCCAAGGCGTAATAGTAACACTTTCAACACTCTCGAAATGTCCGTTTCAATCAAAACCAACCTCAAGTAGTACAGTTATAATATATGTGTGTGATAGGAAATAATCAGAGTAAAGATCTATCTGAGGCTAATTCTTGTTCAGCTACATGTAGCAACAATGTGGAATTAGTTTATTTAGAGAAGCCAGCCACTGATGTTGCACAACTAAATAAGGATATCTATGTGAGACCTACCATTCCAACCTCAAGTAGTACAGTAAACAGACTCCATTAGCCTAAAAAGTATCTTTCTTCTTTTTCGGAGTTTGCCGGTTTTCCGCTCAGGAACATAATTACATTTTTTTTAATTACTCACCCTAGTATCTTAAGCAGCAATCATTTTATTGCTCTTTAACTTAAACTTTCACCCCATTTCTCAAATATACTCTTAAACCGAGTTTCAAAATTGTAGATGAACACTGCTCTCAAAAACAATTTGTGTTAGATTAGATTGTTGATTGGAATAAGTATTAATTCCTCGGGTAAAAACTGTTGGGGCTTTTTCCGACGAAATGTTATCCTTTTTTTGGGGGGGGGAGGGGGGACTGTAAGGTTGAGACAGCGGAAGGTTGTCACAGTTTAAACATCAAGCTGGATCCAGCGACTCCCGGTGACGCAATAGATGGGAGATTAGGATGCTTCGATTCCAACAGTCGGCGAAGTGTAAGTGGATACGAGCAGGTTTTGAAGTTTGGTAAGTGAAGTGATTGGAGGCGGTTGAGTTAAGGTTAAGTATCGAGGTATTTTGTTGTGTTTGTGTGGTGTAGATAAAGGTAGATCTAATGCTCGCCCTCAGCTATAGTTTGTGGAGATCGCTAGTTTTGACGTATATTAGAGTAACACGGAGTTAAAGAATAGAGTAAGATTTGTGTGAAGGAATTGCCGTGCCAAGATAATACTGCCGACAGTCCTTGTGTAAGCGTAGTTCAGAGGATCGACTGAGAGCAGTTTTTATCAAGTTTCTACTATTTTTCCTGGGTGATAACTAATGCTTTATATTTTTCTAATTTGTTCGTTTATATAATTATTTGATTGAGTTCGGAAAATAATCCCTCCCTGATCTTAAGCTCAAATAAAAGCTTTATTTGTAATTACATTCAAGACTTGTGCTCTTCTATTATCTATTTAGTAATCCGATTAGTTGAATAATATGGAGTCTGCAACCACAGCGACTTCACAACCTGACGTAGCCAGTTTCTGTATATGAATACTGTGTCAGTCTAAATTGATACATGCATAACTTTCACACTCATATATATATTTTTTTTCTTACACAATTTTTATTACACTTGCGTAATATTATCTTATACAATACTTTATTGCAATGGTTATCTATTGATAATCCTTCATAAACTTATTAATTTCAATTTCATTTTAATGTATTGAAATATACACTAAAAATTTTATTTATATTCTCAAATAACTAAACCATGGAATTTCATTGCATTGTTTTTCTTGCCACAAAGTGCAATATTTATGTTGTAACATGACTTATAATACAAAATACATATACATTTTTATAGGAGATTTTGTTTTTTGAAAAATTTTTGCACTTAAATCTAGTTTGAATGCTAGCCGTGTATTTTCAAATATTTCTCTTATAAAAATCACAAATAATGTTTCTTTTCAAAATATAATGTTTACTTATTTTATTTAAATATTTTTTATTTATTTTTAATATTTTACACGTAAATCTATTCTGTGTGCTAGCCGTGTATTTTGAAATATTTCTTTTTTTTTTAAAGGACTGTTGATTCATGGGAAGCGGTAAAGGCGACAGCCGATCAGAAGTAGACAGTCATGTGACCAGAAAGAGAAACAAAACTCATTCTTTTTCTTTTTTTTATTATTAATGCTGGTTTTCTCTCTGAACTATTCGAAAAACTGAAGTAACTTTATTCTTGAATTGACATTCTAATATTCAGGCTGCATTCGTACAGCCAAGTAATCCATTAATTGTTATATTATTAAAACAATAAGTATTCTTCTGTTTATTCTTTATAATTCATTCAAGGCATAAAAAAATGCCTTTATACGTATTCTGAATGTTTAAACCTGTGCTAAAGTTTGTGAAAGATTCTGTTTTTATTCATAAAATTCTGAAAGAAAATCTCTGATTAAAATCCACTATAGTAAGCAATCGGATTTCATCTTTATTGACTTGTATGGCCAAAAATCTTTTTTCAAGCGACCAGAGGAAATGCAGGAGAGAGGTGAGTTGGCTTTTCTTAATATTATGCATGCTGAAACTTATTTCGTTTTAGTAAAATGTTTTGATGCAGGTCAATTCTTTATGCATGAGTCTAGTTATAATTAATCAACATGTTTTTGGTCCGTCCTAGAGCCATGAGTCTATCGATGATTTATATAGATATATATAAAAAAAAAAAAACTATATATATTTAATATGTATTTGATATTCTTATTCTAATTCGTAATCATTTATTCTTAAAATGATTTATTTTTGTTCTTGAATGTTTGTTCTGTAATTCGAAGGCCTATAGTTATGTGTATTTAAACTTATATATTCTAAAATGCCGAAATTATCTAAGCAAGTTTTATTATTTGAAAATTTATGTAAGGAAATCGATAGTTTTAGAGATAGAGTAAAGGGGTGTAGTAAAGATGAACATTCTAAGGTTAAATTATTAAAAACCAAAGTTCAATCGTATGATCATGAAATCGCGGCAATATTTAAAAATTTATCCGCTAAAGAGAATGAGGATTATATGGATATGTATTTGAGATATAAGGGAGTGGTTTTTGATTTACTGGTGGAGTTAGAGGACAAAACAGAAGTAAACGCGTGCGATTCCGATACTCACGCGGAAAATAAAGATGAGAAAAATGGTAAATCCTCTCTTATTAAATTACCTAAATTTGATCTTCCAAAATTTTTTGGTGAAACCGAAAATTGGATTTCTTTTAAAGAAATTTTTAATTCGACAATTCTACAGAATAATCAATTATCCAAAATTGAAAAACTGCAATATTTACATTCTTCAGTGCGCGGAAACGCAGCTAAATTAATTCGTGGATTCGCTCTAAAAGAGGAAAATTTAGATCAATGTTGGGAAATATTAAATGAAAGATATGAAAATAAAAGACAATTAGCATTGAGTCAAATTAACAAAATATTTTCTATGAAAATTGTAAAAGCAAACAATGCTAAAACTTTACTTGAGTTATTAGATACTTGTAACGAAGCCGTCAGAAACTTAAAAACTTTGGGTTTAGATTCTAATGCGTTAAGCGACCTAATTATAATAAAATTCATGATGGGGAAATTGGATGAATCGTTAAAACAGAGATGGGAATTAATGTTGGATAGTGATAAATTGCCTGATCTTGATCTTTTTAGGAAATTCGTTGAGCGCGAAGCGCGCGGTGTTGAAGAGATAAAATGTAAACAAGACGTAAAATTCACTAATTCGAAGAAATCAAACGTATTGAGTACAATTGTAAAAAAGGAAAATACGTGCATTCTTTGTAATGAGCGTCACGCGCTATTTAAATGTCCGACATTTAATTCAAAACCGGTTAAAGAAAGATGGAAATTTGTTGAATTAAATAAGTTATGTCAAAATTGCTTACACCAAAATCATAGGCTGGAGAATTGTAGGATAAACATTAATTGTAAAAATTGTGCAGAAAAACATCATACATTGCTACATGTTTATGGTAGAAATATAAATTCTGAAAGGGCGAATCATGTATCGCCAGATATATCAGTCTCTAATAGTGCTCAGTTTTATTCTAGTAATGTTTTGTTATCTACAGCACTATTTAAGGTTAAATCAAATCAAGGAAAAATTGAGCATTGTAAAGCTTTGATAGATAATGCTAGTCAAAATTCATTAATTACTAAGGAATGTGCTAAGCGACTAAATTTGCCCTTACGGAGCACGTCGCATAGTATAATAGGGATTAATTGCGTTTTAGCAGAAACTGCTCTCAACGAAACAGAATTTAAATTCACTCCGCATTTTTCGTCGGAGTCATTTTCAGTCAGCGCTTTTATAGTTGATAGGGTTACCTCACCTCTCCCTAATTTCCAACTACCGCAACATGATTGGCCACACATAAAGGGATTACAACTAGCGGATCCCAATTATGACGTTAGTGGTCCAATCGATATTCTTCTTGGGGCAGAAATAGTCGCCTCAATCTGCAATGGCAGTCCAATTCAAGGGCCAGCAGGAACTCCTACAGCATTCCCCACAAAGCTGGGTTACCTCCTTTCAGGACGAATAAACAGTTTTCAATGTACAAATATCAGTTTAACGTGTCATATGACTATTGATGATGATATCAACAACACTTTAAAACAATTTTTTGATACAGAATCAATTCCAAATGTAGAATCAAAAAAGATAGAAAATGATCCTGTGGAAAATATTTATGTGAACACAACTAAAAGAAATAGTCACGGAAGATATGTCGTTCATCTACCGTTTAAGCCAGATAAGGCACTAGGTGACAGTAAGTCAGGTGCTATTTCAAGATTTCTTTCCATTGAAAATAAATTTAAAAGTAATCCACAATTAAATGTGGAGTATTCGAATTTCATGAACGAATCTTTGGGTCATATGAAAAAATTAAATCAAAACAAATTTAGTGAAACGCCACATTATTATTTACCGCATCATGCTGTGGTAAATGCAAACTCTGAAACAACAAATTCGAAAGAATATCCCAATGATCCATTATCAGTCTATGAATTAAACAGTGTCACCCACGAAACAGCTTGTGCACCCATTGTTAACTTCTGTATCCGAGCAGCTCCTCCTATCCCACCTACCAATTCTATGCATCATTCCTGTCCCTTACTTGTGGGTTTAGTGCAAAATGCTCGCATGTCTGATTTAACCCTTTACGGTGCCAAAAAAGGTGTCGACAATGTTAATCATAATTCTGTATCAATACAAGGTGAAAAATGTGATAAAACTCTGTCCCTAGAACCAGTCTCTACTCTTAAATCATCTGATATTCCAATTAACTGTCAAAAATTATCTGCTTATTAGTCTAATGTTTTCATAGAGGAAAATCTGTCTGAAAGTACTTCGATCATTGACTTTCCTGCGAATTCTCATTCCCCTTTTTCAAGCTCTGTTAAAAGAGTACCGATTTCTGCGACTTTAAGTCCAAATCGTTTTATTGATATTCGAAAACACCTCCTGAGCTATAAAGTTGAAAATACCCTAAAAAATAAAAATACGATGTTAAATAAGAAAAATCTCGCACTTCAGAAAATTTTAGAGAATCAGGATTCCACCAGCTTCCTCCACGTCATCGTCCACATCATCATCATCTGAAGCCGAGTTTGATCATGATGCCGATTCTGATCATGATGCTGAATCTGATCCTCAAGAATCTGATCCTCCTGAGTCTGCTGATTTTCAAGATAGAGATGGTATAAGTGTCGCTGAGTTGAAGGAAATCCAGCCTACAGTCGTTAGCCTTTCACCCCCACATACATGCAAATTTTTCATTCGCAATAGAAAACAAAAGGGGTATTGGGTGGAAAGAAAAATCACCGAAAAATCACCCGAAGATCAGGAAAAAATGTTGCAAGGTGGTACGTAAAGCGTCGAGGCGTGTGGCGGAAAAAAAAAAAAAGGGATCAGGGGATTTTGTCAATAAGATGTGACACATTAAGAGCGCTGTACAAGGCACTCAATGAAGTTAGTATTCCACATAGTGACGTAACTTTTTTTAGAGACTTTTGTGCCGAGCATTGTTATTGTGCACAATAGTTTTTATTTATGTGAAATTTTTTGTGTTTTTTTTTTTTTTTTCATCTGTTTAATAAATTTTTATTTGTATTTTTATTACTACATTTGTAACAAAATTTTTAACAAATACAAACTTTTAAAACCTTCACACCATCTATTCTGTCTTGATCCTTTTCTGGATGAAGCAGGCATTCTTCGTGTTGGAGGACGCCTGCGGAACCACCCATCCTTACGATTTCAAGAAAAACACCCCATATTACTTCCCAAAGCAAATCACGTTACTTCCTTGATAATAACATATTATCATAACTTAAGCTCCCATGCTGGTCCCAATTTAGTACTTTCACTCCTTAGAAACAAATTTTGTATTCCCCACGGACGCTCCACCGTAAAATCAGTATTAAGACAGTGTATACTCTGTTTTCGACTGTCAGCTAAGCCAATAATTCCAAAGATGGGGGATCTACCCTCAGAAAGAATCACACCCATTCGGCCCTTTTCGAAGGTTTGTGTCGATTTCGCGGGACCAGTAATGACAAAATGTCAACATAAACGAAAAGCGACAACCTTTAAATCATATATCGTCCTTTTCATCTGTATGGCGACAAAGGCAGTGCATCTTGAATGTGTTTCAAATCTTTCTACAGAAGCCTTTCTCGCAGCCTTGAAACGCTTCATAGGTAGGCGTGGATACCCCTCTGACATATTTTCGGACAATGGCAGAAATTTTGTCGGAGCCCATTCTTACCTAAAACAGCTATTTTCTTTATTCAAAGAAGAAAAATTACAAAATTTTGCTTCCCAACACCAAATAACCTGGCACTTTATTCCCCCGTATGCTCCAAATTTTGGGGGACTCTGGGAAGCGTCGATAAAATTAGCCAAACATCATTTGATAAAAATCACACAAGGAGCAATATTAACGTTCGAGGAACTCTCCACCCTTCTATGTCAAATAGAGGCTGTTATAAATTCGCGGCCTCTAACACCATTGTCCAATGTTCCTAATGATTGCGCAGCTTTAACACCAGGACATTTTTTGATTGGATCTGCATTATTAGAATTGCCAGAACTATCGTTAATAAATAATTCTCTTAGTCTTTCTTCTAGGTATAAGCTCTTATTGCAGATGAAGGAAACGTTTTGGAAGAGGTGGAAAGCACAATACCTGCCAACATTGCTGCATAGATCCAAAAGAACCAACAACTACCGTCACAACTTTTCTCCAGGGGAACTCGTCATCCTGAAAAATAAAGTATCACCTCCACTCCATTGGGAGCTATCACGAATCATCAAGTTGATTCCCGGACCTGATGGAATCGCCAGGATCCTCCAACTTAAGACCTCTTCTGCTGGAACTCTTATTCGACCGGTATCGCAGGTATTCCCCTTTTCCAAGTATTTCGACTCCTGCTCCGGTGCCTTCCCGCCCCGCCCAGCCTGTTGATTCATGGGAAGCGGTAAAGGCGACAGCCGATCAGAAGTAGACAGTCATGTGACCAGAAAGAGAAACAAAACTCATTCTTTTTCTTTTTTCTATTATTAATGCTGGTTTTCTCTCTGAACTATTCGAAAAACTGAAGTAACTTTATTCTTGAATTGACATTCTAATATTCAGGCTGCATTCGTACAGCCAAGTAATCCATTAATTGTTATATTATTAAAACAATAAGTATTCTTCTGTTTATTCTTTATAATTCATTCAAGGCATAAAAAAATGCCTTTATACGTATTCTGAATGTTTAAACCTGTGCTAAAGTTTGTGAAAGATTCTGTTTTTATTCATAAAATTCTGAAAGAAAATCTCTGATTAAAATCCACTATAGTAAGCAATCGGATTTCATCTTTATTGACTTGTATGGCCAAAAATCTTTTTTCAAGCGACCAGAGGAAATGCAGGAGAGAGGTGAGTTGGCTTTTCTTAATATTATGCATGCTGAAACTTATTTCGTTTTAGTAAAATGTTTTGATGCAGGTCAATTCTTTATGCATGAGTCTAGCTATAATTAATCAACAAGGACAAACACTCAGATTTTTTTCAAGACTATTAATGTTTATTATTTTGCATATACTGAACTTTATACTAAAGCATTACATTTAGAGATACACAGTAATTTTAATCAATATATACATACATACTTTTTCATTAATGCATATTTTTTATACATAAATATTAGGGATATTTTAAACTCCTACAAGTTCATAAAATGCATTGAAATTTTATTTTTATTGTTTTCCTCACACATGCCTATTGCAGATTTGTTTTATACATGTTATAAACAAACATCATTAAGTAACTCAATTGAAAAAAAAAAAAAAAAAAAAAAAAATTCTCCTTTCTCACTAACATGCATATGTATGTAACATTTTATTGAAATATATCATTTATTTTTCTCCTTACATATCACTTATATATTTTTCTATGGAGAAACCTTGTTGGTGTTATTTTATATTATAATATATTCAATTCTGCTGCTAAATGAAGCATATAACACATGTAGTGTTATTCTTATTTTAATACAACATATTGTTTAATTATGAATACATTAAGAATGATGAGCCAGGGGTGATTGTGACTCAAAGGTAAAAACCCTGAAATTTAGAGCCTCAAATTAAAAAAACCCCAAAATATCAAATAATACTCAAACTATTTAGGGCAGAAGCCCTCAATCTTTTTACATTTCATTCACATATCACCTGGATGACAAATGAACAACCAATGAAAACAAGAAATAACTTTATAGGAAATAAAATATACACATGGGTTAGAGTAAAAACCCTGAAATCAGGGGTAAACCCTGAACACAAACACCCCTGCGTGTAGTGGCCCATCTTGATAATATAGCTGCATATAATTGAGCATTTTCATGTGCACTGCGTGGCATAAATATACCCACCCTTGTATTTTTCATTGAAACCTTAAAATATCTTATATTATGCAAGTAGTTAATTAGTAATACTATTGCGTTATGAAAGAATAATCTGATTTTTAAATAGAAACCGGAAAAATTTTTACAATATTAAATGAGTTTACAGATATCGAAATCTGAACATTGTGTGCCGTGTCATAAATATACCTACTGTGCTAAATTTGACAGTTTTCGTTTGCGTAAAAGGCCTATTGCGATTTTTTTCAAGAATGCCACGTGGCAAGGAACTAACTGAAGATGAAAAAGATCATATTGAATCTTTACGTGCTGCAGGTAAAAGTTTTACTTTTATTGAAAACCATCTACATCGATCAAAAAGATGTAATCAAGATTTTATTACAAAGAGGCGTTCATATGGCATAAAAAGACGAAGTGGTCGTCCTAAAACACTGACTCAACGAGAAGAAAGGCAGATTTCTAGAATTCCATCGAATTTAACAAAATCTCACAGTGAAATTAGAGTAGAGTGCCAATTGCAAGTGAGCAAATCTACCATAATCCGAGCTATACATCGAAATCCTAATTTGAAGAGAGAGACTGGAATTTGCTAAAAATAACTGATAATACTGAAGAATGTCCGTACTACGATCGAAACTCGTATTGCTCAAAATTGCCATACGAGAGCCGATAACGATTGGATACTTGAGGATAAAAAACAATACCCAATGGATTTCAAATAATGATCGTGGTTAACAAAATATTTCTACGTGCGTGTTGCTGATCAGTAAAGAACCTTAATTTCTGAATGCCGAATGCTTCAAAACTTTGATGCGCTTTCTTCATGTTTTCTTAACTACATTTCCTCGGAGTTCCGAAAAGGAAAGAAATGAACTCTCTCTCGTAATGATGGAGAATAAAGTGAACCAATATGCTTCAAAGTTTCGCTTTTGCAATGAGATAACAGATTAATCTTCCAAGGGTCAACCAACTGGCCGAGAGAAAACATCGTTTGTTCCATGGAAAACTGCGGTTCATTTCCCCCATTCACAAACCATCTGTTCTCCCGATCTAGAGGCAACACGAAAGTGTCTACCCATCCCTGCTCACCCGAAAATCGCCGCAATTAAGTTGTTTGAGTTATGTTCTCTTCAGTGTTAACTGACTCTTCCTCATCAGCTATAAAAATATTTATATAAAAATGTATATTTCCACATCAATTGTGCATTTGTGGATTATCCGCATAACAAGGATAAGTAATAATTACTTCTAATACCAACAACCTTGTTTCGCCGCAAAGACATTTTTTAGAACAAGATAAGTAGTAAAGATTAAAAAGAAGCTACAATATTTTTTTTCTCTTCGATTTTTTATAATTAAATTCAAAATCTCCTTACAGAATGTACTGTAATCATCTATATTATCTTCCTTTTTATATCAATTTTCTTCTTTTAAATAAATAAATATTTACTAAATATTATATCTTGCTGATATTTATCTTGAATTCTTTTTAATTATTATGCATGGGTATTTATTATTTATTGGTATTATTCCTGTTTATAAATCATTATAAATCATAAAATCGTTTTCAGTTTATCTATTTTTTACTGTGAAATAATTAAAATTAATAAATCGTATAGAATTTATTCAAATATTACAATACTTTCGCATATTATTTTCTTTTATTTATTCATAACATATTATTTCTCAAGATTTTTTACTATTTTAATATATGTGGTGATTAAAAAAAATGCATTATGATTGCACTGTCAAATATTTATTTACTCAAAAAAAGGTGATTAAGGACTTCTTTGTGATCTAAATATATTCGTACTATTCTGTTCAAAGGTTTTATAAAATTAAAACTAAAGGTTAACCCTATTTGTACATGTAATTTATTACTATAGCTCATACAACAGAAATATCGAAATGCTATGCAGCAAACAGACATTTCGGAAAAGGTCTGAATTACTTGTTTGTGTGATACCTTCAATAACGTACAGTGACAAGTAATTTTAATACATGCTGTAAGCACAAATGCACGGCGTGCACATATTTCTCAAATAAATAGTGATTTGTAGGCGGCAATTTCGGAACGACCATACTTATGCGAACTGACGGTGTCGGTATACATTTATTCACCGAATGCTGAATATACTAACATCGAGTGTAGGCTGACCATATGTCCTCGTATCTCGAGGACAAAACTACCTTCGTCCCCAAAAAATTACAACACATATGGGGACGCTGGTTATAAAGTTATTAATGTTTTATCATAGTAATTTATTATATGTATAATAAATAAGCTGAAACAAGTTTTTTTAGGTGCTTTATACATAAAAAATTACTAAAAGGTGACATTTTAAGGTGATTTGATTATTTTTTTGTCCTCGAAATTCGAGGACGCCGCCATCTTTGTCCTCAAATTCAATGAAAAAAAATATGGTCACTCTAATCTAGTGATATTCAGAGCGACTTGACAAGCAAATGTTCAAATAAACAGTTAATGTCTGCCAATTCTACCATCTTTGGAAAAACCAATAACTTTTTAACGTTCTTTCATTTTCCATTTATCTAAACATTTAAAATGTTCTAATGCAACAATTTTTCAATATTTTTTCTATGTTTTTATCGAATTTTTCAATATTTTGTTTATTCTCTTTTCGGTAGATACTACTCTAAAATTAACCAATTACTCTTTTAGAGGTAGCCAAATGCAGAAGTTGCTTTAATATTTTTGTTGTTGTTTCAGGCAACAGGCATTCGATGGAGAATTGCTGGCGATCAGGATTGCTCTTTCCCAGCTGACCTCTCACTTAACCCTCGCTTTTCCAAGATCAAGGCGTTACTGCAGAAAAATTGCTTTGAGATGTCAACTTGGTACGTTTGGTGAAAATCACCAGCACCACGCCTTTTTGTAACGTTTGGAACAAATCCTCGTGCAACTTTCCACTGATTAGGTTTGCTATCTCTGGCGAATTAGCGCACTTTTGAATGAGGCGGACTTATCTAAATTTCAACTTCAAAATGGGGTCAAAATGACCCTATCTTGGGAAAGCGAGGGTTAAATAACTTCTCCAAGTTATACTTAGTGACTCTCGGGCCGCATTGCAGTCCTTGATGCCAACATCGAATTCTTTATCATCTATTGTTCTTGAATGTTAGAGACTGTTACAGGCTTTGTCTTCCAACGAAAGAGACTTTAATTTTACAGTGGACCCTGGACACTGAACAGTCCTTAGCAATGAAATTGCCGATTCTTTGGCCAAAAGGGTTGTCCTGACTTTACAAATACCTCCTTTTAGTGTATCTTTTGGCACGATAAAACGATTAATAAAAAATTTTATGTCTGAGAGGTTCAAAAAGAGCCTCGAATCTCGCACAATACAAAAGTCTTGGAGAGACAGACTTTCTGTGGTCTCAAAATGGCCCAGACATACAATGGTAGCTGAGTTTAAGCTGACCACAGCCCATGACTGCCTTCTTAAACATTTGTACCGTTTTCGATTAGTTTTAAGTCCTATCTGCAATCTCTGTAATACTGTAATGTGGGACGTGACATGGATGGTGACCATCTCCTTAATTGCAAGGCATTATCCAAGTGTTCTTTAGTCGAACGCTACTGGGGGCCAGGGGCCATTTAGATAAATAGACTATTGTTTCAGCTGTTCTATTCCTTTTGTTCTTTTTCAATTGTTGCTCTTTGTATTTTCTGCTGTAATTGTCTTTTTGTCTCTCCATTGGAAATTAAAGAAAAGTTTTTCAGGTTTAAGTGCCTAGCTACTACATTAATGATGTACTCGTGACTTGATTTTTCTCACCTGATGAAAAGGCCATACTATATTTCTATCTGAAACAAGAATTGCTAGTTTTTTGCAGTTAATAGTATTTGCTTACAAAATTATTTATTTATTAAATTAGTTATTATTTGAATTTGATTAGTGTTTGATTATGTTTAAGAGAGAAAAAAATCGATTTTTTTTTCTTTTTACATGTTTATGATTAGCTATATGTCTGATAGCCATTTTTTAAAACCATTTTTTGCATTTTTAAAAAGAAATAATAGAATACACATTAAAGGGTTTCAAAGAAATTGATTTCAATATTTATATTTTGTGCCAGCAATTTGCTCTGCATAATAAAGAATTAGCTGCTATGTTGAAATCTGATATTGCAGATACAGAACAAAAAATAAATTCAATCTTGCGGTATTGTGCCAAACATACACCCCGAATTGAATAACACATATAAACTTTTGAAAGTAATTCGAATGCTAAAAAGCTTTCATTGTAATTAGTGCATGTTACGTTAATTTATAAGTTGAATACCAATTACTTCAAGCCTCATCTGCAAAGATGAAGGGGGGTTGCTCAACTAGTTTTACCTCAATTGAGTTTTCTTTGGAAAAAATTTTATTCAGATTATCGAATCCAATGCTGAGTAAAACAACTTTGTAAATAATACGTACTGTAAATAGGATTGTTATTAGACACAAATGAAATTTTTGTGTATTTTTTTTTTTTTTTTTTCAACTGGAAATATCCGAACTCGAAAAATTTAAAAGCAAATGAATTTATAAATGATTTAAAAAAAAATGTATTTTAAATAATAATTTTCCAATCATAAAAAAGATTTAATGTTACTTCAAATAATATACAGTTAACTCTTATTAATCCGCAGATCTGTAATCTGCAAATTTCTCTAATACGCAACCGGTTTTTTTAATGCAAATACATTCACAGCTCAAATTTTGACAGAAAATGGCAACTTTTCTTACATTTTTAATTTTCTAATTTCTTTAATTAATTTTTAGCTCAATCCTTGTTTTAACCATTAATTAAATTGCAGATTTTATTTTATGAAGTGATGCAATACATGTGATGAGAAGTGTTTTGTTAGACGAAATTGAATTTCGATGTAATTTAAGATTTCCATGGAACATTTAAATAACACACATACAAAAATAACAATAGTAATAATCTGCTGTGTCACTCACACGACTTTTACATACCCTGATATTTCATAGTAAATACAGATTGGAGATTAAGGGGTAAAATAACGAGTACTATTATGTAAACTTATATAAAAACAATTCGAATCAGGCTTCAGAACAGCTTCATTTGAAAAATAAATCTGTGAGGAGACATCCACACTCCAACAACCCTTTACATTTCTGTACGTAAATTTATACAAAATTCAAATCTATTATTAAAGTCGAAAGTTTATTTTAAATTAACCAGACAAATTTCACAAGAACTATTCTTTGAAACTTATCAATCTTCATCAAACTTTCCTAGTAGTAACAAACGTATTAACATCAAATTACAAAATTTGGATCGCCTGAAAATATTTATTTTTAATTTACTCTAAGAGACATAGACAAAAATAAAATGTTAAAAATTTGACATCGGTATTCAGGAAACCTCAAAATGTGTAAATATACGAAAAAAAAGAGTGATGAAAATTTAGCTAAAAAATACATTATTTACCATATGGCTATTAGAAATTCATTTCAATTTCTGAGCAAAAATAGTAAAGCACTTTCAATAACAATAAAAAAGAATGTAATGGCTTAATATTGGCAGCCCTGTATATCTTCTGAATGTGTAGATAAATATAATCCTATAAAAATAAAAAACAGCTCAGTCTAAAATACTTTCATCAATTTCCAAGCATTGCCGTACTATAATCTAGTTCTTTTATGTAATCCTGTAAATGAACAGTAATCATATTCTACATAAACATGTTTTTACGCATATAATATATATATTCGTTTCATTTGGTTTAGTGCAGTTTATAAATGTTAAACTCTATTTACCTGCAATTTTCCCGATAGACGTAATGTTTTTTAATTCTCCTGATTGCCTGTACACGAACCATTTGCTTCCTCTCAACGAAAAGTTTAGCGTAGCAATCCTATGTCATGCACATTTAATATACTGAGTTTGGACTTTCTGCCATTTGGTCTTGAGATATGCTGATAACAGACACACACACACACACATAGACCAACCGCTATAAACACGATTTTTGGATTCAGGGGACCTCGAAACGTGTAAATATAACAAAAACTGAATTTCGAAAATATGACCCAAAAAGAAAAAAATCATTAAATATGATTTTCTTCCAATCAGTTGATTGTGATTTTAATAAAAATTGTATTTCTTGCTCCCATTGTTTAATGGTGTTTTCCTTTACCTGCGGCTTATTTCTGTTGAGCTATCTAAATGATAGACCAGATGTTTCTGCCTAATGGTTGTCTGAGTGAGTAATGCTGACCGGTTGTCGGCCTGGATAGCTCAAATGGTAGAGCGTTGACCTTGTAAGTCAAAGATCCGGGGTTCGACTCCCGGTCCAGGCATTATTTTCACTCAGTCGGAAAAATAAAAAATAAAAAAAAATCATTAAATATGATTTTCTTCCAATCAGTTGATTGTGATTTTAATAAAAATTGTTTTTCTTTCTCCCATTGTTTAATGGTGTTTTCCTTTACCTGCGGCTTATTTCTGTTGAGCTATCTAAATGATAGACCAGATGTTTCTGCCTAATGGTTGTCTGAGTGAGTAATGCTGACCGGTTGTCGGCCTGGATAGCTCAAATGGTAGAGCCTTGACCTTGTAAGTCAAAGATCCGGGGTGCGACTCCCGGTCCAGGCATTATTTTCACTCAGTCGAAAAAAAAATTTCATTAAATATGATTTTCTTCCAATCAGTTGATTGTGATTTTAATAAAAAAGATTTTAATAATATAAGGAGATAATATTTCTTTCTCCCATTGTTTAATGGTGTTTTCCTTTACCTGCGGCTTATTTCTGTTGAGCTATCTAAATGATAGACCAGATATTTCTGCTAATGGTTGACTGAGTAATGCTGACCGGTTGTCGGCCTGGATAGCTCAAATTTTAGAGTTTTGACCTTGTAAGTCAAAGATCCGGGGTTCGACTCCCGGTCCAGCCATTATTTTCGCACAGTCGGAAAAAAAAATTCTTAGCTAGTTTGCAGTATCAATTCGTTAGAAATCCTTAGGCTAGAATTTACAATAGTGTTGTATAATAAATCTATTCAATTTGAATGAAATGAAATGAATGGATCAAAGAAGCCCCAAGCAAGGGCTACTTTGATCGAAACTTAAAAAAAAGTAAATAATTGTTTTGTTTTTTTGAAGGAAACAATATTTTTAAAATGACGCAGTTTATTTCTTTATACTTGTTAATTGATTAAAACTCAATTTTAACATTGAAAATCCATGCATATTTGTAATAACGGAAATGTTAGTGAAAACATAAAAAAAATAGTCTAGAGTTAGATATAATTTAAGAGATGAGAAGATTCATCCTGTTGAACGTACAGTATTAGAGACGTCAGAAAGTTTTTTACATGTCTTGAGGATCTCAAAGATATGGGCATTTCTGCATTTTAAAAGAATATCAGTAGGGTAGTTTGTTTGAAAGGTAATGCGTTTATATGGTTCAAATAATGTTTTTTACCTTGCAAGTGAATTTTAGTTCTTAGGAATAAATATAGACATTGTTATTTACATGTTAGACGTATTTATATGTTACACTATCTTGCCGCTTGATGCAATGATGAGGATGTCAATCTATGTGTCTGTCCAGGTCATTATGTATTGAGCCTAACTGGCACTAGGAAGTCTTTCATGAATGAACAAAGGCTTCTTGAATATATAGACACTGACAATTCGAACTCGGCTGTATGCAAAGATGTAATGAAGAAAAGATGTAATGAATGTATGATGTAAAGATGTAATGTATGCAAAGATGTAATGAAAACAGCCAGTAAATGTTTATCATTCATGACGTGGGAATGGGATGAACAACTATAAGACTGTTGTGGTATTAGAATAGTGAAGGCAGCAACTTAGAAATTTATGCAAGAGAAGTTTGATAACTGAATCACCAAGAGGGAATTACTTAGAGAGAGTAAAAGAAAAGAAAAGTAATCTACCAATGGAGGACTCCAAACGGAACACTGAAGACTGGGGTCGTACTGTTCCCTTAAGGGCCCGCTTCACTCACCGCCGCCGGATGCCGAAGCTAATGTCATTCTATAGGAAATTTTTCTTTACAAATAACTTATTAACTAATACATATTTTTAAATTCTGTTTTCACATTCTGAAAATTTCCAACTGTTAAATTGACGGACCTTTTTTAAAAAATTATTTTTCAAATTTTTTATATTTTAATTTGAAGCTGGAAAATACGAATTTTCAATATGTGAATTTTTTTTCATTTTGCAAATTAAAAATAAAATATTAAAAATTAAAAAAAATACATTTTTAAAAAAGGTCCGTCAATTTTATGAATGTGAAAACAGAATTTAAAAATATATATTAGTTAACAAGTTATTTGTAAAGAAAATTTCCTCATAGAATAACATTGGCTCGGGCTTCCGGCGACGGTAAGTGAAAAGGGCCGTTAGCAGCAAATGAGCACAATTAATATGTAGATTCTTTCTCTTCCTTTTTTTTTTTTTTTTTTAATGTAAATTTAGATTCCATACGTTACCCAAAAGATGTAGTTTTCGTGAGGGAGACTTTTGGGATAGCTCATCTCCTGACGCTTCACCATGGATTTGGACGTCGAAGAGGTAATTAGAAAAGCGTCTAAAATGTGTAGTGCCTCAGTCTTCGACAGAGAAGATTAAAGATTTAATATTTTTTATTAACAAATGTTTCAAGTCGTAGTAAACTTTTAGCGTCAGTCTGTTGAATGTAATTTAAAGCAGGAAATAGAGATAATTACTTTTAAATAATAAACAAAATGAAATTGCTGAAGCACTACTCATTATCAAACACAACTCAAGACCAACATTATCAAGCACAATTCAATATCAACGTTGCTTAAGCGCAACTCATGCTCTGAAAGGTACCTAAAGAGATATTTTCTCATGTTCTACGCCACAGAGTAGAATTTTCTATCAAGTCTCATGACAGTGATGGAAACGATTATAGTAGATATACCAAGTAATTTAAAAATATGTGGAGCTGCGATACTTATGTAAGTTTGTGCAAGTTAGTAGCAGCAAGGCAGATATTGTTTACATGTTTACAATGTTTAAGATCTATCTTAATTGAAAGCTGTACAGGCAATTTGGTGTGGAAGGGTATCCCATAAAGAGACTGCGTTTCATTTCGATGGAAGATCTATTGGATCGAAACTTAGATGTTTATTTGCTTCGTGAAGATAAGTCCACTACAATAATTTCTCAAACTTCCAACAGTGATCTTACACCCGATCTGATAAACATACTAAAAAACATCTTGCCAGTTTTATAAACACAGTTAAAAAAGCACGCTTCATAATGTTGTTGCTCATCCTCAAACACTACCAAGGCTTAATCACCTCCATGATATTGTGCACCCTAAAAAATCGAGAACCAAAAAATAATTTTATAAAAATCCTTCTTTCTTATGACTCAATTCACCATAAATACCATCAAAAATGAAAAAGTTAATCATAAAATACAAATAAAAGTAGAAATACGAAAATTTAAAATAAGCATAAATATATTACCAAATAAAAAACAGTTTTAAATCTTCTGCCAATCCACAATTTCTAAGATTTAAAATTTACTAATACTCTATACAAGAAAAAAAAATATTTCTAATTACCCAAAAGACTATTTACTGCAATCATAAATTTTCACAAACCATATCGTGCAAAATAATTGTTATTATTATTATTATTATTAGGACTGAGGGCCTATTAGTCTCAGACAGGGATATTTGCGTTGTCGTTTTCGATAGTTGGACATTTGTCGAAATCATTTTTCGATAGTTGGACATTTATCGAAATCTAAAATTTATCGAAAATATAATTGAATAATTTGAAAGCGATGTTATAATTGGGAAGAAAAAAAAAACTAATAGCCCTCCGTCCTAAACTAAATTCTGCTTTGGCCAGAATTTCGTCAAAACCTTTTTTTTTTTTTTTTTTTTTTTTTTTTTTTTTGAAAGAAAAAGAAAAGAAAATTAATAATAATGAGTATCGTTACAAGAGATATCGAAAACGTTTTTTTTAATAATTTTGAATTAGGAAATAAATAGTGCGCGTGCAATAATATGAAATAAAAATATGAATTTAATGATTTGATTTTTATATAAAACACGATCGCGTGCTATCTTAAAAAGTAGATGTAAAATTTAAAGTTTAATTTTCTTGGCAACAATTATAAATTAAAATAAATAATTTAATGAAAGTTTGTTCTTTAGATATAAGTCCGTGTAAGATGTCAAAAAATATACGACAAAGTATTATATCTCTTTATTCCTTTTCAAGGCATCTATTAGTGGTTTCGAAGAGGTTTAGCAGTGAAGTTGTTGGACTCAATTCTGTAATTTCGGATACGTTTGCAAAGGTACGGGGAATTCATTATTCACTGAATCTTTTTTTTTTCATTCTTTATCTCTGTGAAATGTTTAATTGTTCATAATTATTATTTTGTAAATTAAAAATCAATTTTTTTCTTACAGTTTTAAAAGTGCCTTATTTTTTTTAGTTACTTCGCTTCTGATAAGAAAAAACTTGAAATGTTTTTACAGAATGTTTCTGCGACAACTTCTACTGTTTCGAGTTCATTAAATATCTCGTCAAGTATAGATTTGGTTAAATCATCGGTGTCTTCATTAAGAAGAAATTGCATCCACATTTTCAAAAATTGGATCTCTTCAAGAAACTGACGTATGTGAGGCTTTGCCAACTCAGTGACCTCTATAATAATATTGTTGCATGGAATTACTTGTTCAGCAAGGATTCTTCTTGAGGCTGAATCACCATCTTTTCTTACAGTTTTAAAAGTGCCTTATTATTATTATTATTGACAGAACTTTTCTTTCAACTAGATAAACACCATAAAGCATTATATCACACAACAAAAAGGATACGCCACAGGTTGCAATTGCATTTATAAATTAATAATATAACATAATAATAATTTTAATATCTTTAATCTATGACTGCAGCAGGTGCTTGTCGCATGAAAATTATGTCGAAGTCATTTTACACAACTGTCATTTAGTTTCTGCTTTACTGAAATTGCACCTTCAACTTACGCGAAATCTTTTATAACTCTTCAATTATCCATTTATAATCATTATTCTGAATTGGTTCGCAAATTAAATTCAAGACAAAGAGACTACCTCATGCACGTTATGAGTGAAGTAAACACAACTGGAAAAGCCCCGAGACATTTTTGTAAGTGGAAGTACCGGAGATTGAAACATCTTATTGATAAAAGTGCTTTACCATATTCTTAAGCATTGCAACAAATAAATAGAGGCACTAACCTAGTAGAAATAGAGGTATTATTATGTGCACCTACAGGCAAAGCTGCTTTTAATACAGAAGGCATGCCTTTGCATTCTGCCTTTTCACTTCTGATCAATCAATGCAGAAAAGAAATTATTGAACTATCACCTGAAATCTTTAATACTCTTTGTGTTAAATTTACGAATTTAAAGGCGATCACAGCAGGTGTCCATGATGGGGGCACAAATGTTAAATAATCTTAATCGACATTTGCGGAACATTTTCATTAACGACGATTTTGCTGGAAATTTAATTTTCTTGTTTCGAGACTTAAGATAGCTTCCTTCCATCTTCGACTCTTTCATATTTTTTCCAAGCCGAACTGACATACTGGGCCAAATTATTGGTGTTCCTTTCACCTTATGGGAGAATTTTAAGTTTTTTAAATTAACACAAATCATGAGGAAAAAGAGAGGGCATGTGTTTCTCAAACGCTCTTTGTAATTTGGCATATGGAGCCATGGCAGAAAGCGATATTGCCGCAAGAATTAAAAATCTGTTCAAGAAAGAAATTTCTCAACGAATTCGGAAAAAGATCATTAGTGATTTAGTGTGAAGCAGAATGAAAACCAAGAGTCTTTTGGCAGAAACAGTCAATTGTACTTTATGCCATGAATCCGAAAATGTTAAGAAAAACATATTATATATAGTAGTACGTAAAAAATTGAGATAAACGTTTACTGAAACACAATCCTTCTAAAACTTGAACCAAGATATAATAAAATAACTAATAATATTGACATTGAAGATGGCCTTGTTAGTGGTTCGACTGACGTGTTGAAGAAAATACATTACGGAGTACTTAAAAAAAGTTGTAGCCTAATACCGAATCGATTACCAGGGCATTTAGCACATCTCCCTCAAAAATAAAGGGACTTCAGGGATCAAAATTGAAAAATTGTGACTTAAGGGACCTATTTATTTTACGTATATATATATATATATATATATATATATACTTATTTTTTTACGATCCCCTACCATATCTAAGCCAAGTGTAATATCCCAAGTCAGAGAATTTGTAAATATATAAAGCAGTGTAAAAGAATTCATACTCTTTTGGTTTTGTTTAATCCCTTAAGACATAGGAGCGACATTATACAGACACACGGGGCTATAGCTGTTCCAATAATTTCTAAGATAACAGTAGACTTTATAAATTGACATTTTTAACAATATAGAGACTGAATTCATATATAGTTGAAAAAAAGAAAAACATATGAACATTTACAAAATATTTTCTATATATAGTAATATTCTTTAATTAAATCCCACATCTTTCAAAGGACAAAAAATAAAATTAAATTTTCATTGCATTTAGAAGTTAAAATGTTCTCCAAATTTTTATCAGATAATGACGATCAAAATTCAGTTTTTAATTATGTTATCTGGCTGAAAATACACTCACAATGGCTATGTATATACATTTAATTAAAAAAGCATTATTTAAAAAACCGAACACTTACGATTATTTTGAGATAATTAAAATAAATATTGCAATTTTTACACATACATTTAATAAGCATCATTCCATTAGTATATTTCTTCTCTGCATATTTTCCTCCATATATTTTACAGAAAAATTGATCAATTTCACGATTTTTCTTATAAGTTCCTTAAAAACTGTAGATTTTTAACAAAAAAAGAAATTTAGTATTACTGGTAGAAAAACATATCTTCCAACAATTTCAAAAGATAAAAGGGCCTTTGATAAAGATATCAACTATTTCGGCCCCAAGACTAACACTCCGAAAATGCCAAAATTTAAATGAAATTTTAAAGCCAATTGATCTAGTCAGAAGATGCTCAGTGAATGCACAGCAAATTCCGGATCGTGATCTAGTTAGAAGATGCTCTGTGGGATGTACAGTAAATTCCGGATCGTAAACGAGTCTCCAATACATTTTCCCATGTTTCTTTTGGATTTTCCTCGCTGTCGTGGGACATGATAGGTGAAGGCTCACAGCTGACAATTAATGATCCAAGTGTTGTTAACTGCAGAGTTCATGTTGAAAGACTGCACCCCGAGAAATTTATTAAGAGATGTAGCATAATTTTGAAGAAAGCAGATAGAGCGGCAACAGGTTTAGTTATGCAGTATAGTGGGTCATCTGCAGCTAATGTCTCTTAGGACACTACAGTAGAAACTTCATAACAGGCTACCAGAGATAATCGAAGTGCTGATATACCAGATTCACAAGAAAGAGAATGTAGAGTCTATGTCCAACAATTTAAACCAGAAAATCTCATAAAATTTGCAGTGTAATTTTGAAAAAAGGAGATGCTTGGAGGCTACAATGGTTGTTTACTACAAACGCCATATACGCAACTTGAATTACATTTAATGGTTTCAAAGCCTTGTATGTTACGCAAACTATGGGAAATTTTATGCCAAAAAAGGAACTTTTTTTTAGCGAAATGAGGGACATTCTAAAGTTTCCATCTGGTAGCAGCGCTTTAGGGACCTAAAATCAGTTAAGGGACAGTTAGGAACTTTAGGGACCACACCAAGTGCCCTGGATTATGGATTCAGTCTGAAAGCGAGAAGTTTGGTGTGAAAGCACGATCCATTATGGAGAATTATCGCAAGAGCAATAAAATTCCGCTTACATTGACGGCAGTCGAGTTCATGACACGTGAAATTCATAGTGGATAAACTAGTAATACACAAATATCAGGAAAACAATTCCCTCTAATAGCAGAAGAAGGTATAACTATACATAAAATCAAGGTTCAACTTACTGTGACGTAGTGGTACAGCTAAATAAAAAAAAAAAAAGACTCGTCAAACTTTATACGTGTCATGTTCCATAACTCCAAGAGCTTCTGGTTTATATTTATTTGAAAAATTCTTGCCTCCACATCCTCCTAGAAAATCATATTTTACAATTACAGAATTAACAGTTTAATAAAAGATCCAATTATCCCAAAATTTCAATCTTTACGCAAGTCAACTAAATAATTTCAAACTATATTTCATAGCGTTCAAAGTTTACAAAAGCATTAGCCTGATATATTTACTCACGCTACATGTCATCAGACAAAATGCTATTTGCCGAAACCTTTACACTCCCATCAAATAATATATAAATTCCTAGATTTAAAGAAATTGCTCGAGTCGACTGTCTCATGAAAAGAAAACCGCTAGCAGGTGCGGCATTTTTAAAAGAAGAACTTTTCCTTAAAATTTCTAATATTATCAAAATTAACAGTACTTCCTGACTCCGTGCACCTCATTCAGAAGCTGTGCAATTTGAAATGTCTAACATATTTTTTTCAGTGTTGTAGCTATCCCTAAAATGCAGTATGAAACATGTAATAAACATACTTGAAAACGTAATATATACTGAAGAAAATCAATTTATTTCTGATGACATCAACATTAATTTTGAAAAAGGACAAGGAGCAAAATTTTTTTTCCCACCAAAATGTTTAAAAAAACTTGGTTCTGAGGACATGAGTACGACAAACGGGAATACTGAAATCGACGGTCTTTTCTGCAACTTTGTGTACCTTAGTTGTTCTTATGGAAGTTTGTTTTTATGCCATAAACCTCTTTGGTGTAAAATTAAAAATTAATAATGAACAATCAAGGTAATTTTGAGACATTTTAATATGCGTGTGTGTGTTTATATAGGAATATAAAATAAAATAAAACATCATGTCAGGGCAAACAACATAATAATTATTATTATGTTTGCTTTATTGTCTTTATATTTATTTAATGTTCTACTTTCATATATATTACGATAAAAAACATATGGTTAAATATGAATACCCATAAGCTGTAGCTAAAATTTATAACAAGGACAATATTCATTATTTAGAAATACTTATTGTAGTTTGAAAATATTTAAAGGAATTTGGTTATAAAAAAGCACCACAGAGCTTGCGTTTAAAAGTAATAAGTACATTACTTTGAATAAACAAAATAGTTTTGTACTATTAATCTGAATTTAGTGTATTAAAATCTTCGATTTGCTTTATCAACTCCTGACAAATCCACTATGTTTAAATAAATTCATTAAAAAAGTAATTTTTATTTTTTAAATAATTTAATTTTTTTGTAAACAAACTAATTATTTATATGTATATATACAAACACACACTTAATTTTTTTTTTCAGGTAATATTGCACATTACAATTATGTTAATGTAAAATGTGTGTTTTATATTTAATGTTATTAAATAATTGAATTTTATTTTACTGCAATTTTGTTGTACATATAAATTGGTAATTTTGTTGATTTTGTATTTTATTGTACACAGTATTAAGGGTAACTAAAGTGAATTTTAAAACGTATTTTTTCTAATTAAATGTTTTATCCACATCCTCATGTTTTTATGTATGACTTTACATATAAAAGTAATATTAATGTAATAATAATAGTAACGTATGTTTGGCTTCTCGATTACTTTTGCAACTGTTATTGAAAAATATTTGAATATACATAAATAACTTTTAGCTATTTTTTTATATCTTATGATATGTATGGTTTTATTTTTATCGACATTGATAACAATATGAAATATTTATTAGTGTTTATGCTGTGCTTTCTATATTGTTTTATTTGCAATGCATGCGATCTAATTTTTCAGCACAATTATTAGTTAAATATATATATATATATATTTTAATAACTGAATTTAATTTCCTATATACCTTACATATTCTGTTGATATTAAATGTAACTTTTTTCATTAGAAGAAATGTATTAAAACTATTTAGAACAAAAATTTTTTTTTTCATGTGTTATCATTCCGCACCCAGTACGCAAAATTATTAATCTATTTTCATGTACGTATATAACTGTACATATTTCAGAGCATACCATTACAATACATACTAGAAAATAAGCAACTGCAACCGAACCCAAGAATCTAAACGAAGCTGATTCATTGATATTCTGTATTCTGTACTGCATACATTTCATTTCATAGCATTTGTCTTGTTTAGAAGTACGTTAATGTAAATTTGATAACTTGAGTATGATGTTATTTTTAAAAATGCGCATTATACCTGAATTTCGATATTATAGTACATAAAATTGTTTAGGTAAAAATGTATAAGCAATTTAAATATAAATTTTTTGAATATTTGGTTCATTTGCTAAAAAAATTAATTGCAAATGTACATATTGTATAAAAATAGATGGAACAAATATTTACTTTTTCTCTGTAAACTACAATATAATTATTATAATATTAACATTTATGAGTATTTTAAGAATTTTTACATAATTTTAAAATGCGTATTATTTATTCAAAATGTAAATAACATATTATGAATTATATTCTAGTAACTGCGCAATTATATTACGATGCATTTACAATTTATTAAATATGATTTTTAATGGATATAAATGTACATAAATTGTTGAAAAAACTATCATTATGTAAAACCATTATATTAGTAACACAGTATTACAAGTGACTGTAATGTATATTATGCGTACTGTTGTTTACGACTTGTTGTCTTTTATTTGTATATAAAGTATAACTAAAATATAAATTAAATTAAACTAATTAACATACGATTTGGTTTTATTCTATTCTAGTTTTTTACGTTTACATTTCATTTCGCACTAATGTATGAGCGTACATAAAAATATAAACTACAAACAAGAAATATTCATTTCTGCTCAAATAACATTCCTAGTATTACTTTAGTTCACTGAGAAGGGCAAACATTTAAAATAAATACAGTAACCGCCGCTTTATAAATTCACTGTTTAATAAAATCAGACGCTTCATTTGATCAAATTGATAGGATCAGAATCAAAACAATACAAATTCCTTTTCAAGCCGCCGCTTAATAAAATCAGCATCGCCCGTTAATAAACTCAAAAATATTTCCTCAGCAGCCAAAAATATAATTTTTGCACACAAAAGAAAAAAAAAAAAAATATATATATATATATATTGTGATTTTTTTTAAATTAATAATAAATAAAAATTAAAGCACAACGATTCCTCTGTTATCGTTCATTGTCGAAGATCTTACACTTGCATCACAGTTACAAATTAAACACGACCCATCACCTATCTTCCTAACAATTTCAAGGAACGAATTCCTCAAAACGCAGTATTAAGTTACAAATATGATTCGAAATTATATATTTTTTATATTAAAAGGTAATTTCTAGTTTTTATTTTGAAATTACTATAATTGTTGAGGTTTAAACGAAAAGGTTTTTAATTTATAAGAACAACGTGATTTTCTTCAAACGAAAGTGCATGGGAACTTGGAATGCGTTTAATTTACTTATATCGAAGAAACAATTTGTTAAGTATCAATCAGAAATTAATTTATTATTCTCTAGACAGTTTGTGGTTCCGTAACTAAAAAAATACAACTGTAGTTATGAATAATGCTGAAAAGTCAATCAATTATTAATTTTTCGTTGGTTTTCCCCAAAGAAGATACACATCCTTGTAGACTTTCCGCTCAAGGCTCTTTTTGCAAGTTATAGCACTTATACCACTCAAAATCACCATCACAGCCATGAATGTATATCGTACTTACTTGTACCCCGCTACAAAAGTCCAGATCCACTGATTAAGGCAATTGAGGCAGGCCAGTAACACCTCCTTGATAGTATTACAGTGCAGCCACATATCCAAAAACTAGCATTGAGGACGCGTTCAAAATGATGGAGGGATGCCAGCTTGACCGACAGTTTAAAATTTGGAAAACATACAATAATTCCGCGCTCTGTGTTATTGCTCATTTTCTCGGAGTCAGATGATTGTCACCCCTATTTTAGCATTGGACTCGTTGAGTTAGCACTTGCGTAGATGCTTCCATGGTTTCATGAAATGTGGTCGAATAATACAACAATGTACGGGGCATCAACTAATCGAGAGGCCTTGGTTAGATTCAAATCTTTCGGTCATCTCCACATAGTGCCCAGTTTGAAAATTCAATAATTACTTAAAAACATTGAACACAACAAGCTTGATACTATAGAAGATTCAATGCGTATCAAGTGACAATTGAAAAAAAAATTGACCATATCTGATTATTATTACAAGCATCATTCTTGGCCGACAGTAGAAAATTAAGCAGTAATACCTGATCGATACAAATATTACAATTCAAATGCATGGCCCACTTTTTTGATACAAAGTCTATACCCTTGGAATGTTCGGTACTATACCCACGTCGAAACTTTTTTAATACATCACTTCTTTGTCCCCGGTTGAGATTCTATTTGACAAGGCATTGGCAGTTCCACGAAAAAACTGGTATCAAAGTTATGACTACTGTTTCTTTACTTGTTTAAACAAAACTAAACCACCTGTCACATACTCTGCCACCCGAGAACAAAAGAGTTATTTACAGGGAATAGGAGCGGTAGTAAGAGATGTAGAATATATTAATGAAAATCACGATCTACATTGAACTGACAAGCATGCCAATTTGTGTGAAAAAGAGTGTGAATTGCATGCCACTTTGTGTAAAAAAAAGAGTGTGAATTGAATTGTAAGGAATGGTTACTAGTCAGTATCATTGAATTATCTACATAAGTTTAGATTTTAAGAAGTGGAGTCAAATGTTCCGTTAACTTCAAAGAAAAGATCATGTCGTACATCCGCTATAAATCCATGTCATTAAAAAGACTTGAGCTCAATCATAAATTAAATTCCTGGCACAACATATCAAATACAGTAGAAAAGGGCACAAAATCATTTACATAAGTTTGAATTTTGTTAAGTGGTGCCAGATGTTTCGGTATGAAGATACTGCGTCGTTATTTAAATTTTTTGATGACATATTTGGCTAGAAGTGTCAATATGAATTCACACATCGTCTTTACAAGACAATGTTACGAGACCAACTGAATTACAAGACTTGTCATATGAATGAATTTTAGGAGCCACAAACTGGGAAAACAGGTCACAAAAATCATAAGAGAGGTATAGAAGGATTACGGCAAAAAGGCTGGACCATGCATACCTTATGTGCAATTTTCTCCACGCAATGATAAACGGATATAATATAACTGTGCTTGGAAAAGGACATAACCAAGTTTTGTGTCTCGAAATACCGACTGCAGACAAAGCAGTGATGACTAAATTTGTAGAAGACTACATAGCATCCTTATCCAATTATTTAAATTCTTTTGGACTACCATTAAAACCAGCGGAGATCTATTACAGTAGCGAGTTGCTGCCATATGGTAAGATTTTTTTTTTTTTTTAAAGGAACTGAAGTTTCAAGTGCTGAAAAACGAGTCAGAGTATTCATGGCAGAAGCTAATGACAGTATACCTACATTAAGACTAGAGTTGGCTACTATTAGTGCCTCTAATGAAGGTGTGGCTAAAACAAGCCATAGTCAGATTCCAGGTTTAATTTTGTCATATGTCAGCACCATATGATATCTATCGAGATACATCAATTTAGACTTGAACAATCAGCCATTGTATTCAGCTTTATTATTATATGGTCGAACTCTTGGAGGATTACCAACCTCACCAGCTGTTAACTATTTTTATTGTGGACATGAAGATAAATTAACATACTATTTGCATTTATATAAATTTTTAAGTCTTAATTATTCCTTAGTTTGGGAGGAATTGATGAAATTATTAACATTCAAAAAATTATCTGAATCGAAATCACTTAATTTAATAGTTCATCCTCATTCCCTAAATATAGACCCCATTTTTCCCCTAGTTGGAAAACTTCACGAACAACTTAGAAAAAAAACACGAACAGTTACAACAAATCCCGATATTATAAAATGGTTTGATAAAGCTCCTGTAGAGTTAAAACAAGTGTTTGTGACAAACCTAACTCGTATGAATCCCTTACATCCCAATCTAGCATCGGAAATTTACAGAGTTTCCCCATTTCGTATCTGTAGACAAATGGTTGGTCGGTTTGATCGAACAAATACTATCGTAAAATTAACAGAAGAAGAAATAACAACTGAAAAGTTAAAAAAGTGAGGGAATCAGAGATTAGAAGATTACAAATAAAATTACAAGGGAGACTCAGCATGGATGACACAATGATAATAAACCAGGTACTCAGTAATTCATGTTCATTTCGTAATTCATGTTCATGTTCATTTCATTTTACAATCTTAGGACATACACCTGGTTTCAGGAGTTAGGAGATGTAACTATTACATGTCCTTTAGAACAATGGAGTATAGAACCTGTGATGTTTCCATTACAAGGTTTAGGGGGTATTCTTGTTTCTTTAAGTGAGGAAATTGGTAATCTGCAAAACAAATTTTGGCAACGTGTTGGTCCACTTAAACCATATATTCTCCCATGGAGGCAGAATTTATAGCTGCCAGTGAAGCTGCAGAGGAACTGGAATTTATCAACACCACTCTTGCTAAGGTATTAAAAGCTTTATCTAGTGTCAGTATTTCCATTCCTAAACCATTGTTGTAATGTGATAGTACTGCAGCTATATCATATACTAAAAACAAAGCGGACAATGTTCGCAATAGACATATTGACTTGAAGTATAAATTTTTAAGAGATTTTTATCAAAGAAATGTGTTCGATATTCAACATGTCTCTTCAAAGGACAATGTAGCGGACTTATTAACAAAATCATTGTGCAAAGACTCTTTTATGAAATTCAGAGACTATTATTTAAATGAATTGTAATCATTAGGACTTTGTAGGGGGGGGGGAAGGAAAAAGAAAAAAAATATATATTTCTGTTATAGAATTTTTTTTTTATTAAGAAAATTCATCTGTATAATGTGAAATTTGTTAATTTAGTATATATGTCTATTTTGAACGTATATATATATATATATATATATATATATATATATATATATTCCTTACGGCAATAAGAAGGGAAAGAGAGGCGATTTGTAGGGCACATTAAAAGTTAATTACACCTGATTACCATTGAAAAAAAATCCTTATTTTCTTACCTGTGCTAAAGTTTTATCATTTGTTTACATTGCCATATTTTATTTTCATGCCTCTGTTTCTTCCCGAGTTGCCAACCTAGTTTAGCAATCGCAAGATGAGATACAGCGATAAATTTTGCGATCGCTACTCTCTTTAATTTATATATATATATATATATATATATATAGTTCTTTTCTTTTTCTGAGCTCAGAATTTATATATAATTAATTTATTAATGCGTAAACAAATATATTTTCATAAGTAATTTATTTTTTAATATATATTTAATTTAAACACGTAAATTTGCTTAAATTTTGGAACAAGTTCATTAATATGCTACGGCAACACCACTATGCTGATATGAAATGTTTTGGTAGATTTTAATAGCCGTGGCAATGCCATGAGCGATGTATGTGTTTGTAAATTTTCCCCTTAACATTTCAAAATGTAAGTAAAGTTTTATAGGTCTAGAAGATTAACTACTGGTGAATTCCTGCATAGATAACTAATTTTCTGCTAATGGAGATAATACGTTAAACCGTGAGATAAACTTATTTTTCTTTTCTTGTTAATTTGTTTTTTTTAACTATGCTGCAAGATTTTATAATGTATGGAAAATATCTATTAAAGTTATGTTTTAAGGGAAGTTAAACTAAAAATTAAGCATCTTGTAAATTACTTTGAAGACTTGATGGAAATTAAGTATTATGTGGATTATTTTTGAAGTTGTTGTGAAAGCACACAATTTTTATGTTTTCTTTAACAAACTAAAGTTTTATTTTAAAGACAGCTCTGTTTTTATTGAGTTTTAATATTGCCACTCTGCTAATTGAGATGATTTACCTTGATACCTCCACAAGAGGTTATGGGCCCAGCACGCTTCCACATGCGTTTAAATTGCTTTATCTCATTATAAGATTCTATTAACACCATCAGTGGAATCAAGCTTTTTTAGCCTCGATATTGCATGAGTTAGATCAGATTGAAATTAGTAGATATGATAATTTTTTCTCTTTCAAAAACTGTGTACATTACATTTATGATCAAGTAGGGGAAGTTGTATATGATATTAACCCTACAAGGCACCCAGTTTCATATTTGGAACACCGACTTTAATCGTTCCTATAGCTATAAAACTATTAGTAGCGACATCTCTTGACATCTTGATAGAAGCTACTGACATTTAGCAATGTAGTAATACGAATCTTTACCTACAGATGTCGTTCGTGTTTTTGTTATAGTGCACTCAGTGTAAAATTTGAATGAAAGTGATACGTTAGTCATTTGTCTGAATTCAAAAATAAAAAATGAATAGTTATTCAACAGTTTTGACTCGGAAACAAAATGCTGAGTGTTATAACGACGTGTATATTTTGCAGAGGTAAGTTTTTTTTTTTTTTATATTACATAGTAAACGTATTAGTAAATCATATTTTTATGTATGTTCCACATACGGTACGTTGAGCTAAAAAGATGATTTTTCCGTAAAATATGGTTTTATTTTTATTTTTATAAGTTTTCCCTACCTTCTGATCACTAATTACAACCTATATATTTTTCTCGCGCATTAAAAAAATTGAGCTTGTAGGGTTAAAAGTTATGAACCACTTACAATCGGGGAGATAATCAAACACGACCAGTTAGTGATTTCATGGATTTACATCTGTACACTCGATTAATTGAGAATCAAGTTGCACAGTCTGTTGATTTAAAACATCATCTTCTAAGCAGCTTGGGGTTGGTTAAAATCTTTTGGACACCCCCACATCCAACCTGAAAAAGGAATAAATCAAATGTTGAAAAATATTTCTCACGATAAATATAAAGCTGTTCCTGAATCCATAAATGTCATGAAGCAATTTAAACGTATGTTTATTGCTGGTTATTACTATAAACACCATAGTTGGTCCAAAGTTTCAAATATGAATTTATTACCTGAAAGCATTTTGCCTGCCTTATTACAACACCAATATTTGGCCAACAAGTTTTGACTATAAAAACATTACATTAGATGATTGGGGAGTCTATCCATTTACTAATTTATTAGAATTTAGTACTTCTTTTTCACCAGTCGAAATATTGTCAGATAAAGCATTAGTTGTCCCCAGGGAATTTTGGTACTAGAGTTTTGACCAATGCACATTTAACTGTCTCAATATAGGAAAAACCTTACTTTAATTATAATACTACTCGGGTTCTTGAGAATTATCTTAAAGGTCCCGGAGATGAAATAAAAAGAGTAGTGGACTATATAAATACCCATGGAGATCTACCCATTATGGATAAGCACGCTACACTCTGTGAAAAGGAGTGTGAGCTTAACCGTAAGGGGAGATTGTTTACGAAACAGACACCTGCAGTGCGTTTCTATGAAGTGGTTTCAGAAAAAAAAACTTGTTATGAAGATACAACTGCATTGATTAAGTGTTTCGGTGAAATATTTGGTTTGGGCTGTCTATACGAAATGCACTCAATGCCTGTTCGAAACTAAGTAACATTCTAATCATGTATGACTTAAATTACAAACCTTCTTACATTACTCAATTTAACGAACCAGTTAAAGATAAAACTTGTCATTTATTTAACAAGGGAGGAATTGAAGGTTTAAGAGAAAACTATTTACACAATTGCAGCAATATTCATACACACTTCCATGAATGATTAAGATTAGAGTTGCACCGAATATTCGGTTACTGTTCGGTATTCGGCCTATTCGGCAGATGACACCCAATACTCGGTTCGGCTGAATATCTTAATATTCGGCAGCCGAAAGGTAGAGTTTAATTTAAAATTAGATTAAAATATTGAATTGATGAAAGAAATTCATTTTTATGTTATAAAATAAAAACCGATGCGCATTTAAAAAAAATTATGAATAGCTTTATAAATAAAGTATTTAAATTAGTAAAATTTTGTTTATAGAACAATTTATGAAGCAATATTTAAATATTATTTCTGTATTTCAAAATTAGACTAAAAATATATTATTTAGTCTTTATTTCATCATTAATGAAAAAAAAATATATATCCGATTCAAGGATTATCTGTTCTCTTAGAACTTTATATAAAAAAATAATACTGAAGTATTGTCTGAATATATGATACTAAATTAAACATGGAATTAGATCCATCCTATGACTCAACTGTCTACAAAATTATAAAATGGCTTTAGCATTAATAAAAGTGGATTGCTTTCTATTGGACGAATGAAGAAGCTGCAGAGTCTCGTAATAAACATTTCAGACAATATCGTAAGAAATTTTTCTAGAGAATCGTGTAACATTCTACATACATTACTGTTATATTCAAATTCAATTTTATCTTCAATGAGACGAATACCAAAGAAAAAGTTTCAACCATTTTTAAGAGATATTTTAGCCCTTTTACTTCCCGCTGAACTTTTCAGTGATACGAGTACAAATCATCAAAAAGAACTACAATCTGATAGTGATAAAAGCTAATGGCGATTTATCTGAATAGTGAAATTAAATTTATGTATTGAATATGTATGCGTAACATTCAAGAATTTTACAACTGTTGTTATTATTTTCCATATGTGTACATTATTTGTTATCATAAGCTAATATATCTTAAAAAAAATTTATTTTAATCAATGTGTTATATAGTATATTTAATAATATTATTAAGTTATTATCTAACAAATTTTGATGATGTTTTGTTTTTGTATTTGTGCTGCGGTGCTTTTGGGAAACCTTATATATGCAAAGAAAAAAAACATACCACACCTAAAATCTACTATAAATGTATAATATTATAAAAAACTAACAAATGAGAATATTTTCATCAATTTTACTACAGGGGTGATTGTGACTCAGAGGTAAAAACCCTGAAAATTAGAGTCTCAAATTAGAAAAAAACCTAAAATATCAAATAATACTCAAACTATTTAGGCCAGAAGCCCTGAATCCTTTTACATTTCATTCACATATCACCTGGATAACAAATGAACAACCAATGAAAGCAAAAAATAAATTTATAGGAAATATGAAAATACAGATGATTAAAGCAAAAACCCTGAAATCAGGGGTAAACCCTGAACACAAACACCCCTAGAAGAACAATTTTTGTCCGGCTAAACCAGTCAAATGCGCCACTGCCAAGCACTCAGTTACGTGAAGTTGAAGCCGTTAAGAATCAATTAAGACGTGAGTGTAATAATAAATATTAAGTAATAACACGGGGTCATTCCACTCAGGGTTTTACATATCATAGTCTTTAGTTTAGTCATGAAAAATTCCATGCTTCTTACCATTATATGATTTCACTACTTCAATCCATAAATCACAAATGGAACCAGGCCTGCCTCGCGTCCATCCTAGATAAGTTCATCCTAGATAAGTTAAACCCTATAGATTTTAAACGGTTTGATGATTTCTTCAACTATAAACAAGCGGTAGACCAAGTGTACACTATTACCGAGATCTGTTATAATGTACAGAAAAACTAAAAACCACTCTCAGTAGGGTCAATATTAAAACATGACATATGAGTCGCAACTGAAAGTATCTGGTATAAAACATTATCAGAAAGACAACAGACCTATCCCAGTTTATCCCCCATATTCTAAAAATTATAAGCATCATATATTTTCAAGTTTAGGTTGGATCAAATCTTTCGGTCATCTCCACATAGTGCCAAGTTTTAAAATTTCAATAATTACTTAAAAGCATTGAACACAACAAGCTTCATACTATAGAAGATTCAATGCGTATCAAGTGACATTTCAAAAAAATGACCATATCTGATTATTATTACAAGCATCATTCTTGGCCTAGAGTAGAAAATTAAGCAGAAATACCTGAGAATCGATACAAAAATTACAATTCAAATACATGGCCCACGTCTTTTGATACAAAGTCTATACCTTGGAATGTTAGGTACTATACCCACGTCGAAACATTTTGGAATACATCACTTCTTTCTCCACGGTTGAGATTCTATTTGACAAGGCATTAGCAGTTCCACGAAAAAACTGATATCAAAGTTATGACCACTGTTTCTTTACTTGTTTAAACAAAACTAAACCACCTGTCACATACTCTAGCACCCGAGAACAAGAGAATTATTTACAGGGAATAGGAGTGGTAGTAAGAGATGTAGAACATATTAATGAAAACCACGATCTACCTTGGACAGACAAGCATGCCACTTTGTGTGAAAAAGAGTGTGAATTGCATGCCACTTTGTGTGAATTCAATTGTAAGGGATGGTTACTCGTAAGTATCATTGAATTATTTACGTAAGTTTAGATTTTACGACGTGGAGTCAAATGTTCCGTTAACTTCAAAGAAAAGATCATGCCATATGTTCGCAATAATTCCATGTCATTAAAAGGACTCGAACTCGATCATAAATTAAATTCTCTGGCACAACTTATCAAATACAGTAGAAAAGGGCACAAAATCATTTACATAAGTTTGGATTTTGTTAAGTGGTGCCAGATGTTTCGGTATGAAGATACTGCGTCGTTATTTAAATGTTTTGATGACATATTTGGCTTGAAGTGTCAGTATGAACTCACACATCGTCTCTACGAGACCATGTTGATAACTTACCCACTGAATTACAAGCCATGTTATATAAATGAATTTCAGGAGCCACAAACCGGGAAAACAGGTCATAAAAATCGTAAGAGAGGTTTTGACGGATTACGGCAAAAAGGCTGGACCACATATACCATATGTGCAATTTTTCTCCATGCAATGATAAACGGATATAATATAACTGTGATTGGACAAGGAGATAAATATAACTGTGCTAGGACAAGGAGATAACCAAGTTGTGTGTCTCGAAATACCGACTGCAGACAGAGCAGTGATGACTAAATTTGTAGAAGATTATATAGCATCCTTATACAATTATTTAAATTATTTGGGACTACCATTAAAACCAGCGGAGACCTATTACAGTAGCGAATTGCTGGCATATGGTAAAAGTTTCTTTTTTAAAGGAACTGAAGTTTCAAGTGCTCAAAAACGAGTGAGAGGATTAATGGCAGAAGCTAATGACACTATACCTACATTAGGACTAGAGTTGGCAACTATTAATACCTCTAATGAGGGTATGGCTAAAACAAGCCATAGTCCGATTCCAGGTTTAATCTTGCCCTATGTCAGCACTATACGGTATTTATCCAGATACATCAATTTGACTTGAACAATCAGCCATTGTGTTCAGCTTTATTATTATATTGTCGAACACTTGGAAGATTACTAATCTCACCAGCTATTAACTATTTTTATCTTGGACATGAAGATAAATTAACATACTATTTGCATTTGTATAAATTTTTAAGTCTTAATTATTCCTTAGTTTGGGAGCATTTGATAAAATTATTAACATTCAAAAAATTATCTGAACCCAAATCTTTTAATTTAATAGTTCATCCTCATTCCCTAAATATAGACACCATTTGTCCCCTTGTTGGAGAACTTCACGAACATGTTAGAGAAAAAATACGAACACTTACAACAAATCCCGATATTATAAAATGGTTTGATAAAGCTTCTGTAGATTTAAAACAAGTGTTTTTCACAAACCTCACTCGTATGAATCCCTTATATCAAAGACTAGCATCGGAAATTTACAGAGTTTCAGCATTTTGTATCTGTAGACAAATGGTTAATCGATTTGATCGAACTAATACTATCGTAAAATTAACAGAAGAAGAAATAACAGCCGAAAAGTTAAAACAAGTGAGGGAATCAGAGATTAGAAGATTACAAATAAAACTACAAGGGAGACCCAGCATGGATGACACAATGATAATAAACCAGGTACTCAGTAATTTATGCAGAAATTATAGCTGCCAGTGAAGCTGCAAAGGAACTGTAATTTATCAACACCACTCTTACTGAGGTATTAAAAGCTTTATCTTGAGTCAATATTTCCATTCCTAAACCATTGTTGTAATGTCATAGTACTGCAGCAGGGTTTAAACTGCCATTAGTTTTTTTAGCATTTTGCTAAAAGGTATCATATTTTGCTAAAACAAGTCGGTCAGAATTTCGCTAAAAAGCTAAAACTGGATAACTGTATAAAATATCTCTATATAATAATTCAGATTTTTTTTTTTTTTTTTTGTAATATTTGCAGGCAAAAACTACGAAAGGACTGAAATTTTTGGGAATCCTTATTTATTATCCTGCACTGCATGGGAAAATTTCAAAATTCGTATAGCTTGATTTATTTCCGTTGAAGTACAAGGGTGTAAGAAACACTTTACCTCATTTATATTCTTCAACATAGGGTTTATTCCAAAGGCAAAAAAAAAAAAAATAGAAAATAGAAAATGTTTAGGCATACCCTACTATTATTAAACTATAAAATGACAGTAGCTGTAGTAAAATTAATAAAAATTTGTCTTGAAATTTTAATGTTAGATAATTAGCAAAATAATAATTAGCAAAGATTTTGTATTATATTTATTTTTTCTCATAAATTAAGCACGTAGAAATATCACTACTCTAGTTCTATATGATTTTTTTTTTTTTTTTTTTCTAATTTAGGATATAGAAACAGCTGAATTCAGACCAACAAGTTCCTCGTGTTGGAGCACAAATGCTACTGTTTGCACAGATGAAGAGCCACCATGTTTACCAACACGTAAATGTAATCATAGAGTACGATCTATGCTACATGGCTTAGAAGAGAAAAATATAATACGTAAGTAACTACTCAGCCAGGGTTTAAACTGCCATTAGTTTTTTTAGCATTTTGCTAAAAGGTATATTTTGCTAAAACAAGTCGGTCAGAATTTCGCTAAAAAGCTAAAACTGGATAACTGTATAAAATATCTCTATATAATAATTCAGATTTTTTTTTTTTTTTTTGTAATATTTGCAGGCAAAAACTGCGAAAGGACTGAAATTTTTGGGAATCCTTATTTATTATCCTGCACTGCATGGGAAAATTTTAAAATTCAAAATTCGTATAGCTTGATTTATTTCCGTTGAAGTACAAGGGTGTAAGAAACACTTTACCTCATTTATATTCTTCAACATAGGGTTTATTCCAAAGGCAAAAAAAAAAAAAAAAAAAGAAAATGTTTAGGCATACCCTACTATTATTAAACTATAAAATGACAGTAGCTGTAGTAAAATTAATAAAAATTTGTCTTGAAATTTTAATGTTAGATAATTAGCAAAATAATAATTAGCAAAGATTTTGTATTATATTTATTTTTTCTCATAAATTAAGCACGTAGAAATATCACTACTCTAGTTCTATATGATTTTTTTTTTTTTTTTTTTCTAATTTAGGATATAGAAACAGCTGAATTCAGACCAACAAGTTCCTCGTGTTGGAGCACAAATGCTACTGTTTGCACAGATGAAGAGCCACCATGTTTACCAACACGTAAATGTAATCATAGAGGACGAACTATGCTACATGGCTTAGAAGAGAAAAATATAATACGTAAGTAACTACTCAGCCAGGGTTTAAACTGCCATTAGTTTTTTTAGCATTTTGCTAAAAGGTATCATATTTTGCTAAAACAAGTCGGTCAGAATTTCGCTAAAAAGCTAAAACTGGATAACTGTATAAAATATCTCTATATAATAATTCAGATTTTTTTTTTTTTTTTTTTTGTAATATTTGCAGGCAAAAACTACGAAAGGACTGAAATTTTTGGGAATCCTTATTTATTATCCTGCACTGCATGGGAAAATTTTAAAATTCAAAATTCGTATAGCTTGATTTATTTCCGTTGAAGTACAAGGGTGTAAGAAACACTTTACCTCATTTATATTCTTCAACATAGGGTTTATTCCAAAGGCAAAAATAAAAAAAAAAAATAGAAAATAGAAAATGTTTAGGCATACCCTACTATTATTAAACTATAAAATGACAGTAGCTGTAGTAAAATTAATAAAACTTTGTCTTGAAATTTTAATGTTAGATAATTAGCAAAATAATAATTAGCAAAGATTTTGTATTATATTTATTTTTTCTCATAAATTAAGCACGTAGAAATATCACTACTCTAGTTCTATATGATTTTTTTTTTTTTTTTTCTAATTTAGGATATAGAAACAGCTGAATTCAGACCAACAAGTTCCTCGTGTTGGAGCACAAATGCTACTGTTTGCACAGATGAAGAGCCACCATGTTTACCAACACGTAAATGTAATCAGAGTACGAACTATGCTACATGGCTTAGAAGAGAAAAATATACGTAAGTAACTACTCAGCCAGGGTTTAAACTGCCATTAGTTTTTTTAGCATTTTGCTAAAAGGTATCATATTTTGCTAAAACAAGTCGGTCAGAATTTCGCTAAAAAGCTAAAACTGGATAACTGTATAAAATATCGCTATATAATAATTCAGATTTTTTTTTTTGTAATATTTGCAGGCAAAAACTACGAAAGGACTGAAATTTTTGGGAATCCTTATTTATATAGTAATTTGGATTTATTTTTAATTTTCATTGATTGAATTTAAATGCAAAAATATTTAAAAGTATGTTAGAATTCAGAATTTGCTTCATAGAAGCAATTTTAGCATTAGTATTTCACGATTATCTACCACTACACTTTTACTTGTTTTTTAAATTGCTTTTTCATTTTACACATATGATATGAATACCTCTTTTTCTATTGATAAAATCAAAACATAGTTTCCCTGATTCATATTTTTAAAGTCACAAATATGGATGCTTGGTAAAAATTATCAATGAACAAAAGGAATAGAAAACAAAACTGAGGATAACAAAGTTAAGTAAAAGAAATCAATGGTATCCAAAGAATTAACTTTCGAAAAAGCTAAAATAGTGCTTGCCTATTTTCGCTAAAATGCTAAAGTAATTTTTTTGCCAGGTTAAACCCTGTACTGCAGCTATATCATATACTAAAAATAAAGTGGACAATGTTCGCAATAGACATATTGCGACTCAACTGTCACAAAATCTATTGCACTTACTGTCCACAAAATTTTAAATTATGGCTCTAAAAATATTAAAAATGGATTGCTTTCTATTGAACAGCTCTCTGAAGAGCTGCAGAGACTCGTAATAAGCACTTAACGTTGCAAGAACATTTTCTAGAGAATCGTGTAATATAGACATTCTAAATTGATTACTGTTGCATTTAAGCCTATTTTATCTTCTGCGAGAGAAATACCAAAGAAAAAATCTCAACAATTTTTAAGAGAAATTCTTGCCCTTCTTCTTCCCACTGATTTTTTCAGTGATACAGATCATCAAAAAGAACTAGAATCTGATAGTGATAAAAGCTGTTCTGATGGCGATTTACCTGAATAGCCAGAGTCAATTTCTGTATTGAATATGTGTGCACAACATATAAGAATTTTAATATTGTTATTATTTTCTATATGTGCACATTATTTGTTATTATAAGCTGATATATCTTTAAAAAAATTGTGTTAATCAATGTGTTAATATAAGACATTTACTAATATTATTATTAAGTTATTATCTAAGAAACTTAATGATGTGTTGTTTTTCTATTTGTGTTGAAGTGTTTTTGGGAAGCCCTATATACGCAAAGGGAAAAAAAAAACATACTATACCTAAAATCTACTGTAAAGTATTATATTATAAAAAATATATATAACAAATGAGAAGCTTTTCATATGTTTTACAAGAAGAACTGTTTTTGGCCGGATAAACCACTCAAATACGCCGCTATGATATGGTTAAGCATTCAGTTATGCAAAGTTGAAGGCGTTAAGAATTATTTAAAGACGTGATAATAGTAAATATTATAAGTAATAACAGAGGGTCCTTTACCTCACGGTTTTCAAGTTCTTAAAGATATCATATTCTTTAGTTGCAGAGGGTCAATATTAAAACATGACACATTAGTCACAACTTAAAATCTTAGATATGAAACATTAAAAGAAAGAGAAGTGAGCTATCCCAGTTTTCGAACGAGTTACTTTTATCAAAGTCTTGATGATATTCTGAATGCGGATAATAAAAATTATAAGTATCATATATTTCCAAGTTTAGGCCGGAAGAAATCTTGCAGTCATCCCCACATAGTGCTGAGTTTGAAAATTCAGCAATTACTTAAAAACTTTGAACACACCAAGCTTGATATCATAGAAGAATCAGTAGGTATCATGTGACAATTAAAAAAAATAGTTCATGTCTGTTTATTATTACAAGCATCATTTTTTTACATGTTTAAATAAAACTAAACCGCCTGTCACATACTCTAGCACCCGAATCCAAGAGAATTATTAAAAAGGAATAAGAGTTGTAGAGTATATTAATGAAAACTCACGATCTACTTTGGACTGACAAGCATGCCACTTTATGTGAAAAAGAGTGTGAATTGAACTAAAAGGGAAGGTTACTCGTAAGGATTATAAAATTATCTACATCAGTTAAAATTTTTAGAAGTGGTGTCAAATGTTCGGTTATGAAGATAAAACTGCATTAAGTATTTCGATGAAATATTTGGTTTGGACTCTCTATACAAAATTCACTCATCGCCTGTTCGAAACTAACATGGTAATCATGAAAGCCTTAAATTACAAACCTTGATACCTGACGCAATTTAATGAGCCAGTTAAAACTGGTCATTTATTTAACAAAGGAGAAGTTGGACTATTTTTACATATGCAACAATATTCTTGCACAATTTTATGAATGATTATGATTAGAGTTGCACCGAATATTCGGTAATCGGCCTATTCGGCAGATGTCAAGTGATATTCGATTCGGCTGAATATTTTGATATTCGGCGGCCAAAGAGTGGGGTTAAATTTAAAATTACTTTCAAATATTGAATTCATGAAAAAAAAATTATATTATAAAATAAAAACTGATTTGTATTTTTTTTCCAATAGCTTTATGAATAAATTATTTAAATTATGTTTAAAGAACAAATTATGAAGTAATATTAAAAAAAATATTCCTGTGTTTTGAAATTAAAATAAATGTATTTTATTTAGTCTTTTATTTCATCATTAATGAAAAAAAAAAGAAAATAAATATCCGATACAAGGTTTATTTGTCCTCTTGGAACTTTATATAAAAAATTAATACTGAAGTATTCTCTATATCAATACGATGGACACTGCTAATTTTAATTTATATCCATGGCATCCTATGACTCAACAGCCCACAAAGTTTTAAAATATGGCACTTAAATTGGTGAAAATGGATTTCTTTGTATTGGAGGAAGGAGTTCCAGAGTCTCGTAATAAGCATTTCAAACAATATTGCAAGATGATTTTCTAGAGAATCGTGTAACATAGACATTCTAAATAAATTACTGTTACATTCAAACCTTTTTTATCTTATACGTGAGGAATACGAAAGAAAAAATCTCAACCATTTTTAAGAGAAATTCTTGCCCTTTTTCTTCGCGCTGATTTTTTCAGTGATACATATCATCGAAAAGAACTAGAATCTGACAGTGATAAAAGCTGTTCTGGTGGCAATTTATCTGAGTAGTCAAAACCAGTTTCTGTATTTAATATGTGTGCATAACATTTACCAATTTTACTATTGTTATTATTTTCTATATGTGTACATTATTTGTTATTATAAGCTGATATATCTTTAAAAAAAAATTGTGTTAAACAATGTGTTAATCTAGTACATTTAATTATAATATTGAGTTACTATCTAACAAATTTTAATGATGTGTTGTTTTTCTATTTGTGTTGCGGTGCTTTTTGGAAGCCCTATATACGTAAAAGAAAAAAAAAACATGCTATACTTAAATTCTATTGTAAAATTATAATATTAAAAAAAATAACAAATCAGAAGCTTTTTATAAATTTTACAGAAAGAACTATTTATAGCCGGCTAAACCAGTCAAATGCGCAACTATGCGACGGTTAAGCCCTCAGTCATGTGAAGTTGAAGCCGTTAAGAATTATTTAAAGACGTGAGTATAATAGTAAGTATTAAGTAATAACAGGAAGTCCTTTACCTCACGGTTTTTAGGTTCATAAAGATATCATATTCTTTAGTTTAGTCATGAAAAATTCCCTGCTTTTTACCATTATATAATTTCACTACTAGACTTCAATCATGAATGGAACCAGGCCTACTTAGCGTCCATCCTAGATAAGTTAGACCACATAGATTTAAATCAATTTGATGATTTTTTCAACTGTAAACAAGTGATTTAGCAAATGTACAACACTATTAGAAAGATCTGTTATGATGTACTGAAAAACTATAAACCACTCTCAGTAGGGTCAATATTAAAACATGACACATTAAACAAATGAAAATCTCTGGTATGAAACATTAAAAGAAAGAGAAGTGACCTATCCCAGTTTTCGAACGAGTTACTTTTATCAAACACTTGATAATATTCTGAATGCGGATTATAAAAATTATAAGTATCATATATTTTCAAGTTTAGGCTGCATGAAAACTTTCAGTCATACCCACATAGTGCTCAGTTTCAGAATTCATCAATTACTTAAAAACTTTGAACACAACAAACTTGATACCATAGATGAATCAGTACGTATCATGTGGCAATTCAAAAATAGTTCATATCTGACTATTATTTACAAGCATCATTCTTGGCCGAGAGTAGAAAATTAAGCAGAAATACCTAAGAATCGATACAAATATTACAATTCAAATACATGGCCCACTTCTTTTGATATAAAGTCTACACCCTTGGAATGTTGGGTACTATAAACACGTCGAAAGTTGTTGGAATACATCACTACTTTCTCCCCGGTTGAGATTCTCTTTGACAAGGCATTGGGCAGTTCCACGAAAACACTGGTTTCAAAGTTATGACCACTGTTTCTTTACTTGTTTAAACAAAACTAAACCACCTTTCACATCCTCTAGCACCCGAGAACAAGGGAATTATTTACAGGGAATAGGAGCGGTAGTAAAAGATGTAGAATATATTAATGAAAACAGTGATCTACCTTGGACTGAAAAGCATGCAACTTTGTATGAAAAAGAGTATGAATTGCATGCCGCTTTGTGTGAAAAAGCGTGTGAATTGAATTGTAAGGGATGGTTACTCGTATGTATCATTGAATAAAAAGTGGAGTCAAATGTTCCGTTAACTTGAAAGGAAAGATCATGTCGTACATCCGCTATCAATCCATGCCATTAAAAGGACTTGAGCTCGATTATAAATTCTCTGGCACAACTTATCAAATACAGTAGAAAAGGGCACAAAATCATTTACACAAGTATCGATTTCGTTAGGTGGTGCCAGATGTTTCGGTATGAAGGTACTGCGTCTTTATTGAAATGTTTTGATGACATATTTGGCTTGAAGTGTCAGTATGAATACTCACATCGTCTCTACGAGACTATGTTGATAACTTACTAACTGAATTACAAGCCTTGTTATATGAATGAATTTCAGGAGCCACAAACTGAAATCACAAAAAACTGAAGGTCACAAAAATCATAAGGGAGGTTTTGAGGGATTACGGCAAAAAGGCTGGACCATATATATACCATATCTGTAATTTTTCTCAGTGCAATGATAAACGGATATAATATAACTGTGCTTGGACAAGGAGATAACCAAGTTGTGTGTCTCGAAATACCGACTGCAGACAAAGCAGTGATGACTAAATTTGTAGAAGATTATATAGCATCTTTATCCAATTATTTAAATTCATTGGGACTACCATTAAAACCAGCGAAGACCTATTACAGAAGTGAGTTGCTGGCATATGGTAAGAGTTCCTTTTTAAAGGAACTCAAGTTTCAAGTGTAGAAAAACGCGCGAGAGGATTAATGGCAAAAGCTAATGACAGTGAACCTACATTAGGACTAGAGTTGGCCACTATTAGTACCTCTAATGAGGGTATGGCTAAAACAAGCCATAGTCTTATTCCAGGTTTAATTTTGTTAGCACCATATGGTATCTATCCAGATACATCAATTTAGACTTGAACAATCAGCCATTGTGTTCAGCTTTATTATTATATGGTCGAACTGTTGGAGGATTAATAATCTCACCAGCAATTAACTATTTTTATCGTGGACAAGAAGATAAATTAACATACTGTTTGCATTTGTATACATTTTTAAGTCTTAATTATTTCTTAGTTTGGAAGGAATTGATGAAATTACAAACATTCAAAAAATTATCTTAACCCAAATCACTTAATTTAATAGTTGATCCTCATTCCCTAAATATAGACACCATTTGTCCCCTAGTAGGAAAACTTCACGAACAAATTTGAGAAAAAATACGAATAGTTACAACAAATCCCGATATTATAAGATAGTTTGATAAAGCTCCTGTAGAGTTAAAACAAGTGTTTGTGACTAACCTCACTCGTATGAATGCCTTATATCCCAAACTAGCATCGGAAATTACAGAGTATCACCATTTGGTATATGAAGACAAATGGTTGGTCGATTTGATCGAACTAATACTTGTAAATACTATTGTAACTATTGTAAAATTAACAGAAGATGAAATAACAGCTGAAAAGTTAAAACAAGTGAGGGAATCAGATATTACAAGATTACAAATAAAATTACAAGGGAGACCCAGCATGGATGACACAATGATAATAAACCAAGTACTCAGTAATTCCTGTTCATTTCGGATCGCGTACAATCTTAGGACATACACCTGGTTTCAGGAGTTAAGAAGTGTAACTATTGCATGCCCTTTAAAATAATGGAGTATAGAACCTGTAATGTTTCCATTACAAGGTTTAGGGGGTATTCTTGTTTCTTTAAGTGAGGAAATTGGTAATCTGCAAAATAAATTTTGGAAACGTGTTGGTCCATTTAAACCAATTTTTTCCCTTGGAGGCAGAATTTATAGCTGCCAGTGAAGCAACAAAGGAACTGAAATTTATCAACACCACTCTTACTTAGGTATTAAAAGCTTTATCTAGTGTCAATATTTCCAGTCCTGAACCATTGTTGTTATGTGATAGTACTGCACCTATATCAGATACTAAAAACAAAGCGGACAATGTTTGCAATAGACATTTTGACTTGAAGTATAAATTTTTAAGAGACTTGTATCAAAGAAATGTGTTCGATATTCAACATGTCTCTTCAAAGGACAATGTAACGGAGTTATTAACAGAATCATTGTGCAAAGACTCTTTTATGAAATTCGGAGTCTGTTATTTAAATGAATTGTAATTATTAGGACTTTGTGGGGGGGGGGGAAGATGAGGAAAAAGAAAAAAAAATATGTTTCTGTATTTTTTCTTTTTTCTTTCTTTTTTTTTCTTTTTTTTTTTTTTTTTTTTTATTAAGAAAAATCATCTGTATAAAGTGAAATTTGTTAATTTAGTATTCATGACTATTTTGAATGTATATATGTATGTGTATATATATATTTTTTTTCTTACGGCAATAAGGAGGAAAAGAGAGGTGATTTGTAGAGCACATTAAAAGTTATTTCCCACCTGATTACCATTGAAAAAAAAAATCCTTATTTTCTCACCTGTGCTAAAGTTTTATCATTTGTTTACATCGCCATATTGGATTTCCATCCCTCTGTTTCTTTCTGAGTTGGCAATATAGTTTAGCAATCGCAAGATGCGATACAGCGATAAATTCTGCGATCGCTACTCTCTTTAATTTATATATATATATATATATATATATATATAGTTATATAGTTATTTTCTTTTTCTGAGCTCAGAATATATATATAATTAATTTATTATTGCGTAAACAAATATATAAGTAATATATTTTTGAATATATAATTAATTTATACAGTTAAATTTCCATGAAATTTTGGAACAAGTTCATTAATATGCTATGGCAACACCACTAAGCTAATATGTAATGTTTTGGTAGATTTAAATAGCCGTGGTAATGCCATGAGCGATGTATCTGGTTGTAAATTTTTCCCTTAAAAGTTCAAAATGAATGTAAAGTTTTTTATAGGTCTAGAAGATTAACTACTGGTGAATTCCTGCATGGATAACTAAATTTCTACTAATGGAGATAATACGTTAAACCGTGAGATAAATTTAGTTTTCTTTTCTTGTTAAATTTTTTTTTCACTATGTTGCAAGATTTCATAATGTATGGGAAAGATTTATTAAAGTTATGTTTTAATGGAAGTTAAACTAAAAATTAAGCATCTTGTAAATTACTTTGAAGCCGTGATAGAAATTAAGTATTATGTGGACTATTTTTGAAGTTGTCGTGAAAGGACACAATATTTATGTTTTCTTTAATAAACTAAAGTTCTATTTTAAAAAGAACGCTCTTTTTTACTTTCTTCTATATGTAATATAGAGAAAGTATTGGATTCGCGAAAATTTTCGACCTCCGTTTTTTGATGGATTTACATGTTTTGGCATGCGCAGAACACGAATTAATAGTTTTTAGAAAATGTCTGTCTGTCTGTCTGTATCATTTTTTTGTGGACGCTGTATCTCACGAACCAATGAATGAAATTTAACCAAACTTGGTATTTAGTTGCACCCTGACATGAAATGGTGCTGATTAGATTTGGGGATCAATAGCTCAACAGATGGCGCTGTGATCACATTTTAGGCAAATTTTTAACATGGCAGCATAGGACAAAATTCCGTATAAATGGGCATAATGAGAGTTATTTTAAACTTGTGATTGTAAAGTTAATATGAATTATTGATAATAGTAGTAGTTAACTAGGAAAAAAATTTTGTGCATGTGGGGGCATCGGTTATCCCCCCGGGGAAGTAAATTTTCAAGATCGGTATCTTTCGAAAGGTCGCGTTGATAATAATAATAGTTAACTGGGAAAAAAATTTTGTGCATGTGGGGGCAACTATTCCCCCCCCCCACCGGGGGGGGGGCAAAGTTTCAAGATGGGTATCTTTCGAAAAGTCTCGTCAATACCTTTAAAATGAATGGTTGAACCATAAATCTGTGATAATTTAAAACAAAGTTATCGATTTTTTTTACTTTTAACGAAAAAAAACTTAGAAAAAAAATCGTATTTTTTTTTTAAACGAAATTTTACCAAACTTGGTATTTAGTTGGTCCCCGACATAAACTGGTGCTGATTATATTTGGGGATCAATAGTTCAACAGGTGGCGCTGTGATCGTATTTTTTCTAAATTTTTAACATGGCAGTATAGGATAAAATTTCGTATAAATGTACATAATGAGAGTTATTCTTAACCTGTGATTGTAAAATTAATATGAATTATTGATAATAGTAGTAGTTAATTAGGAAAAAAAATTGTGCCTGTGGAGGCATCGCTTCCCCCCCTGGGGGAAGTACCCTCCCCCCGGGGGATAAATTTTCAAGATGAGTATCTTTCGAAAGGTCTCTTCAATACCTTTAAGACACACTACAAGACGGCACTACAAGAATAGTACAAGTTACATGCGTTCTTAGATTCATACACAGCGATGTAGATGTCCAGTGATTTTTTTTTCCATGTGCGCGAAGCGTATGTGCGTGCGTGATACCGATTGTTGCGAAAGCGAGTTACCAGCTTTTTCAGATTCATAAGGAGTGTTCATTGATTTTTTTTTTTTTTTTTTTTTTTTTTTTTTTTACAGGCGTAGTAGTAATTGCCGCGAAACCGAGCTACGGGCGTTTTCAGACTCATGCACAGCGGAGTACGGGTGTCCAGTGATGTCTTTTTGGATTTTACGTGTGTGGTAGTGATTGCAGCGGAAACGGGTTATGGGCGTTCATGCACAGCGAGGTAGGGTTATCCAGTGTTTTTTTTTTTTTTTGTTTGTTTGTTTGTTTGTTTACATGCGTGGCAGTGATCAACGAGATATATAATGTAGAGAGATAAATGGTAACACTTGAGAAGGTCCAAGATGAGTCATGTGACATGCTCTCCTTGCACCTGCGTATTCGATGGTTCCCTTGGTAACAGCTTATTTTTAGTAAATTTCTATGGCAACGGTTTAGAGATTGTTTTTCGCATAAGTCATAAACGCCAATATTTTTGTTTATTTACGTAATTTAATATTCTTTTGTTCTAAATCATTTTGATTTTGATTTTACTTCTCTTTTATTTCGAGTAGTTGAACTTTAACCGACAAAATGCTTACAAATAGTTGAAAAATTATTATTTGTTGTTAAATTTAGCTTTTTAAAAGTTTAAATTTTCTTTTATAAGCACTTTTGAACTTTGTTGGGAAACGATAAGAAAAAGAGGTATTTTATTATTTATTAAAATGTGAAATATGTGTAAAATTATTTTAAAAACAATTTATTTCGGTCATAGGACTGTCATGTTACCTAATAATAAAGATAATTTGTCGAACTGATATTTTAAATGCCAAAATAGCGATAAAGGGCCAAACGCAGCAACCTATTCAAGCATGTCACGTGATTCATCTTGAACCACGGAAAGCTAATCCTTCATCCATTGAATCAGCACTCTAATTTATATATCTCGTTGGTAGTGATTGCTGCGGAATCGAGTTTAGGGCGTTCTCAGATTTCAAGTCAAAAAAGAAGAAATCATCTGCGCGCCCGGTCCTGCAATTTCCGGTTGCGCAAATTTTAATCGCGCAAGTGGTAGTAATTCGATTTGTATATATTAATTATGTTCCGTAGTTTATTGGCCTTATGACAGCTTTTAAATTAAAAATAAATTGGTAAAGAGAATCACCAAAATATGCAAATTTTAAAAGTCTCATTTTTTTTTTAATCTGTACTGTATATATAATATATATTTCAAAAAAAATTATTGAGCTATTTTTCTTTTGAGATGAGTTAATTATCTAAATAAATAAATAAATAAAATATATAGTTCATAACGTGAAAAGAAAAAAAAAATAAATACACGAGCATTCACGAGAATTTTTAGTTAAAAAAACTTTAGAATTACTCCATTTATCTATTACTCATTAAACTGGTTTTTGAATGAAAAATTTGTGTAAGTGCAATGAATGCAAAATCGAAGAAACCAAAAGTTGCTCGCAAAACGCCCTGTGTTTCAGTGAAAAAATGTTTAAAACACCCGTCCTTGCCAGTTTCCCAGATGGTTTTTGAATGCCTCCAAAGAGCACGAAAACCAAAATCAGCCGAGGAAGTAACGAAATATGTAATAGATAATTTTGATGTGGACGGCAACCGCATCAAACATCACATCAAACGATTTTTAGAAAAAGGGGTAGCTGATAGACTTTTTGATGAAGTTATAGAAGTCAAATTTCAAATTAAAAAAAAGAAACAACAGTAAGAAGAATGAAAAGAATGAAGAAGTAAAATTAGCACGTTACTCGCTTGTTACGTTATACTGCTGGACGAAACTTTGGTCAACGACTGATTCTACAAAACTACAAATCATGTACATATGTGTTCCCCACCCTGACTTGAAGGGACAATAAGAAACAAATATAAATATCAAAAACTGTTTAATATCTTAAGATTAAGACATTTTACAGAAAAAGCATAAAAATTGGCAGCCAATACTTTGCTTACCACTAATTAATAACTCATGTGTAACAAATAAAAGATGACAAAAAGTTAAAAACACTTTTTTTATGTTTTGTTTTTATTTCATTATATTGCTATTTAAAAGATGTTTTTGTATCTTGTCTGATTTGTTTACAATTCATAGTATTTTTAACCTTTTTGAATCCGACTTACTAACAATTAATGACAAGTTCAATCACCTTGACACCAAATTTTTGTTGATGAATGATTCCCTATATTTAGATTTAAGAATTTAATTTCATTGTTAATATTGTTTATAAACCTAGGCGCAGATGCTGTATAATCCACCGTCGCCAAGTTCGTTTTTCACCGCCAAGCGACGACGAATTTTCCATTTAATTTGTTATTAAATATATACGTGTGTGTACGTGTTAGACAATTAAAATGTAGATCAATCATACTAGTAAAGCATTAAAAATACAAATTCAGTATATGGTGTTAAATTTTGTTCAAAATAGCAATTTAGCATTGCCAGTTTCTGAAAAAAAAACTATACGACGATTAAAAGTATTATATGATTGTCAATAGACCGATTTCATGTGACGTCACGTCTTTAGCAGAATCTGGCATCGCATCAACTGGCGCCCAAATATGAGCAATAGCAGACGCACATTGCCATTATTCACATATAAGTGGACTGTAAAGTCCGAGCTTCCTTCATTTTAAATTATTAATTATGGTTATTTGTGCTGTTTCGGGATGTTCAAATCGAACAGACCGAGACAAAGAGTTCTCGTTTTTCAGATTTCCGGCCATCAAAATAAGTTGTACGCCCGTATTTAAAGAGCTGCAGAAAGAAAGGAGACAAGTTTGGCTCCAGCGAATAAATCGTGAAAATTTTAGAAGAGACGCCCAATGAAAAGACGCCCAAGCAAATTATGCTAGAGTATGCAAGCATTTTATTTCAGGTAAAGTGATATCTAATTTATAAAATATATTTGTTTATTACTTTTAGATCAATGCAATAGACATTGGAAAATATGCTCGCTGCTATTGAATTTATAAAAGGTTTAATGCTCTTCAATTAAAATTATTAAATGATTGAGTAAAATTGAAAAAGCTTAAATATTATTAGTTACAATCTGCCTACTTACTCATCCTGAATCGATAAAAATATTCTATGGAGTAAGATAATTTTCAATGAAGTAAACATTTCTCTACTTATAATGATTATTTTTAATGAGACACCAACAGGTGTAAATTTTCAATGCGGGTATATTTTGAAAAAACTCATCAAAATCTTTAAAACTAACTGTTGAACCATAGATCTGTGACAATTTACAAAGTTATATATATATATATATTTTTTTTTTTTCATTTAATAAAAAAAAAAAAAGAAAGAAAAAGAAACATTTATTCTGATGTTGGCACAAAATTGACTTTCTTTTGTCATTTACAGTTATAATTCTCTGAAATAACAATCGCCAGCATTCATCCACGGAAAATAATTTTAATAAATAATAATCTAAAAATAATTTGTATTTCCTTAATTTGTTAAAATTATATAGAACAAAGATGTACAGTGGTCATAACATACTAGTTTTTAATGTTACTTTCCTTTAGGATTTTTTTTTTTTTTTAACACTTGCAGGTTTTTCCCGCATCGCTGGTCAATATATTTGAATGAATTTTGTTCAAACACACGTCTCTCCATTGAAAGTTCGTTGTATTTGGTTTTAGAAAATTCAATTGTGAATATTTTTGAAATTGTAGAATTCTTAGGAAGGGCTTGGGGGAATAGTCCAGTCAATAAATACATTGTACCTTGCAAAAGGTGGGGTAGAAGATTTTATTTTTTTAATTTGTACATATTAGTACTAATATGCAAAAAACGAGTTATCCAACAGGGTCGACCCCGGGAGAATTTTTGTCGGCTGAAAAACCTCGAAAATTTACTTGTTTTTTGGCTTTTTTCGAAATATCTCAGAAATGGCTGAATTTAGCGATATTTTTCTAATGTAATGTTTAAAGAGGATTAAATTTCCTACAATTTCTTTCATTACACCTTTTTTGTAGTACTAATAGCAAGCGCGTAACAGCTTCTTGAAAATAAACAGTTTTCTCAACTTCGTAAAAAAAGCGCATTACTCCTTATAAATAATGTATGGTAATTATTAGAATTAGAAGCTTTATTTACAGTAAGCTTAATAACTTTTAATGGTATAGCTCTCATATCTGTCATCCTTGGGATTTTTGGATTTGATGATCAAAAACGTACACGCCAGATGTATTTTTTTTTTTTACAATATACATTGTAAGAAATACTGTTTTATATTCTTGATTGTTGTCTTAACATATACCTTGTTAAAAAATTCGTGATTTTTGAAAGGAATTAAATATGTTCGCCAGATAAATTGGCGATCATTTCTTTTTTTTCACTAAGGACGACAGATAACAAATCTGCTCCTTTTTAATTTTTCCCTTCCCCTTTTTACTAACTCCCCCCCCCCCCATGCACTGACAATTCTGGCCTAACAACAGTAGTCATCATCAGATACCAATAACTGCCGATGTATAGTATTCTATCACTGCAACACATAATACACACTCAAACACAAAGAAAAATAAATAAAATAAAAAACATTTGTATATAAATACAAATGAATAAATATTAGGGTGCTAATAAGCAAAAACTCAATGCATTGAAACATAATTTTTTTAATTCTACTGTTTACTAAATTATAAAACATTAATGATATTTAGATATAATACATAATATTGTAATAAACATTAATTACTGCTATATTAGTATTGATGATAATAACAATATACAGTCTTAATTTTAAACAAACTGCATAAATAGGCAAACTTGTTTGAAGAACAATAGTAAATAATTAAAAAAGTAAATTGTAGAAATTTAACTTTATATATAAATTATAGGTAGATTCATTTAGCCTTGAAACAAATAAAGAAACGTACATTAATGTATAATATTCCTGTTCATTTTCTTCGTGGTTGTTTTGAAAGCCCGGGTTCTTAAATTTCAATAGTTATCTGAAGTAGAAGGAAGATGCGTCGTCCTCAAATTGTTTCTCTTCGTCTTGTAGTAATTATATAAGCTCTTAGAATAGCTTATCATCTTCTTCAGCCTCGTCCAATGATGAAATTAGTATAACATTTTCCTGTTGAGGATTAGAGTCCTTTTACTATACCAGTTTCACTGAGTATTTTATAGCCAACATTTTGGCAGCAAACTGCTTTCTTGTTGGCAGCTTCGGCTATTAAAACATCTTCACCATATTTTTTGCATAGGCGATATGTAACCGTTCTGATGCCAAGATGAAAATCGCCCTCTATTTTATTCATCAAATACTTTATAAGACTGGCACTCCCCCGAGTCGTTTTCAGGGTTGGTGTAAATTGATCCCATTGCCTCATCAGTGTTACTTGCAGGGTAGTATCCTCGTTTCATCTCACTTTTAAGCCTCCAGTGCACTTTTTGATAACAAACCCTGTGATACCCAGCATTTATAGCAACTAAACCTTTTACATTTCCGATGCATTCAAGTACCTTTTTTCTTCTCTCATTCCCACGATTTTCGGAACCATTTACAATTGTTTCTTTCACACCCAGTTTCATAGCATGGTGTATAAAATTTCTTTCATGCTCAGGAAGTCGTTCCTGTTTTTTAAAGAAATCTTCAAGTATCCCCTCTCCACACAAGAAACACTGATCTTTAAAACTGAAACCTTCAGTTCTTGATGGAAGATATGGAGCCGCGCTGTTTGGACCAGCTCCATCACCAGTTGTATGACGCCGTACATATGCTGCAATCATTCGCTCATTTATGTATCGTTTGTAACAGACATTGTGAATTCTTACTTGTTTTAGGTTCTTCAAAGAACACTAATGTTCTTCATTTTGACGTTTTGCATTGCACTTTTACAGATTTTTTGTATACCTTTCTCCTTCAGAATCTTTACTTCACCTTTATTCAAACTGATTTCGAAAATAAAACAAACACTCCGGTTATTGTAATAGAAAACGCTCACGGGTTGAAACAGTACGTTTGCACGTTCGAATTGAAGTGAATAACATAGATAGATGTTCAGGTTCAGCCGAGGCAGAGTACTACAGGATGAGAAGAGGCGGGAGGAAAGGGGGAGCTTTTTAATTGAAGGGGGGGCGGGAGGCAGTTTTTTTTAATACCTTCTTTGCTACGAAGCAGATGTCATTTCCTAAGTTCAGACAGCTGAATATGCCCCCTTCCTATCTTTCCATTTTCTAATAAACGTTTATGCACCGACCCACTCCTTTGAGTTGTATTTTATTAGCTTGAGAAAAAATGCCGACTTTCAAGAGGCTGTAACGCGCTTGCTATTAGTACTACAAAAAAGTTGTAATGAAGAAAATTGTAGGAAATTTAATCTTCTTTAAACTTTATAATCGAAAAATATCGCTAAATTTAGCCATTTCTGAGATATTTCAAAAAAAGCCAAAAAAGTACTAAATTTTCGAGGTTTTTCAGCCGACAAAAATTCTCCCGGGGTCTTTCATGTTGGATAACTCGTTTTTTTCATATTGACACTAATATGTACAAATTAAAAAAGAAAAATCTTCTACCCCACCTTTTGCTAGGTAAGCCCTTTTTTACGTACCTATTGACTGGACTAGAAAGGAGAAGGACAAAATAAAATAAATGAATTACAGCGTTTGAAATTGGTATTATTAGGTTTTAAAACAAGGTAAATCGATTGCGGATATTTTAGAGTATAAAATTATTAGAAGGGATGGAAAGGGGAAAAAATATAGAAAAGGAACAAGAGTTTTGGAGAAAACATCGAAAAACCCAAAATGTCTTTATTCTTTTATATTTTGCAGTTACGAATTGCAATCTCCGCTCACATTTCGTACTAAGGATTTTTAACGTTATATGGCCTGGAATTATGCTAGTTTCGGAGAAAATTATGGATAAGTCAGACACAAATCCTTTTTTTTAAATGTTTATATTACCTTTGTATCTCAGCTTCCAATTAACATAATTTCATGAGTAATATATCATTATAAAAATTATTTGAATTGGAACTGAAGAGTATATATTGCAAATCTGTCACCAGAGGGTGCTTTGATATGTTAATAATTCAATCTCTGGAATTCTATTTATGATTAAATTTCTTATAACACATAATTTGAAATATTGCAGACTTTTAAACTTATATAAGCCGTTAAATTCTGTATGAGAGTTTCAGAGAAAACCACAGAAAAGTCAGACAACATTTATTACAAAATTAATAAGCAGTCAAAATTACTTTTGGCAATTTTGTGTTAATTATGTTTAATATATATAAATGAAAATAAACAAAATAACATTTTTTTACCTTCAAACCTAAAATAAATTGAGATGTCTAGGGGTTAAAAAGATAGCATAGCTGCCAAGTTTTACTTCCCAGGAATAAAATTTACTCTTTTTTGACATTTTTTACACTTGATCACTATTTTTACTCTTTTTCTACTATTTCAACATTTTTCTACCGATTTTTACTTTCTTCTATATGTAATATAGAGAAAGTATTGGATTCAGGAAAATTTTTCAACTCCGTTTTTTGATGGATTTACACGTTTTGGGATGTCCAGAACATGAATTGATTGTTTTTAGAAAATGTCTGTCTGTATCACTTTTTTGTGGACGCTGTATCTCATGAACCAATGAATGAAATTTAACCAAACTTGGTATTTAGTTGCACCCTGACATAAACTGGTGCTGAATAGATTTGGGGATCAATCGCTCAGCAGGTGTCACTGTGATCGCATTTTATGCAACTTTTAACATGGCAGTATAGGACAAAACTTCGTATAAATGTGCATAATGCGAGATATTTTAAACTTGTGATTGTAAAATTAATATGAATTATTGATAATAGTAGTAGTTAACTAGGAAAATATTTTGTGCATGTGGGGGCATTGGTTGCCCCTCCCCCTGGGGGAAGAGTAAATTTTCAAGATGGGTACCTTTCGAAAGGTTTCATTGATAATAGTAGTAGTTAACTAGGAAAAAAGTTTTGTGCATGTGGGGGCATCATTTCAAGATGGGTATCTTTCGAAAGGTCTCATCAATACCTTTAAAACGAATGGTAGAACTATAAATCTGTGATAATTTAAAACAAAGTTATCGAATTTTTTTACTTTTTACGAAAAAAAAACTAGGGGGGGGGGCTGAAATTTTTTTTTTGTTTGTGTGCTGTTTTACTCCTTGGAATTCTTGCAGGTTGGCAGGTATGAGATAGAATTTTCCCACAATCATAATTTTCAAAGTTTTTAATGTTGTCAAATTCTATATTTTTTTCTATTTCTGCAAGTATGGTCCGTTGTTAGGTTACGAATATTGGAACTATACTGTGTTATCTTAACATCTTTCTAATAATAAATAAAAAATATATAATTATGTTAAGTGCACAGCTAATTAATAAAATAATTCTTTTGTTCTCTTACAAGTCTTAAAAATGAACTCTTACTTAAATTTTTACTGTATCGTAGCACTATTAATTTGCGATTTATTTACATTTGCGAATGATTTTAAATTCCACGAAACCTTTGAATTTAAAATAATTTTGCACTTTAAAAATATGCCATTACGTAATATGTAATGTCAAATATATATGAATAAGAGTCATGATTCAAATAAAAATTTTTAAAAACTGAATGACAGAACCAATACATGGTGAGAATGGAGTATGAGGTGATCACACTGCAGTGGAAGTTTTTGCAGGAAACAAAAGTTTCAAAAGTAGTCTTGCAACAGGATTATAATAGTTCTGATTAACAGATTCGCCAACAAATAAATATGGAGTAAGGGGTGAGCCCAATAATGACGGTTTTGTTACACAAGATTATCATATCCAAATGGTTTTTGCAAGACATGCAATGTGACAGTTGCTTCACAGCAGCTAAATGCACCAAAGCGCTTTTTATGAAAAAATGCATTCATATACTTCTCGCGTATTCTTTTAATTTTTAAACTCTGTATACATACTCAATGCATAGAAACAAATTTAGTTTTTTAACACAGTTCCATCTGTTCCTGGACCACCACCAAGACTATTCATTCTATTCTATATTTTTTTCTATTTATGCAAGTGTGGTCCATTTTTGTTACTAATGTAACTATTGCATCTGTTCCTGGACAACCACAAAGACTTCATTCTATTTAATATTTTTTCTATTTATGTAAGAATGGTCCATTTTTAAGTTACGAGTGTTTTAACTATAATGTGTGATTTTTAACATCTTTTCTAATAATAAATTAAAATAATTATGTTAAGTATACAGCTAATTAATAAATTAAGTCTTTTAATTTTTAAACTCTGTACACATACTCTATGCATAGAAAAACAAATTTTATTATTTTAACATCCATACATATGTTCTTGGACCATCACCAAGACTATTCATTCTATTCTATATATTTTTTTCTATTTATGCAAGTATGGTCCATTTTAAAGTTATTAATGTAACTTTTACATCTGTTCCTAAATCACCAGCAAGACTATTAATTCTATTCTGTATTTTTTTCTATTTATGCAAGTATGGTCCATTTTAAAGTTATTAATGTAACTATTACATTTGTCTTAAACCACAACCAAGACTATTTATATCTATTCCGTAATTTTTTTTTTTTTTTTTTTTTATGCAATTATGGTCCATTTTTAAGTTACTAATATTTTAATTATGCAGTGTGATTTTTAACATCTCTTCTAATAATAAATAAATATAATTATGTTAATTGTACAGCTAATCAATATAATAATACTCTTTTAATTTTTAAACTCTGTCTGTACACATACTCTATGGATAGAAACACAAATTTAATTCATTTAACACAGTTCCATATGTTCCTGGGACATCACAAAGACTATTCATTCTATTCTACATATATTTTATTTAATTATGCAAGTATAGTCCATTTTTAAGTTGTCAATATTATAACTATACTGAGTGATATCCAACATCTTTCTAATAATAATACTCTTTTAATTTTTAAACTCTGTACACATACTCTATGCATAGAAACACAAATTTAATTCTTTTAACATAGTTCCATTTGTTCCTGGAACATCACCAAGACTATTCATTCTATTCTATATATATACATTTTTTTTTTTTATTATGCAAGTATGGTCCATTTTAAGTTGTGAATATTGTAACTATACTGTGTGATTTTCAACATCTTTCTAATAATTAATAAATATAATTATGTTAAGTGTACAGCTAATTAATTTAATAAAGTCCATAGAAACAATACCAACCAGTCTAAATACAAACTTCTAATAGTATAACAAAAACGAAATTATTTAATACAAAAACACTGGCGATCTAAAATTTTGGCATGTGTTGGCATCTGTGTCTAAATTCTCTCTCTGTATCATTAAAAAAAATTATATCTTAAAAATTGGGTAATTTTTTTTCTTATACTTTTTCTTGAAAACAGCACGTGTCCTTGCTTTCATCTGATTTACTTTCATTTCTAGGTGATGTCTAAAGTTTGTAATTTTAATAGGGAAACATCCCTGAAAACGAGATCCATTCCCTCCATTGGTTGGAGGTTCTGGAGTAAATATTACATTGTTATTTGTTAATTCATTTCTGATATCTTATGCAGACGCATATACCAAACGGTTATCATAGTTACGTTTGCCTGTATAAACAATACATGGTGAGAATGGAGTATGAGCTGATCCCACTGCAGTGGAAATTTGTGCAGGAAACAAAGGTGTCAAGGCGATCTCTCAACAGGGTTATAATTCTGATTAACAAATTCGCCAAAAAATAACAATGGAGTTAGGGGTGAGCACAACAAGGACGTATTTGTTAAACAAATATTATCGTATCCAAATGGTTTTTCCAAAACATGCTCTATGACAGAGTTGTTTCACAGCAGCTAAATGCACGAAAACGCATTTTACAAAAAAATGCATTCATATACTTCTCGCGTACTCTTTTAATTTTTAAACTCTGTACACATACTCATGCATAGAAAAAAAATTTAATTCTTTTACACAGTGCCATCTGTTCCTGCACCACCACCAAGACGGTTCAATTCATTCTATTCTATATTTTTCTATTTATGCAAGTATGGTCCATTTTATGTTACTAATGTAACTATTGCATCTGTTCTTGGACCAACACAAAGACTTCATTCTAATTAATATTTTTTTCTATTTATGTAAGTATGGCCCATTTTTAAGTTACGAGTATTTTATATATACTGTGTGGTTTTTAACATCTTTTCTAATAATAAATAAATATAATTATGTTAAGTATACAGCTAATTAATAAAATAATAATCTTTTAATTTTTAAACTCTGTACACATACTCTATGCATAGAAAAACAAATTTAATTATTTTAACATACATCCATATGTTCCTGGACCATCACCGAGACTATTCATTCTATTCTATATATATACTAGCAGACCCGGCCACGCGTTGCTGTGACTAAGTTATACGTTGAATTATACGGCTGTAAACTATTTAGTACAGTCAAATTATTATTTACGAACAAAGACGAAAACGTTGTAGCCGATGTAAAAACCCACAGGGTTGAGATTTGAAACTTAGGTCAAAATTTGGAAGCGATTGATAAAAATTTTCGTAGTGTTGATATTAAGCACAAATTAATTTTATTGTAGGGTCCTATAAATTTTAATGGAGAAGTGATATATATTATTTCTAATGCTACTTTGGATAAAATTGCTAAAATGACTAATATATAAATTAAATTCTATTAAAATTCTATTAAAATAAAAGTATAAAAGAAACAGACGATTTTAAAATAAATTTTTATGGAGGAGTGAAATATAATATATGCTATAATGGATAATTTTACTATAAAATGACCTCATCATTTTAAGTATTTTAAAGAGGGCAACAGCCGTAGTTATAAAAAGGAAAACAATAAGGCTAAACCAGAAAAATAAGTAAATTTGATAAATATTTTAAAACTTTAAAATTGGAAATCTTATGAAGTATTGGACATTTAAAGTAAATACATGTATCATTTCATTTTAAATAGAAAAAGATTTTGGAAAAGTTTAGTGTATTTTAACGAAGTGATGAGAAGTTTTTGAGTATGTTAAAATTTTAATAGTAAATTCAAGTTAATAAAGATGGGAAACATTGAGGATTAAGATAAGAATAATTATAAGATAAAAAAATAATAATAAAAAAAAAAACTTTTTATATACCATGCTTTTAAATTTTAATATACTAATAATATACTAATTAAAAGGAAAATGATAAATATTCTATCATAGTTTAAAGTCAAATTTGTTTTCAAACGTCTAAATAAAATATCTGATGTAAGATACTAATATTTTGCAGCGGAATAGATTTCATTTCTGTCATCCTTGGCGAAAAAAAAGAATATCGCCAAATTATCTGGCGAAAATATTTAATTCCTTTCAAAAATCATGGTTATTTTAACGAAACAATATTTCGTACAATACATATTACATGTCATACATACGTACAATGAATAATACATATTACATTTCGTACAATGCATACATCTGGCATGTATATTTTCGTGTTACGCTTTTGATCGCCAAATAATAATAATAATAATAATAAAAGCCAAGGGCGACAGAGTTTTGAAATTTAAAATTAAAATTTTGTCACTTTGACAGCAAAATAATTCAATCTAACACCCGCGATAACTAATACATATCTATACCCAAATATAAAGATTAAAATCGGGAAATAAATTTCCTCGATTTTTAATAATTTCTTACAAAAAATCCAGTGGGCAATTAACATAGGAAATCTTTTTCTTGGCTGCACAGACGGTCAGTGAGTCACACTTCGCTTGCGTATAGAACTCATAGATATAGTATAGCATATATAGAATAGAGTGATCATTGGGGAGAATAAAGTTATTCCTTTTCATTTGGAAAAGACGACGTTTTTACCAAAATATGGCCGTCTTTCCCCGAGTGAATACACACGGGAATACATACTAATATTTTAGCAAATAAAATTTATGAATAATTTATTTGCTAAAGGGGAATGGAAGACTCCAGATACAGTTTCAAATTCATATTTCTTTATTTCTTTCTTTTCTTTCTTTTTTTTTTTTTTTTTTTTTTTTTTTCAATACCACTTAATGGCTGTTTCCAAACCTTTTATTTATTTATTTATTTTTTTTTTTCGGCATCAAAAATCTTTGTTCGATAACATGGGGATGAGAGATCTATATATATTACGATATCTATGATAGAACTACATTAGCACTTTATCAATGTGTATAAAATCTTTATATTGATTATGACGTCAATTTTCGTGAGATGCATAATTTAACTTTTTATAATTTTTTAACGTTCACGTTTGATTAAATGTATTTATTTTTATGTCAAAAGAAAATGAACTCGTATTTTTTTTTTTTTTTTTTTTTTTTTGGCAACAATTAAATTAATGGAACTCACAGATATTTTGGAGCAACTTTAATAAAGGTCTATATTTAACAAATAATTGCAATAAAACAATATTGTGACAATAAATTGAGATAAAAACGATCCTATCTCTCAAGTTCGACCAAACTGCACACATTGTGCAAAATTTCATTAAAATCGGTTCCTTAGTTTAGGAGTTTACCCCGGACAAACATCGTGACACGTAATTTATATATATATACAGATATAATGCAAACATCGCCCATTTTGAAGTTTTTAATGTAACTAATGTGTAATCTGTCCTAAACCACAACCAAGACAATTAATTCAATGTTTTTTTTTTTTTTTTTTTTTTTTTTTTTTTATGCACGTATGGTCCATTTTTAAGTTACTAATATTTTAATCATGCAGGGTGATTTTTAACATCACTTCTAATAATAAATAAATATAATTATGTTAAGTGTACAGCTAATTAATATAATAATACTCTTTTAATTTTTAAACTCTGTACACATACTCTATGCATAGAAACACAAATTTAATTCTTTTAACATAGTTCCATTTGTTCCTGGAACATCACCAAGACTATTCATTCTATTCTATATATATATATATATTTTTTATTATGCAAGTATGGTCCATTTTTAAGTTGTGAATATTGTAACTATACTGTGTGATTTTCAACATCTTTCTAATAATTAATAAATATAATTATGTTAAGTGTACAGCTAATTAATTTAATAAAGTCCATAGAAACAATACCAACCAGTCTAAATACGAACTTCTAATAGTATAACAAAAACGAAATTATTTAATACAAAAACACTGGCGATATAAAAGTTTGGCATGTGTTGGCATCAGTGCCAAAATACTCTCTCTGTATCATTAAAAAAAATTATATCTTAAAAATTCGGTGATTTTCCTTTTTATCCTTTATCTTGAAAAACAGCACGTGCCCTTGCTTTCATCCGATTTATACTTTCTTTTCTAAGTGATGTCTAAAGTGTGTAATTTTAGTAGGGAAACATCCCTGAACACGAGATCCATTCCCTCCATTGGTTGGCGGTTCTGGAGTATAAATTACATTGTTACTTGTTAATTCACTTCCAATATCGTATGCAGACGCATAACCCAGACGGTTATCATACTTAAGTGGGCCTGTATAACCAATACATGGTGAGAATAAAGTATGAGGTAAGCTCACTGCAGTGGAAGTTTGTGCGCGAAACAAAGGGGTCAAGGGCAATCATGCAACAGGGTTAAAATTCTAATCAACAGTTTCTCCAACAAATAAGTATGGAGTTGATATGAGCCCAATAATGACGGTTTTGTTACACAAAGATTATCATATCCAAACTGTTTTTGCAAAACATGCACTGTTACAGCTGTTTCACAGCAGCTAAATGCACTAATTTGCTTTTTACAAAAAATGCTTTCATATACTTTTAATTTATAGACTCTGTACACATACTCCATGCATAGACACACAAATACAATTCTTTTAACATAGTTCAATCTGCTATTGGACCACCACTAAAACTATTCACACTATTCTATTTTTTTTTTTCTATTGATGCAAGTATGGTCAATTTTTAAGTTACGAATGTGATTATAGCATCTGTTCCTGGTCCACCACCAAGACTATTCATTCTATACTATATTTTATTTCTATTTATGCAAGTATGGTCCGTTGTTAAGTTACGAATATGGGAACTATACTGTCGTGATTTTAACATCTTTCTAATAATAAATAAATAAATATAATTATGTTAAGTGTACAGCTAATAAAATAATAATTCTTTTGTTCTCTCACAAGTTTAAAAAATGAACTCTTAATAAATATTTTACCGTAACGTTGCACTATCAATTTTCGATTTATTTACTTTTGCGACTAATTTTAAATTCCACGAAATCTTTGACTTTAAAATAATTTTACACTTTCAAAATATACTATTACATAATAAGTAATGTCAAATATATATGAATGAGACTCATAATCAAAATAATTTTTTTTAAGAACTGAATGACATAATTTTGATCTTGTACACTTTTATATAATAAAACAATTTGAAATACTTAGAAATTGACTAGTAAAATATTCTGAAGCAATAATATAGACGATGTTCGTAGAAAAAATACCACCCAGTCTAAATACAAACTTGTAATAGTATAACAAAAAAGAAATTATTTAATACAACAACACTGGAGATATAAAATTTTGGCATGTGTTGGCACCTGTGTCCAATACTGTCTCTGTATCATAAAAAAAAATTATATTTTTAAAATTGGGTGATTTTTCTTCTTATGATTTTTCTTGAAAACAGCACGTGTCCTTGCTTTCATCTGATTTACTTTCTTTTCTAGGTGAGGTCTAAAGTTTGTAATTTTAGTAGGGAAACATCCCTGAAAACGGGATCCATTCCCTCCGTTGGTTGGCGGTTCTGGGGTATAAATTAATTACATCGTTATTTGCTAATTCATTTCTGATACCGTATGCAGATGCATAACCCAGACGGTTATCATAGTTAAGTGTGCCTGTATAACCAATACATGGTGAGAATGGAGTATGAGGTGATCACACTGCAGTGGAAGTTTGTTCAGGAAAGAAAGGTGTCAAAGGCGATATTGCAACAGGGTTATGATTCTGATTAACAGATTCGCCAACAAATAAATATGGAGTTGGGGGGTGAGCCCAATAATGACGGTTTTGTTACACAATGTATATGGCCAAGAAAAAGTTAGAAAAATCCTGTATCGCAAGCATAAACGTTTGTCTGAGGAAAACAAAAACTACTGAAAGAACCTGTGCTTTTCAAGTTACAAATCCAGAATTTATTAAAAATTTAATAAATTTTGATGCAGGGTACAGTATTTTAAATAAAATACGTTCTTCACCAAGTTATTGGGAATCTAAGAAAAAGGAGCTGCTGTCGATGATCAGACAGTTGGAAAAACCTACGTTTTTTCTTACCCTATCTGCTGGAGAAAAGATTTGGCCACAATTAATACAAACGTTATACAAATTAAGGTTCACGAAAAATATTTCTATTTACGAAGCTTATACTCTTAGTGAAAATGAAAAGACAATGCTAATCAGGGACAATCCTGTTACATGCGCACGGTACTTTTATTTCAAAATATTTAAATTTTTGCATTTAATAAAGGAAGAAGAGAGTTTTTTCAAACATATTCAGTTGCAGATAGCTACAGTCGGCTTGAGTTTCAGATGAGGGGATCACCTCGTGAACATTTGTTTTTGTAGCTAAAAGAAGCACCCACTTATGAAAGTAGTGATAAGAAAACTATTCGAGAATGTGTGGAATTTATTGATAAATTTGTCAGGTGTGAATACGATGCAAAGAACCCCCTACTAGCTTTTCAGAGACACAGACATTCTCATACTTGTCGCAAAGGAAAAAGGAAGAAGGAGAGATGTAGATTTAATTTTCCTATTCCAGTTATGATAAGGGCAATGATTCTAGAACCTCTGCTCAATGACCAAAAAACCAATGATCTGAAAGATTCATTGAAGAAAATCCGAAAATTCATGAACAAATTGTATAAAAAGGAACAGAATATTGCGTTTGAGGATATTCTCATTTGTCTTGAAATGACAGAAGAGAAATATATTACTTCAAAGAGGCAGTTTAGAAGTTGGTATAAATTTTTATAATAGATCTATGCTCAGCCTTTACGAATCCAACATGGACATACAATTCATTTTAGAAGAAAACGGCTTAGCATCATACATAATAAATTATATATCGAAAGCCGACGCTGGTCTTTCGTTATTGAGAGATGCGTCATCAGACATAAAAACGGGCAACAGAAGCATTAAAGATAAATTCAGGAATATTTTTAATGTTGTTTTGAACAGCAATTTGATGTCTGCTCAAGAAGCTGCGTATCATGTTTTATCATTACCTTTGTCGAAAATGAGAAGACAATGCATTTTCATTAACACGAGTCCTATTAACGAAAGAGTCATGATGTTAAAATAAAAGAAAGATTTGCAGAACTTGGAAGGAGATTCAACAGACATATTCATGAAGGATAATTTTCTGAAATACAGTAAACGTCCGAACAAATTGGAAGACGTATGCTTTGCAGATTTCTGCTCTTTATATTTAAAAACAGCTGTACGTGTTGAAGGAAATGATGATACTGACAAAGATAGCGAGAAATACAATCCAAGGAAAAGACACGCAATCATTAGGTATCGTCGTTACAAATTAACTCAAGACGCATACAATTATTATCGAGAACAAATACTATCGGAGACTTGAACCAATTACCTACCGTGAAGGATAGCCTTATTTTCAAACTTAGCAAAAAAAATGAGATGAGCGATTTCTTTGATAGAAATCCTCTTTGGTAAGAATTTTCATTTTATGAATTGACCAGAATAATGAGACAAAGAAATAAAGTCACCTTCATTAACGCATTGAATAACATAGCAATTGGCAAAATGACAGATGATGATATTGTTCTTCTAAAATCAAGAGAAGTGGCAGAGAACTTAGTTTCGATTGATGCAATGAGGTTGTTCACAGAAAATGCCCAGGTTAATATTTTTAATAGTAGGAGAATTGATGAATTTCCTGGGGAAGCATTCGTCTCAATAGCAAAGGATGATGTTCTAGGTAAGTCAATGGAATACCGCACATTATCAAACTTAAAATTGGAATACATTATATGGTTACTTCCAATATAGATATCGAAGATGGCTTAGTTAATGGAGCTTCTGGCTTCCTGAAGCACATAGTTTTTAATCCAAATGGTCAAGGACCAAGACAATTGTGGCTTGATTTTTTTTCAAAAGAAATCGGAAAGAATGCAGCAGCGTCCTTAATATTTCAAATAAGTTAAACTTCCAGGTATCAAGGAAACAGTTTCCAGTAACACCAGCAGAAGCTATGACAATACACAAGAGCCAAGGGCAGACATATGAAAAAGTATGTATTAATTTCGACAGAATTAAAACAATAACAAGACCCATGCTATACGTTGCCCTAAGTCGAGTGACTTCATTATCGGGATTATTTATTTAAGGTTGTTTCAGAAGCCCAAAATATAACGTTAAAGATGATACAAATATGGATGAACTGAATAGGCTGAGGAAGAATAAGAAAATATTAGAACATGAAGATATCATGGGATTTAAAATAGTATATTTGAACATTTGCTCCCTAAAGAATAAAAGTATGAACGTAATCAATGATCAATGGTATCAATGTGCCGACGTACTGATTTTTAGCGAAACGCTGACAAAACCTCAAGATGAAATAGTCCTTCCCAATTTTCATCAGATTTTTAGGTCTGACTCTACGAGCAAAACTTATGGGTTATTATTAGTGATTTCGAAACGTAATGATCTTATTATTGATAAGCATACAATCGCCACAGAATGCAATTCTCACCTTGAATTAGTCAAAATAAATATCGACGATTTTACTATCATTTCAGGATACTATCATATTTACTATCATTCTCCAAGACATTCTAATCCTAAGAGTTTAGAAGAAAAGTTAAAATAAATGTTTAATGTGGATTTAGCATGTGATGGTCGAAAAAGAGATTATGTATAATTGGGGATTTTAAAGAAGACATTTTGAATGGAAAAAGTAACAGACTGACAAACGTTCTTTCATCCTTTGATGTTACATCGCAGTTACCAATAGACTTGCTAACAACGAATTTAAAATCTCAAATTGATGTAATTTTTTCTAACGTTTTGCCTGTAAATGTTGGAACATATGAGACATACTTTTCATATCACAAAGCGATATACATAATATTAAATGAATTTACATTAAACCAACCGGAACATGAGACGAATGAAAAATGTAAATCATGTGAATTCAGAATATTGGAACCTTTTGCAGAAAATTCATCAAATAAAGAATTAATCGGAGGAAAAGACAAGCATACAGGTATAAGAAATTTGACAGAAAATGAACTTGGAATATTGTTGGATCCAAAACGTTACCTGGAAGATTCACATATTGATTTATTTGCAGAAATAATAAATTGTTTAACAGCATTCAATATGCAAAAAGTATTGTACGTTCATATTCCAGAAAATATTATGCCAGTTCCACCTGGAAAATCCAATTTACAAATCCTTTTTACTAGTTACCCGGGTTCTGAAGTAGGTCACTGGATATGTACTCACTACGATGGTAAAATGAACCATTTATATGACAGCTTAAATTCAAGAACATTAGAAAAAGACCATAAACTATATTTAAGTAGACTATATGAATCAAATATTGAAAATGTATTTCAGGATGTTCAACAGCAAGAAAACTTTTACGATTGCGGCCTTTTTGCTATGGCTTTTGCTGTTACAATATGCTCAGGTGAAGATCCCACAAACTTCAGATATGTTAAAATGAAATGAGACCTCATGCAGCTAAAATATTCGTTACAAAGTCACTAATGCCGTTTCTTACATTATGAAATGCTTTACGATATTAAATTAATAGTCTTTTTATAACCAGTGGTCAGTGCAAGTTCACGAAAAAAAACGAACTAGTTCAAACTCAAGTTCATTGTGTAAAAAACGAGCTAGATCGCGCTCAAACTCATGTCTGAAAGAAATGAACGCGCTCAGTTCAAGTTCATTTTTAAAAACGAGCGAAACTCACTAAAAGTTCATTTTTACGTACATTTTTTTTTTTTCTAAATAGATCTTATCCTCTCTGAACACTTTCATAGGTAATTTCCCTTTTTCTAACATAACCAATTACCATGAAAATTATTTTGAATTTAACGCTTAATTAAACTTATTAACTTATAACTCTTAATTATAACTTATTAATTTAATTGTAGTAAAAATTTATTTAGCAAACACTTCTGAATAGTGTACCCACTGTTTTTGCATGTTTTTTTAGTCTCAAATTTTCAATACGTTTGTTTATACGCATGAGAACTTATTACTAGGAGACACATTCCATCATTTAGAGGTTCCATCGTTTTAAATCAGTGTTGCGCAGGACCGCGTCCATGAGTTTAATTATTTTCAGTTTTGAGCTGAATTTTGCTCGTTTTAGTTCCCCATCATACTATTGGTATGGGGAACTTAGGTAATCGTCAAAATTTTCGACCTCGGATAGTTCCCCATCATACTATTGGTATGGGGAACTTAGGTAATCGTGAAATTTTCGACCTCGGTTTTTTTACTTTTTTTGCACGTTTTCAGGTGTGAGGAATGCGAAAATGACAAAATTTGTATGGTGTCCGTCTGTAGGGTGTCTTTTAGTGTGTTAGTCCGTTAATTTGTTAGTCTGTTTACACGATATCTTACGAACAAATGATCGCCGAGAGGTCAGACCAGTTTTAAAATATTACTTTCGATACTGGCAAGAACCCTATTCATTTACAACATTCGAATTCAAAAACTTCGTAAGTTATTAGAAATTTACTATTTTCTTAACATGGGAGAATAGGACAAAATTTCACTTAAACGTGCATTAAATGGAAACTTTTTACCGTAAAAACGTCAGACCAGTTTTAAAATATCAGTTTCGATGCCGGAATGAACATAGTAACTATAAATATTTTACTTTGAAAATTTCGCAAATTATTGGAAATTTACGAATTTCTTAACATGGGCAGTATAGGGCAAAATTTCACATAAACGTCAATTTTGAGAGATATTTTCATCGTAACGATGTCAGACTACTTTTGAAATATTATTTAGGATACTGGCATGAATATCACGGACTATGAATTTTCCAATATAAAAATTTCATTAGGTATAAGAAATTTACGAATTTCTTAACATGGCAGAATAAGGCAAAATTTCACACAAGCGTCAGTCTTGAGGGATATTTTCATCGTAAAGGTGTCAGACCACTTTTGAAATATTATTTAGGATACTGACATGAATACCATAGAGTATGTATTTTCTAATCTAAGAAATTCGTAAGTTATTTGGAATTTACGATTCTCTTATGGCAGAAGAATACGAAATTGAGCATAAACGTCCGTTTTCGGGATCATAAATATATTAGACAACTTCAAAATAACATTTATGATACATGACTGATTACAAATCTGTACTGATAAGTATAAAGGATTTAAGTCCAAAAATGTCGATTTTGATTTAAGTACATAGTGAGACCCAGAAAAAAATTCTCTATTGATTGGTATAAAGGATTTAAATCTATGTCATTTAGTCTTTGAGAAAATACATTGGTAAAAAAAGATTCAAGTCAGAAATTTAGCATTAATCTTTGTATGAAATATTTAATTCATTTTTTTCTCTTTATTAAATGAAGGTTGACAATCACTGAAAGGTATAAAAAGGGTATAAATCAACATAATCCCCTTTTCCTAATCGATTCTTCTGATTAGTTTTTAGTTAGTTTAATTTTGTTTTTTGTGTCCTGAAACTGTTTTAAAATATTTTTTAAATTAAAAATGTATATACATATAAAAGTATGATTACAGACCTGAGGGGGTGCCCTACATGGGATTTTTTTAGGGGGTGTTATTTCTGATTCACTGTACAACGTCTGCTTTCAGTAACTCCCACGTTAAATGTTTTGGGCAGTAAAACATAAACAGTAAAACCTCCTTCTTTGACACATGTTAAAGGTCATTGCTCTTATTATTGTAGTCGTCAGTCGTTATCTACCTTTAGTACACGTTTTGCGATAAGAGAGTGGACTTTATGGTGTTCTCGACAGGGGTGATCTTGTGTGGTGATCTTTAACACGTGTCAAATGAGGATATTGAAAGCAAACGTCGTACAGTGAATCAGTCAAACATTCTTGCGAGGGCTTTGAGACTTTACTCCACTCACCAACATTTTGAAAAAATTTTCACTGTATAATTTTTATTATTTGGGGTGTTTTGGTAAGAGAATGACAAACTGGAAGCTGGAATATGTACAAAATAAGTGAAATATTGCAAAAATAAATAAATAAATAAACAGAAACTGATTGTTTTTATTGATCTTCTTTTGTTTTCTGAGCAAAAATCCCCTCAAATTTCCTTCTTACTACAAATGTTCGTGTTTTAGAACTTTCTACCTCTGTAGCTCCTCAGGTCAGAAGACATTTAACGGTTAAAGTAATTTTCGTTCCTCTCCAAATCAAACTGATGGGTATAAAATTACCAAACAATGATAAAAATGAGGGAGAGGGTGTATCTAGAAAACTGTGGGTGATTGGGCAAAATGGGGGTCATATTCGGATTCAGGCGGTCATTTTACATAAGAATCTAAAAGAATGGTATCAGATCTCGATTTTTTTTTCTTTTTCTTATTCCAGAGCAGTGTAATTACCAACACCTTTCTGCTTTCCATTCATTTATGTAGGCGATATTTTGTCCTCGCGAGATTTTGTCCTGTGAGATTTTATCCCCAAGCCAAGAGAGGGCAAGCTGATGTGTATCAACGTATCGACATTACATACATTTTTATTTCATCATCTAATGGTACGTCACTTTACCTAAAAATTGTTAAATAAAGAGCAGAATTATTATTACTATGATATTATTTATATTTATTAATGTTTCATTTTCTATGACAGGATAAAAACCGCACCGGATCCTATCCAGGATTTGCAGAAAAAAGCTGAAGAAAATTGCCTGTTTTGCAAAAAGTAAGTTGAATATGCTATATTTCATATAAAACATTATTTAATTAATAATTTATATTTTAATTCAGATTAAATGATTTATTTACTTTAGGTCCCATTGGTTCTTGATTTAAAAAAAAAATGTCCTTTTTGTCTCTTTATGCATATTAAAGGGAAATTAAAATTTATATATCAAGCGCCTGCCCTTATACTCATTTACCCAAAGTTTATTTTATATAAACTAAAACAATTAGAAATTAGTTTAAAAAAATAAAAGGGAAAAAAAAGTTAGAAAAGTATTTTGTTTTCATATTTCTAAAATATTTATTACTGTTATAAATACAAATTTTATGGAAGAGGATAATAAATAAAAGTATATCGATCTTTTGTTGTGGTTGCAGGGGGAATATGTGATTTTTAATTTAGAAACCGATAACCTATAAATATAATAGTTACAATTGTGTGATTCGAATTTCCAAGTTATGAGAATATCATTTTTGTATTTTCCAAATAAAAGAGGTGCATCATAGCGCGCCAAGGACGCTAAAACCCATGTTAATCTATGGGGAAATAAATCCCATTCTTACCCATTGTGTAAAACATACTTGTAAATTCCATTTTCATTTCTAGAAACTTCATTTACATTAAATCAGCTCTTGCTCTTCAAAGCATGATTTTTTACTTCCTTATATTAGAGTATAAGGAAGTATAGTAATTCCGATTTGTGAAATGGATTTTTTATTTCACATAGCTCAAAAACGAATAATCGTAGAATGTTGAAAATTTATGTGTTACTGTCATGTTGTCTAGTATTATATATAAGAGCCCCGAAAATGGCATACGAAAATACAGTTCATCATATGGGCTTACAGAGAAGTCCTTAATACTACAACAGGCGTGTCATTTTTCTAACTTTTGCATGGACAAAAACAAGAAGATCCGTTATCCATATCCATTCTTCGAAATACTTGGGCAGGAAAGTTGGAAGAACTGCAATTAGACACTACATCTGTATATGACACTATGTGAAATGACTTAAAGCGCATTTACAAGATGCAGCGGGGAAAATGAAAATAACATCTGAATTACAGCAAGAGAAAACGGCTCACTATTATAATTTGAGATCAAAGAAATTTTTCAACCCAGGGGACAAAGTTTTGTATTCACATCAGATTCATACGAACAAACTTTCAGCCAGATGTCAAGATCCGGTTGTTATAGAATCCAAAAAGAAAGAACATTCATTTCTTGTAAAAAATGACAAGATAATATTGTTATAAATGTTCATCAAAACAAGATAAAATAATTCATTAATGCAAATTTGAATACTGTAAAAGTGATTTTCGAAAGTAAAGAAATATTTGAAGACGTGAAGAATATCCCACTAGCAGAAAAGAGCTCTACGTTTCAAAAAGAAATTACAACCATCGGAACAATATATTTATAACAGGCTGAATAAGAACAAAAAGTTGAATTTTTTGAAAAATATAAATTACTTTTGACGTGACCTGTGCAGTCTGCATTACTTGGAGAACACAAGATTGAGCTGTTTTCTATCCGACGTAAAAGTCATGCGTACAGCATTCAGATGTCTTATCGCACTGAAGTTGATAGACAAGTTCAGGAACTTCTCGACTTCAATCTCGTTGAATACTTGGATGCAAATTGAAATATTACGTATCCTATAGTATGCGTGGCAAAGAAAGACTCATCTATAAGAATGTGCATTGGAAAATTGCTTAGATTTAAAATAAAAATATATTAACAGCTACAAATGCGTAAAGAGAATAGAAATTTTATTGCCTTCTCTACCTATAATGGTGTACAGTCGGCAGCAAAATTAATGAAGCGATAGCAATAATTCGTACCTGAAGTCTGTGCACCTAATAGTATTTTGTTAAGTAAATTTCTGTCGAGTCACGATCTTTGTCTTTTGTTGTTTATAAAAAAGTAAGTTGATGATGAAAATAAGCGATTAAAAGAAGAAAAAATTATGAAAAATGTGGTTGTGTGTTTCAATAATTTTGCTGCCGAAAGTATATCAATGGAATGTGATGACGATTGGCCTAGAGGAAGCGTCAGGAACCTTCCAGAGGACAATGAACGACATATTACAGAATCGCTCGCATTATGCATTATGCACAGGCTTATATATTGATGATATGTTAGCGTTTTCAAAAACTTGGGAAGAATATTTAAGTCGTCTATACAATGTTTTACGGGATTTGGAAAACTTAATGTTTTCTATAAGGTTAGAGAAATGTACTTTCGCGGCCAAAGAGATAAAATTCTTAGGCCATAGATTAAATATTGGCAAACATGCGCAAGATGACTAGAAAATTTTTCCTATCGAGCAATTTAAAAGATCCATTACGAAATAAGATACAAGATTTCTATTGGGGTTGATGGGATTATACAAGAGTTACATTTTAAATTATGCTGAGCTAGTCCATACGAGATATTGGGCAACAGCAGACAGGGACGCTGATGTAGTCTTGTTTGGTTTACAAAAGTTCGACAAACGGTCAGGTGGTAATCACTGGTCATAATCCACTGAAGTTTGAGTCATACAACACAGGAGTGCAAAATTGGTCAAGTGGCAATAAATCTACAAAAATGGGATTATAAGGCACCGACCAGGCATCCTCCACCAAGGAGCTGATGCTTTCTCTAGGTTAGCAATGTATAACAAGAAGCAATTTTCTTTTGATATTACGGTAGGGGGGAAATGTATGGTATTTTATTTAGTTTTGTAAATATCTTTAAAGTTAGTTTTGTTATGTTTGGATTAAATTTCATAAAACCAATAAATAAAAAAAAAACGAAGCGAGGAAGACCAAGAAAGAACTGGATGGATGATGTCAAAAACGCGATGAGAGATAAGGATCTTTAGGAGGAATGGACCCTGGACCGAAAGCTCTGAAGTAGATTTCTTGTGGATTCTATCGGAAGGCGACACTTGACGCCATGAACTGAGTTTATATGTATATGTTTGAATTTTGTCTGGTAACCTACTAGAAAAGCATGTATATATACACTTTTGTGTTCGAATTTGTTTAATATGCGTAATAATGATTAGGGGTATGACAAAACCACTTATTCATTCAAAGAAGCTGTTCATCTCAAAAAAAAAAAAATATTTTGCTCATATTTTTCTATAAGCTTTAACGATTGTATCTATAATGCTATTTCTGTCTTCACTAAGCAAAACATGCCCCGTGAGAGGCGAGTTTTTACTCATAGTAAAAACGCTATAGAAATTTTTTTTTAATTTTTTTTAGGACTGACGGCCTATTAGTCTCAGACAGCGATTTTTGCGTTGTCGTTTTCGATAGTTGGACATTTGTCGAAATCATTTTTCGATAGTTGGACATTTATCGAAATCTAAAATTTATCGAAAATATAATTGAATAATTTGAATATTTGCGATGTTATAATTGGGAAGAAAAAAAAACTAATAGTCCTCCGTCCTAAACTAAATTCTGCTTTTGCCAGAATTTTATCAAAATCTTTTTTCTTTTGAAAGAAAAAGAAAAGAAAATTAATAATAATCAGTATTGTTCCAAGAGATATCGAAAACGTTTTTTATTAATAATTTTGAATTAGGAAATAAAAAGTGCGCGTGAAATAAATAATATGAAATAAAAATAAATAAAAATATGAATTTAATGATTTGATTTTTTTATATAAAACACGATCGCGTGCTATCTTAAAAAGTAGATGTAAAATTTAAAGTTTAATTTTTCATATTTTCTTACAATTCGAATCGCTAAATGGCTAACATTTAACATTTATTTTATTTTACCGTCTGCTGTGTAAGCGATTATTATTTATGAACAGCAGTTCGGCGTATGTCGTGCGTGAAGTTGTTTTCTTTCTTGCTTGAGTTTTCAACCTTTATTCTTTGCTTTATATTTTTTGAACATTGACTGATGCTATACAGAAGAAAATGACAGCTTGTTTCTAATAAATACACTGATTTTTGGAATAAAATATATAAGTGAATAAAAGTTTGGAATAAAATATATAAGTCATGAGTTCGAAAAATAATAAAAAAGTTGTTTCTGTAAATAAATCCCATAAGCATCCGCAGATACCAACTTCGCAAATGGTCATGGAATGTCTACAAAGATCCAGAAAATTCAAATCTACCGAGGAAATAACAAAATATGTTGAAAAAAACTTTGATGTCAATATCAACAGGATACGTGGACATATCAAGAGATTCTTAGTGAAAGGTGTTGCAGACGGACTATTTGACTAAGTAGTTGAAAAAAAATTCCAAATTAAGAAGCTACAAAAAAAAAAAGAGCCAGTTAAGAAGGCTAACTAACTTTCAATTTTTTTGAACTTCTATTTTTCAAAATTCTGTAATTTACAAAACCTTGACTTAAACCTTAACTATTTTTCAATAAAAGCATTTTCATTTCCAGCCTTTTGGAATTTAGTTTACGATGCTTTTCTTTATATATTTCCTTTCCTTTTTCCCCCTCTTTTCTCTCTTTCTTTAATTATTTCCGATAAAACTGCAAGGATTGGTGGATTTTTTAATTTGGCGATAAAAAGGGGTATATTTTTATGATAAATATTTGATGTAAAGATTATGAATTGGTCCCTTATTATGAATTATGAATTTTTATGAATTCTGAATTCTTGAGAGGGATTAATTCATAATCTTTTCAAATATTTATCATAAAAATATACCTTTTTTTATCGCCAAATAAAAATTCCACCATTCCTTGCATTGGGTACAGCTTTAATATAGAACCCCTTTAGAGGGATTTTTGAATTAATTTTGCAGTGAATTTAGTGATGCATTTTTTTTTTTTTTTTTGTATATGGAAGTTGGAAACAAGGGAAAGAAGATGAGAGATGATAAGAGAAGCGTGGAATGCCATCAGAATTTCTTTTTTAGAGTAATTATTAACTAAAACATTTTTGTAACAAATTTATATTCATCTTTGTTTTATTAAGCGTCTTTCATAAAGAATACGTCAACGTTTTAACTTTATTGAAGAAGTTTGCTGAATTCGTTTTAACATGTGCAACTTTATTATTCTCAACAGTAAAGTTACTAAAGCCATTACTCTAAATTAATTTTGGGTACATTAATGTCCAAGATCTTTTTTAATTTTAACTCCTTATACTCCGCTAAATATAAAGAAGTTAGATATAATTTTTAGATACTAAAAAAACTTTTTACAGTACGAATAAAAGTAATGGCCCTGTATATGATTTACTATTATACAAAGAAACAATATTAACTTCTCTACAAGATATTTAAGAATTACTGAAGATGCATTTTTTTGTGTTACCGTCACTTAACATTTTAAAATTGACTTAAGAAGCATTGATTGTTACAATGTATAATTGTTAAGTCATATTGGAATATATTTCATAATCTATGCGAAGTGAATGAATAGCCTTTCTTTTCTTTGTCAAGCAATTGGTTTTAGGGATTTTAACTTTTCATCTCCAGTTCGATACCGCAATAGTAATTTGTAAAGACTATTTGACATTGCTATTAAATGGAAAATATATGAAATATTCACCGTAGCAAAATGCCTATTAAGTGGAAGTACAGAAATTCACGATTAGATGAAATCAAAGCAGCAAATAAATGCTACTTCTGTAGTTTATTCGATGTCTTAATATTGTAAAATTACATAAAAAGATTTTATGCAAAAATCATAAAATTGAAATCTAATTAGTATTTTAAGGAGTTGTAAGTTACGAATTTAATGAAAACATTGACATATTAATATGACATATAACTTCTATTATATTACTTAAATTTTGAATAGTATTTTTATTTTCATACTGATATATTTATTTATTTATCAATTTAAATATATTTTACTCAAACACAGAAATTTTAATACACTTATAAATAAAAAAGGAAAAATAAAATCGATATGATTAAAGTTTACCCATAGCAATGAAGACGTATTTAAATTTCGATGGAATAATTAGTGTTTGTGTTTTTTATATGTAATTGACTGAAATATGTCAATATCAATAATTATCTGTGAGGAAACATCGCACACTCAATATCTAAAATGATTTAAACAGAGCAGTGAATGAGTTCTGTTTATGTTAGATAAATGCAGACATGGTACAAGCTTACAGAAAAAAAAGCTGAACTTTTCACGCCCTCCCCCCCCCCTAAAAAGTGGTATCAGGCAACTGACACAATATAAATTTTTCAATAATAAATATAATGTTAAATCTGATTACATACATGTACACACAATAAACAAAATCAGAACAATAAATCTTATATTGAATATCATAATAATTAAAATAGTTGTAAGTTCTTAAAAAAACAGACAAATTTATTACATATACTGGAAAATAAGTTTATTCGATAGAAGCATTGTTTGCTGGGGCAACTGATTAGCAAAATAATGTAGTTCAAGTTCATTAGGAAAATGCAGTTAAAGTGCGATTTCTTTTTCATTTCCTCCAAGTTTGAATTTGACATTTCTTGAAAGCCAATCACATAGAAATTGCTAATAATATATTGCACAAATTCAGGCTGACCCCCCCCCATACATGTCAAAAAAGTTTTAATGCAGATTAGCATTGATCCCAATAATAATAATTTTCAAGCTTAAAAAGGCTGAATTCAGCCTTAAGGCTGAAAAGTAACATGTCTGTAAATGGCAAAAATCAGTAAAATAAAAAAAACAAAAATTATAGAATGACAGTATCGTCAGCAGCGGGGTTGCCATTCAAATGTTAATTAGCGTTTCAACTAGGCATACACTGTTAGCTAAAAATGCTCCGAAGAATTTAAAAATTGAATTAGTACAGCATTACAGAGTAAATAATCAAAGATAATAAATTTTAAGAGGAGAAACATTTAGTTTTTTGTTATATATACTATACTTCTATCGCTGTTTCCACTTTCTTTTAATAAATAAAAAAAAAAAAGTATTATTGGATTTGTAATAATTTTCGTCTTCCTGGTTTCGACGAATTCACATGTTTTTGAAAGGCCCGGAACATGATTTGACTATTAATAGAAATATTTTGTCAGTGTTGTTTATGTCTGTGTGACAACAATTTTGTAGTAACTGTAGAATTATTTAATGCACACAGAGGTAAAAGACATACATTATTGTCCAAATGGATATATGTATATATATATATATATTAATGAAATAAATTCTAACATTCGAGACATTCATAACATTCTAGATACCTCACTAAACATGAAGAAAGTAAGATATATTTAGACACACAAAAAAAATTTCCTACAAAAGTAAAATGACTGGTCCTGTATAGTATACAGGGAAATACATTAATATGCAATTGTTTGCAATATATTCGAGAATTGCTGTACATGCATTTTACTTGTGTTATCTCTAATTTAACATTTTCCAATTTAAATTTAAAAATATAAGTGATGTCATATATAATAATTATAAATGTTATTAGAAAATGTTCTATAAAGTTTACCTAAATATTCTATCTTGATTTTATTCAATAATAGATTTTAAAGATTTTATTTTTGTTCATTAAGTTCGATATTCCAATAGTAATTTGTATTATGTTCGTTGTTTAATCTCTATTGAATGGAACTTGAACATCACTGTAAAATGTTTATAGTGAAAAACCACTTAAAATTAGGAAAAATGAAAATTAGCTTTAATTCTGCAAAACAAAGATTACTTTTACATTTTTACTTTCTTTTATATTTAATGAAGTAAAACATTGGTTTCTTCAAAAAATTCGACCTGCTGTTTTTGATCAACTGACTTGCTCAGAGAGGTTTAAAACATGATTTCACAATTTTTAGTAAATGTCTATCTGAACATTTGGTAAAAATTCCTCAATAGGTTTTTTAAACATTGCGTTTTTTCATTATTTTTGTGTATATATATATATACATTAGTTCCAATCAACCACGAAAAATTGTACACGTGGGAATACAGCTTTTACATATGGAAGTATGAATAAAATAGCTTATATGAACTTAACAGGATTTAACAAGGAGTAGGTGCCGCTCACCGCTCTAAGAGTGGTGTCGAGCGCTTCTAGCTATGCTAGGCCCCTACTCCGGAACGTTTATTTAAAAACAAAAAAAAAAAAAAAAAAGGAAAAAAGTACAAGGTTCGCCAGAACAATATTCCCGCGCGACATAGGGCGAAGTATTACAAATATGTATTAATTATTAACAAACTTAAAAATAAAAATAAATAAAAATTAAATACACTAAAGTAAGATTCGCCAGTACAGAGTACTCACGCGACAGGGGGCGAAATAAAATAAATATTGAAAACTCAAAAGCACAATGAGCTAGAATTGAACAGGGAGGGAGAGTTGTTTACAAGTAAATCAGTTCGCCAGAACAAGGTTCCCACGCGACATAGGGCGAAGTTGGAACTTATATGGGCATAATTAATTTTTCAATTTTGATTAAATGATTAATTAATACATCATCTAAATTACGTGGTGGTTCGGTTACACAAAACGATTTACTGCGCATGATAACAAAACAAAGAATCTAAAACAAGGCAGTGCCTACATTCTGCTTTAACACAGCACGTACAGGACTATTGACTTTTTTTTATGTGTTATTTTTCTTCTTCCAGTTATATATATATATATAATAATAATAACAACACGAAGTGTCATCAGCAGTGGGTGGCCTTTAAATGTCAATTAGAATTATCAATCCAACTTCGCATACGCTATTATCTGAAAATACCTTTCAAAATGAGGTATAGAATAGAGTGTATTACCCCTACTGTACACTGATGTTTAGTCGCAGAATTTTTAAGGGGAAAAAAAAGGTACAGCCCATTATACTAGTTAAACTTATATCACTGTCTATTATTCCATAAATTGATGAATTTCTCTGGCATAAGTTATGATTTTCATCAGTGTAATAAGATAACAAACATTATTTTGTGTTTTTAAAGTAAATTAAATTACAATTTATAGTTATCGAAATCTGTGGTCATTCTAGAAGTATTATAATAGCTATTTCTTTCCCGACAAATATGTGAACATGTTTAATAATTTATGTGTGTAATATGATTTTCCATATTGAAGTATATGATTTTCCATATTGAAGTATAAAAATGATTCTGCACACAAGTGCAGCATGTGCATACGTAAGTGGGTATTATATGGGGAAATTGTCCCATATTGTTAAGAGAACATTGCAAAATACTCCAGAATTTTTCAATTTCGATTTATAATATAAAATCGAACCAAATACAGATATTCAACTCAAACATTTGTAAAATACTTAAAATTTAGAAGAGTAGAAAAAAAAGGTTATAAGAGACTTGCACGCAGGTACAAACAATATTCAATTCGTTGGAAGATATTCGAGAATTGTTGGAGAAGCATTTCCATGTGTTACCGTCACTAACATCCTTTAATGCAGTTGTAATGCAAAACGAATGAATATTCTTTGTCTTTTTCAGTAATTGACTCCGAAGACTTAATTTTTTTTACCGCGCGTTGGATATTGCAACAGTAGTTTTTATTATGGAGAATTGTTGGATAGTATCGTTGAATGAAAAATGTATGAAGCGTTGTTCTTCACACTAACATACCTTTTATATCGAAGAATTCTTTAAATTACAGGAATTGATTATAAGCTGAAATAAAAGCAGTAATAAACGCTAGGTTTAAACATTTTGAATATCTTTTGAAACTGAAATCAAATGAGTTTCTTAAGGAGTAGGTTACTATTTTAATTAAAACATTCGTGCATTAATATAGCATGCAATTTCAGCTAAAATATTTGTATCACTGTCGAAGGGTGTCGAAGTGTGGATCAGTGGTGAATGCTGTTTTTTATTGTAGATGAAAGGACGAATTTCAGTACTAAAGAAATTTAATTTTATAAAGGAATAATTAGTGTCAATGATTCCTAATGGATTAATATAAAAATAAAGTAATGAGTTGAGCTTACATAAATCAAATGACAAAAATCAGCATTTTTAAAAATTCAACAATTATAAAATGACAGTAATCATCAGCAGTGGGTTGCCATTCGATTCTTAATTAGAGTTAGCGTTTCAACTAGGCATACACTGTTAGCTAAAAATGCTCTCACAAGAATTCAAAACTTCAACCATAACAACAAAAAATACAGTGTAATCCAGAAATGCTGGAAAGGGATATTTGGTACCTTTTTCCTTTCTTTCTTTTTTTTTATGAAGAATTCATATTAAATTTAAAATCTTATATACACAACACAGATGATATGTGTATAGAGACATAAAACAATTTATATGCATTACTGTCTAAAACAGAAATATATATATATATATATATATATATAATTTTAAGCAATTAGAACATTATTTGTACTCCGCTAAATGTAATAAAAGTATGAAAAAATATTGAAGTATTAAGGGAAAAAAAAATCCCTAAAACGCAGAATGATTGAATGTAAGAAGTCATATACTCAGAAATGCAATTCTTTGCCAGATATTAGAGTATTATTGATATGCATTTTTACTCGTGTTATCTATAACTGAAGCTTTTTAATATGATGTTGTAGATGAAAGGATGAATCTCAATACTGAAGAAATTTAAATTTTATAAAGGAATAACTAGTGTCAATGACTCCTAATGGATTAATCTATGATATAAAAATAAACCAATGAGTTGTGCTTACATAAATAACAAAATCAGTATTTTTAAAAATTCAACAATTATAAAATGGCAGTAATCATCAGCAGTGGGCTGTCATTTGAATCCTAATTACAATTAGTGTTTCAACTGGGCATACACTGTTAGCTAAAAATGCTCACAAGAATTCAAAACTTCAACCATAGCAGCAATACAGTGTATTACCCCCCACTGTACGCTAAGATCCAAAAATCGTAATAATTTTTTTGAGATCCAGAATATGAATTGATTATTTATAGAAAACTTTTGTCTGTGCGGGACAAAAACTTTGTGGTAGCTCCAGAATTGCTGGGAAGGGACAGAATACATTTTTTTTTTTTTTTTTTTTTTTTGTAATTAGAACATTATTGGTACTCCGCTAAATGTAATGAAAATGTGAAAAAAATATTGAAGTATAAAGGAAAAAAAAATCCCTAAAACACAAAATGATTGAATGTAAGAAGTCATACACTCAGAATTGCAATTCTTTACATGATATTAGATTATTATTGATATGCATTTCTACTTGTGTTATCTATAACTGAAGCTTTTCTAATTAAATTTTAAAATAATTGATGTTGTCATATCCATAATTTTAATTCTTATTGAAAAACATTCTATAATCTACGTTAATCGCATGAACATTCCATCTTGTTATTACCAGTAATATGAATCGCATGAATATTCAATATTGCTTTCGATCACGAAGACTTCATTTTTAACCACTAAGTTTGATACTAGTGGATCTGCAGATCAGGAGCCTCAACGTCCTATTTGCATCAGACATTTTTCAATAGGTCATTTTTATTTATTCGTTATTATATAATAGTATATATTGATTCGATCAACTTATTACCATAATCCAGATACATTCCTGAGGGGGGCTGCCGCCCCCCTCAACCCCCCGCTGTATCTCTCTTTGTATACCTATTTGTATATCATATAAAGTGTTACGGAATTGTAAATAATTGCATTTATTTTTGTATAAAGTTTTTCAAAGAGGCTTAGTAAGTCGATAAAATGCTAATTTTGTGCATTTCTAGTCGTTTTAGCGTTAAAATAGCCTAATTTTCCTTTAAAAACGCATTAAAAAGCACCATATAAGGGAAGAAATGGATTTGGCGCCAAATTTAACGACTGTTTCCCTCCTTGGCGACCTTAGCGAGAAAATCCTTATTAGGGATATACCAAATATGGAAGCTCTAATCTCATTGGCTGATGAGATACGATAATTTTCCAGAACAGTCTGTGTACGATAGAATAGTATAAAAGGAGCATTTTTTTAGCCAAAGCGGCCAATCTCAGATCTGTGTCAGTTTCGTCAAATGCTTGCTTTGCTTTGAGCCTCTTTGAATGAGACTTGCTTTATGTGTTATTGATAAACAGTTTGTTTTGTTGTTTTGCTGTTAACGGCTGTTTTTTAAGCTATGCTTACTGGTTGAATTGAAGCTGATACTTGGTTTATAGACCTGTATTTTTCTGGAACTTTCTGTGAATAAATCACTGAATTTTTGCAAGTTTCGCCTTTCATTCTCGGACAACTTACGAACCCCCAAGTACGCAACAATATGTATTCTTAATAAACGACGGTCTTGTATTATTTCCCTGAAATTCATAAATACCAAATTTCATACAAAAAAAAAATTACATAGCATATCGGAAATATTTTGCGTAACCTTTAAACTAATTATCAATTCTATGCACAATATTTTCAACAGGAAAACATGCTTTTAAAATTCTAATAAAATTTCATTATATTTGATGGTGTGTAACCATGTTAAAATACACTTTTAAGAAATGCCGACTATAGACCGTAATAGTACGAAATTCCTTTATGTATCCCGGAAAAGTAGCCACAGTCATTATAAACGCCAATAATAAGAATAAACCAAATTAATTATAACTCATTAGCTTTTCAAACTAATTTGACATCATTTGGATGATTACAGTACATACTCGGAATTATTTTGTGTGGTCCCATAAATTATTTAGTCTATACATAACCTTTTTTAAGAGAAAACATGATTTTAAGCATCTTTATAATGTATGTTAACTTTATTAAGTTCAATTCAGCATAAACGCATTAAAGTGCGCGCTTAAATAAAAATTTGTCCATAGGCTTTAATGTTACGAAATTCTTTTGTGTGTCTCTGTAAACGAACCATAAACATTGTATACACCAGTAAAAACTATTCAGCTTATTTTGCGTTTAAAATTCATAATTGTTCCAAATGTAACATCGTATGGATGACTAAGTGACATTGTCAGAACACTTTTGTAAGGTACATTAATTAGAAAGCTTAAGATCACATATTTTCTTTAAACAACATAAGTTTAAGCATCTTAATCACGTACTCTAGTTTCATTTTCTTCATTCCAAAGTAATGATATTAAAATGCGTTTAAACGAAATTCACCCCATACGCCGTAATGTTAAGAATTTTGGCGTGTCCCTGTACACAGTTTATAAAAAATATAGCAATACAAATTATACAGCTACTTATATGCAAAGCTGGAACGTGTGCGCCAATTCGAAGGATCAATTTGAAGGATCGAAGTCAATCGAAGGATTTTTGCGGCCGCTCTTGCGGTACATACAAATTCTTCCCATAGGCCGTAAGGATAAGAAAAATTTTGGCGTGTCCCTGTACACGAACAACAAATGGAATACACACCTAACATTATACAGCTAATTCCGTTGGGCTCATGAATATGTGTACAAAATTGCAAGTCAATAGCGTTATTTTTGGGGCCGCTATCGCGGTAATACAAATTCTTCCCATAGGCCGTAATGATAAAAAAAACTTTGGCGTGTCCCTGTACACGAACTACAAATGGAATGCACACCCAAAACTATACAGCTAATTTCGTGGGGATCATGAACATGTGTACAAAATTTCAAGTCAATAGCGTGATTTTTGCGGCCGCTATCGCACGACAGACAGACAGACAGACAGACAGACGGACGGACGGACAGATGGAACCCAGAATCCTTTTGAGTCTCAACAGAGGGCCTCCACTGACGTTTCGGCAAAAATTGGATGTCAATAGCTTGATTTTTGCGGTGGCTATCGCGGTACATACAGATTCTTCCCATATGCCGTAATGATAGAAAATCTTTGGCGTGTCCCTGTACACGAACTACAAATTGAATACACACCTAAAACTATACAGCTGATTCCGTTGGGCTCATGAACATGTGTACCAAATTACAAGTCAATAGCGTGATTTTTGTGGCCGCTATCGCGGTACATACAAATTCCTCCCATAGGCCGTAATGATAAGGAAAACTTTGGCGTGTCCCTGTACACGAATTACAAATGGAATACACACCCAAAACTATACAGCTGATTTCGTGGGGCACATGAACACGTGTACCAAATTGCAAGTCAATAGCGTGATTTTTGTGGCCGCTATCGCGATACATACAAATTCCTCCCATAGGCCGTAATGATAAGAAAAACTTTGGCGTGTCCCTGTATACGAACTACAAATGGAATACATACCAAAAACTATACAGCTGATTTCGTGGGGCTCATGAACATGTGTACCAAATTTCAAGTCAATAGCGCTATTTTTGCGGCCGCTATCGCGCGACAGACAGACAGACACAGCCCAAAACCGTTTTGTGTCTCAACAGAGGGCCTCCACTGACGTTTCGGCAATTACAATATTAATTTCTATTATGAGGATTTGTTTAATATCTTTATTGAAAGAAAAATGTATATTTTAACTTTATATGGAAGGACTACTTGAATTACAGGAATTGAAGATTAGCTGTAATTTTAAAAACACAAATAAATTTTTACATTATTACTTTCTTCTACGTTCAATAAAAGAAAGCTTTAGTTTCGAAAGAAAAAAAAATCGACATGTGGTTTTCGATGAATTTACATGTTTTGAGATGTACAAAATACGAATTCAAGATCGACACACGACTGATTTTTAGTAAATGTCCGTCTGTGTGTGTACGTAAATTAAAGTTCACGGCATCTTTAAATAAAAAACTAACGCATAGAACTTTTTATTTAGTTAGTTACACCTTGACATATGTTTATCAGCTTTTGGTAAAATTCCACAATATTTTTGTCATCCCGTTATTTCATTATTTTCAAAGTAACAGTATAGTAGAAAACTCCTTTAAATGCCCACAATCCGAATTATTTTTAATATATTATTGTATATTAAAAAATATATATTTATAATAGTAATGGGTAACCATGCTAAATTTACATATGGGTATTTTTCAAAAGAACTCGTCAATGCCTGAATGGTTGATACAGATATGTGATAATTTTGAAGTTATCAAATTTTTCTTCATTAAAAAATTTTTTGAAAAAAATAATTAAAAGCTTTTTTTTTTTTTTTTTTTTTTTTTTTTTGGAGTCGTCAATGAGGCACAAAATACTGATTTTATTTCAAAAATTAATGTTAAACTGCTTTCTGATATGAAAATCGAATGCATTAAAAAAAGTTATTTTAATAAATATAGTTTCAATAATTAATTTCTCTTTGGTTAATTTGAATAGAAAAATACAAAACAGAGTTTTGTAAATGGCCCCCAACATACTAATTTTAGGTAATCTTAATTTTTTATGAAATTAAAAATAAAACATAACATAGCTTTCATTAAAATTTTCAGAAAACTGATATAAAAAAAGTATTGTTAATGTTGTCGTTAGAATTACTGTACTAGCGTTTTAATGCAGCATGTACTTTTAATTAAAAATTAAAATATTTATAGCACAGTTTGTTTGGATTTAAGCATGTTTCTGTGCACCAAATATAGTATAAAGAGAAGAAAGAATTTTTTTTCACATCGCTATTAAATAAAACGTATTTAGTGTTTTTTCATACGATTTTTTGTCTTTACAGATATTTCAATACAACAGTATTTAAAATGCAAAAAACTTTGTATAAATAATAGAAAAAACATACCCGTAGCTATGTATTATAATTTAAATTTCGATGGATTGGTTTACGTTGGTTTTGAAAATTTCGATGAGATAGTCAGCGTTTGTAATTTAATCATTCCTGTATGTAGTTAAATGAAATATTTCAACAATATCACTACTAATTATACAGAACAGTTACCTAACGTGAGGTATCATAAAATGACATTACAGGTACAAGTGTCAAAAAATATCTTTAACAAAGCAGTAATTTTAACTTTTCAATTGACTACGTAATGTCAATCAACACTAAAAAAAAAAAAAATAAATAAATAAATAAATAAAAGTTATAGAATGGCAGTATCATCAGCAGTGGGTTGCCATTCGAATGAGTTAGAATTAGCGTTTCAACTGGGCATACACTGTTCGCTAGAAATGCACACAAGAAATTAAAAATTGAACAAGCATAAGCAATACAGTGTATTACCCCCCACTGTACGCTAATATCAAAGATTACAGATTGTAAAGGGAGGAAAAGCATATAAATGATTAAACTGGTCACACTTCTATAAATATTCTATATTCAGAAGGAGAAAGTACGGAGTTTGCAAAAATTTTCGTCTTCCAGTTTTCAATCTATTTGCACGTTTTGGGAGAAATAAAATAAAAAATTGCGAATTTTCAGAAAATGTTTGTTGGTCTGTTCAGTGTGCGGGACAAAAATATTTTGGCAGCTCTACCATATAAATTAAAACACAGAATTTCACAAAATTATACGTGCTTGCACCTCAGCAAAACTTTGCCGACTCTGCCAACTTTTGGTTAAAATCGATTCCAATGTGGCGTTGCCATCTCTCTCTGCTTTTATATTATTATTATTAATTTATAACATGGCAGTATAGGAGAGAATCTCGCATAAATTTGCACATAACGGGAATTACTTTTGTAAGCATTTTTATATTTAGTAATCGTAATTTATATTTGACACAAAATTCTACTTTTTTTTCTTTCCATTTTATAGGGTTTATAATATACATGTAAAAATAAAAATGTAAATTATTAAATCAAGTTATTGATTTTTATATTTTATACGAACCTATCGTTCATATCGGTCCAGTATAGCCGGAAAAGGATTTATTCTTTCCTTCCGATGGCTCACAATTAATTGAAACAATCCCTTTATAGCAGATTGAAAATAGAAAGAAGGCGGCTTTCTTACTTTTTTTTTTTTTTTTACGAGTAAAAATGAAAAAAAAAATTAATCTGGAAGAGATTGTTTAACGTATCACATATATAATGGGCTCTTCCCACCGTCGTCTGCTCAATCACGTGATAGAGGAAAACGAATAATCGAATTCTGAGAATCGAATTCAATTAAATATTGTTCCTAAGAACAAAAATTTTAATGTTTAATATAAAATAAAATAAAAGTAATATTGTGCATTTGTAAACAGTAGAATAATTGTATTTGTAAATTTAATAATTTTTAAAAAACATTTTATGTGTTTATTTATTTTTACCTATAAGAATCAATATTTTCCTATACAAATTCACTCAATAACAGTAAAAAAAAAAATAAAAAAAAAAATCCCAAGTTTTTTTTCGTTAAAAGTAAAAAAAAAAAAAAAAAATCGATAACTTTGTTTTAAATTATCACATATTTATAGTTCAACCATTCGTTTTAAAGGTATTGACGAGACCTTTTAAAAGATACCCATATTGAAAATTTACCTCCCCCCGGAGGGGGGGAACGATGCCCCCACATGCACATTTTTTTTTTTTTTTACTAATTAACTACTACTATTATCAATAATTCATATTAATATTACAATCACAGATTAAGAATAACTCTCGATATGTACATATTATACGAAATTTTGCCCTACACTGCCCTGTTAAAAATTTAGAAAAAATACGGTCACAGCGCCATCTGTTGAGCGATTGATCCCCACATATAATCAGCACCAGTTTATGTCTGGGGCCAACTAAATGCCAAGATTGGTTAAATTTCGTAATTAAAAAAAAAAACTTTCGTTCAACTATTCGTTTTAAAGGTATTGACGAGACCTTTTGAAAGATACCCATCTTGAAAATTTACTCCCCTCGAGGGGGGACTTCCCCCCCCCCCCAGGGAGGGGGGGGGTGGCGAGGCTCCTACACATACAAAAATTTTTTCCCAGTTGACTATCTCTATTATAAATAATTCTTGTAATTTTCATAATGATTACTAAAAAATAATTCCCTTTATGCACATTAATGCAAAATTTTGTCCTATATCATCATGTTAAAAATTTAGAAAAAGCGGGATGGCAACGCAACCTGTAAGACAATTTTTACCAAAAGTTGTTAGGCAATTTTTATCAAAAGTTGACACTAATTTATGTCAAGGTGCAACTACATACCAACTTGTATGAAATTCTGTGCAGCAGTTCCTGAGATACATGTTGCCACAAAATTTTGTCACACACACACACAGACTGACAGACAGACAGACATTTTCTAAAAATGGTCAAATAGTACTCTACAGCTCTCAAAACGTGTAAATCCATCAAAAACCCGAGGTCGAAAATTTTTACGAATCCAATACTTTCTTCTATTGAATATAGAAGAAAGTAAAAATGAAGTACTGAAATTAAAATTAGCTAAATTTTTTTTGTAAAAATACATTCCAAAATATATAAAAAATAATAATAACCTCCCATTTAAAGTGCCAACGCTTTTATCGCAGATTAAAAGCAAGCCCTATGTGGCCTTAATATATATATATATATATATATATATATATATATATATATATATATATACAGTGAAACCTCTCAAGTTGGACACCCCTATAAGTTGGACACTTTTTCTCGGAACGGAATGTATCCATAGAATTAACATTATGTCCAACCTCTATAAGTTGGACACCCCTCTAACTTGGAAGTTGGACATTCAAAAACTGTCCTAAGTTGGACACGTACCCAATCAGACAGGAAAAAAGATATAAAAATTCCATTTTCTCACTTTTTTTTAGAAATCTTATTTATTCCTTGTAGAAATAGTTGTAAATATCTAAAAAACAATTTTTCTTGTCACAATATATTCATCTCTGTCTCATCTTGTAAAAAAAAAACTTTTTTTTTTTTTTTTCCTTCAATTGAAAATTTCACAAATTGCTCAGTTTTTGTGCAGAATGAAAGAGTCTTTCTTTTTATTGATTTGCGGGAATTGTTTTCGTCCCTTTCTCCAGGAAATATCCAGTAGAGATGCTATAGGCATGTTTTGACTTAAGACTGTTTTAAAATGAGCATTAGACAATACATTTCGGTTGCTAGGGCTCCTCGTCATTTGTCCCTTTTATATTTCCTACGAAGTTTTACTTGAGTGTATAATTGCACTAAATTTAATATGTGAGAGATCTATCTATAGTGAAAAAATATACTGATTCAATCTGATTAATTTTGGGTGCATACCAATCGACAGGTATCGCTGCAATGCTGCAGTTTTCCCCATTCACGGGAAAACTATATCTCAGTTTCTAGAGCGAATAAATTCACCAAACTTCATAAGTGAGATGGCTATAATGAAAATGAATGTTATCTTAATTTGGGTGTCTATCGGTAGACAAAGTGACGCTACTTTTAATCACATTCCCCGATTTTCTATATGACTGTCACAGCGTCTTTTGAATAAAATTGCACCAAAATGCATATACAAAATCTTTATTGTGAGGAGTTATATTGATTAAATTTTCGTGCATATTAACTGGTGGATGGCGTTGTTTATATATATATTTAGAAAGTGTTATTATGGTCACAATGTACCAGTTTAAATTTAGATTTTAAATTGATAAATCAATTATTTTTGAATATAAGTTATGAATACTTAATTATGTTATATTAAGACGTGATTAAAAGTTACTAGGCATGAATAGATACAATTTTATTAAATCGAAAAATGTAAGCACCCCTATAAGTTGGACACCTCTCTAAGTTGGGTTGCCCACCTGCGCAGCACTAGTGCGACGTAAAACCCAACCAACCAACCAACCAACCTCTCTAAGTTGGACACTTTTTCCTGGAACCGTAGGTGTCCAACTTAGAGAGGTTTTACTGTATATATATATATATAATTAAGAATTATTTTACGAATTAAATTAAAACAAAATTTCATCTCAAACATTTTGTGTTAACACATCACATAAGTTGTTCTAGAAAAACTTAGAATTTGCCTTCGAAGCAAATTGTTTGTTTTTCGAATTTTACCTCATCAGGGGCCAATCCAGGATTTCAAACTTAGTAATTATTTTTGTGAAAAATCTTGACAATATTTTATTTTTGTGAAAAATTATAGTGTACTATTTTTCTCTCTGTGTGTGTGTGGGGGGGGGGGGGGGGGGGTAATCTAAGTAAAATAATAAAAATAACGCTTAGCAGTTAGTTTGAGGCTTATAGCAGAGCAGGAACCAAAACTCATTTCTTTCTGAAGTAAGCAGTTCAGTAGAGAGAGTCAAATCAGTAAACAGTACACTGTGGCCATAACTCCAGAGTGTGTCTGTACCGATACACGCGAGGATCGTTTTGTTTACTTATGCTACGCCGTTTCTCGCCGATAGCAAACGCTTGTAGATTAAAACCAATATTCTGTATAATTCTTGTTTCAAGAATCGCATCAACAGAAATGCACAAATAAGTTACTTTTCTTCAAAAATGTGTTCTTTTAAATGTCGGATTTTGTTGGGATGACTAAGATTTTTGTGATACCTATTTTAGCTGTATGATTTTTGTGAAGGTACCTTTTTTGCCAGGTCAATTTTTGTGAAGGTACCCATTTTCGCTGCATGATTTTTGTGAAGGTACTTTTTTGCCAGGTCAATTTTTGTGAAGGTACCCATAAACGGTAGTAAAATCGACCTGTATGAACCCCTGCTCATATCAAAAGAAATTCTTTTGCCCAAAAATGTCAGACACATATAATTTTTATCTTTAAATATTTTTTTTAAAAGCATATTTAATTGATATTAAAGAAAATGGGAAAAATATTTGGAATTATTTATTCAATATATTCTTAATAAAGTATCTAAGATACACAGATATTAATTTTCTGAACTTCGGAAAAAAATATTACGATTATTATTCGTTGACGTATGAATAAATCGGTATTAAGAATGAAAATAGCTAAAAGGGAATAAGACAAAAATTACTAAGAAAAAATTATTTAAACTCTTGGACTTAAAGTGACGACAGTTTTTATCGCAGATTGAAATCAATAGTTGACGTGCACTTAAAAATCCTTTTTAGAATTAATAATACTTTACGGATCAAAAAAGAAAAAAAAAATACTACAAATAGTATGTTAACGTGACTCATAAATAATAGACTCCACAAAACTTTGTTTGAGCAAATTGTTTTGTTCTTTATGTGAAAAGAAATTCCGTACTCAAAGACCTTTCAAGAACAACTAAGCAGCGTAAAAATGGCATTTTTAAAATTAACATGTTAGTTATAAAATTAATTATAAGACGAAAATTAAAAGAAACAGTTATTACTTCTTTTTGATATTCTTTGAGAACAAGACTTTTTAGACTTCCTAAAAACGTTTTACAGGGGTGATTGGGACTCAAAGGTAAAAACCCTGAAAATTAGACCCTCAAATGAGAAAAAACCCAAAATATCAAGTAATACTCAAACTATTTAGGCCAGAAGCCCTCAGTTCTTTTACATTTCATTCACAATCACCTGGAACCTGGATAACAAATGAAAAAACAATGAAATCAAAAAATAGCTTTATAGGAAATATGAAAAATACAGATTGTTAAGAGTAAAAACCCTGAACACAAACACCCCTGCTTTTATTATTAGAATTTTTTGCTTTATAGATTATATACTAAAATTCAAGAAACGCTCATAAATTTCCGAATATTGAAATTTAAAAAAATATTATTTTAATATTATTTTTTAATACAGAAATAATTAACCTACCGAAAACAGAAGTCGTTAAAAATATATTCTTAAGTAAATTATTTTGGAATATAATGGAAAATAATACGGAGAATTTGTAATATGAAAATTTCCTGAATAGAATTTAAACAAAAAATTATAAAATTCATGTCATCAAAACACAAAACATGATATCGAAATTATTCCTCAATCTAGTAATAATTCCATATCAAATATCAAATCAGTCTATTAAATTATAGAATATAATTGCTCTTGGAAAAAGTTATTATTCGAAAATCTAAACGCCATCTCTCAATTAATATTTACATTAACTCTCATTTTGTTTCAATTGAATTACCATAAAAATGGCGAAACCAGAATTAACAACAATGTAAAATATAAAACTAATATTGCTTTAGAGTTTTCACTATTAATAAATCACTTACATCAAAAAGATTCCTGAAAAATTCGAAGGACTATTTTAAACCGATCAGAATAAACTAAATTTACATATTATCTTACCTGTATTCTTACCTACCAAACAACTTATTCCATAAATTACGAAAAATGAAATGAATGACGCAGGGAATTTTTTCTTTAAAGAATTATCGTCGTTGCCAACATCAATTGAAAATACTATTTAAAAAAATAATCGTCCTAACTGTTGCCAGACTGATTTTAAAGATAGTAGTAATTTTTTGTGAAAAGTAAAAAACAAAAACATTTTTTATAGCTTTAAAAAAAAAAGGAAAGTGAAAAGCTATTTATTTCAGCAAGTTTAAATATAAATTAATTACAGATTTACTTTTTTCTTTTTGTTAATAATGACAGAATGAATTTTATTATTTTATCAGCTGCGAAATAATATTGTATGATAAATCAGTCGAAAGCGAAGTGATGACGTCATTGACCATCTTCGGGGCCAAACGAAAGATTTTCTGTGTGTGCCCAATGTGGATTTGTTTGGAACCAAACACGGTCAACGACGTCACACTTCGCTTGCGTAATTGGCGCCGAGTGCCTGTAGAACTACCATGTATTTCCGAAGAAATGATTGACCTACATAAAAAATGAAGTTCCCATTCGATGAAAATTAAACAATTCAGAAATATCTACAAGCTTATTTCATGTGCATTATTTCACATGTAAATGAAATTATCAGTATAATATTTTTTATTATTATTATTTAGAATTATTATTATTATTTAGAAGTTTCGAATTGTTAAACGGGGGAAAATTTGAATAAATAATTTTGCTTTCAATAATTTTTTAACCATATTAGGTTATTTTTTTATTTACATCGTATATGTAGCATAAACATCTTCTCTCGCTATATTGTTAGAAACGATAAATGTTTAGGAATTCGATTTTCCTCTATCTGTACGTATATCTCCACATTCTTATCAATAAATAAAAGAATAAATAAATAAATAAATAATAATAATAAAATCAAATACTTTGAAACTGATAAGTGTTATTTAAGTCCACTATGGCATATTTCCTATGATAAATCATAGAAATCGTGTTACTGTTTCCTAATCAGAGATGCACAGAAAAATTCGGATACATTATAGTTATTGACAGGTAATTCATTTAAGTATATTTCAACACATTTTCGTTATACAAAACATAATAAAATTAAATATTTTTTTCAAATAAATAGAAGCATATCCCTTTTAAAACATAACATAAATCTATAAAAATAATTCGGATACATTATGGTCTACGACAAATATTTCATTAACGTTTTTTTTTTTTTTTTACAATATTTTCCTTGTACAAATAATAATGAAATTAAAATATATTTTTTCGGATGCATAGAAGCATCTTCCCTATTAACCATGGCATGATTACATGATCCCTTGTACTTGTAAATAATGTGCAATATTCATGCAAGTGACACTTGTCAATTTTAATGCATGGCATGATGCCGAGTCATTCTGGAAAATGTTTGAAGAGTTCGATATTTCACTTTAGAAACCATACATTCAGAACCCTTTAACGTTCATTGATTTCGATCTGAAATGAGACATTTAACACTTTTTATGTACATACTAAACAGGCTACGTCCGCTTCGATAGTCACTAAATTTAAATAAATTTTGAAAAGAATTCAATCACTATTTATTACTTTCTTCTATATTCAATAGAAGAAAGTATTGGATTCGTAAAAATTTTCGACCTCGGGTTTTTGATGGATTTACACGTTTTGAGAGCTGTAGAACACGATTTGACCATTTTTAGAAAATGTCTGTCTGTCTGTCTGTGTGTGTGTGTGACAAAATTTTGTGGCAACTGTATCTCAGGGTTGCACCTTGACATAAATTAGTGCCTATAAACTTTTGGTAAAAATTGTCTTACAGGTTGCGTTGCCATCCCGCTTTTTCTAAATTTTTAACTTGGTGATATAGGACAAAATTTTGCATAAATGTGCATAAAGGGAATTATTTTTTAGTAATCATTGTGAAAATTACAAGAATTATTTATAATAGAGATAGTCAACTGGGAAAATATTTTGTATGTGTAGGAGCCTCGCCACCCCCCCCTGGGGGAGGGAAGTCCCCCCTCGAGGGGAGTAAATTTTCAAGATGGGTATCTTTCAAAAGGTCTCGTCAATACCTTTAAAACGAATGGTTGAACTATAAATCTGTGATAATTTTAAACAAAGTTATCGTTTTTTTTTTTACTTTTAACATTTTTTTTTTTTTTTTTTTTTTTTTTACGAAATTTAATCAATTTTGGTATTTAGTTGGCCCCTGACATGAACTGGTGCTGATTAGATATGGGGATCAATCGCTCAACAGGTGGCGCTGTGATCGTATTTTTTTTTAATTTTTAACATTGCAGTATAGGACAAAATTTCGTATAAATGTACATAATGAGAGTTATCTGTGATTGTAATATTAATATGAATTATTGATAATAGTAGTAGTTAATTAGTAAAAAAAATTGTGTATGTGGGTGCATCGCTTCCCACCTCTGGGGGGATGTACCCCCGGGGGGGGAGGTAAATTTATAAGATGGGTATCTTTTAAAAGGTCTTGTCAATACCTTTAAAACGAATGGTTGAACTATAAATATGTGATAATTTAAAACAAAGTTATCGATTTTTTTTAACTTTTAACGAAAAAAAACTTGGAAAAAAAATCATATATATATATATATATATATATATATTAATATTGTTATTGAGTGAATTTGTATAGGAAAATATAGAAGAAAGTCTTGTGGTGGCCACAACATACTAGTTTTTTTATGACATTTCGAGCTTTGTAACATAATTAAAAATTTCTTTTAAGGTCAAAAAGTCAAAATAACATATTACAAATTAAATTAAATTAAGTATATCTTGGGTTATGCTCTCTATGGTTATGTGAATTATTCTCAAGAATGATTCTCAAGAATGTTTAAAAATTTAATGGATTATGTATAGGAAACTTTAAAACTGATATTTTTTAAAAAGTTATTCATTATTCTTTAATATTAAACTGTCTTTTATTTAATATTAGACATTTATTTTAGGATAAAAGCAATCGAATGATATCGCGTTGTGAAACTTTGCAACGCGTTATCTTTAAATTTAATAACTTGATGTAGACAGTGTCCGCATAAAAAATGAGCAGTTTCTAGAGCTCTTTTAAAAAAGTATAACATCTATGCAGTATCATTTAAAAAAATCATCAGTTTTTACTATAAACAAATGCCGACTTTCATTACCAAAATAATTATATGTAGACAAATCAACAATTGGAGTGGTCCGCCCGGATTGTTTCGCTGACAAACTCTTTGTTTTATTTATATAGATTTTTTAATATATATTTTTTGTTTGTTTGTTTGTTTTAATCTGTTTTTAAACTTTTGTTCCTTCAATGTTCGTTAGATAGCAGCTCTACTCCGAAATTTAACTCATAATATTTCAGGGGATGCCATATGAAGACGTAAAGGATGAAGGTCCATTAGTGGAATTTTTGGGCCTAAAATTGAGGAAAAAATCAGATTGATCATATTTAGTTAATTTATGCATTTAATTATTTTAGAACGTGCATATTTCAGTTTTCAATAAATAATCTTCACAATGGTTCCAGTATTTTTTTGTTTCCAGTGACCCAAAGATTCATAATTTTGCACTTTTTGCCAAAATTACCCCCATTTTCTGAGACTTGAGCTACATTTTTTATATGAGCACAAAGGAGCAACATTTTTCTTATTGAAATATATTATGAAGTATACTATTATGTAAATTATACATAAAGATAAAAGTGTTACTCCACTAATAGAATCTGCGACATTTGGAAATCTGTAATTTCACCTAGAGTGTTACTTTTGTAATCGGTATGCTACAATGTTTCTTAACCCTCTGACTGCCTTTGAAAAGACGAAGATTGATTTTTTTTTCTTTTGCACTCCATAGTTGTTCAATGTACAAAGCTTTTTACAACTTGAGATTAAATAAGTAATTGTGCACATGATTATAATCCTTAAAAATATTATTTAAGATTTTCATACTTTAGAAAGGAGTTTAATTTCATAATTACATAATTTTGAATTATCAGTGATTTGTTAAAAAAAGAACAGCTCAGTGGTCGGATATTTTCGTTAAATTCGGTATATTCGTATTATGAATTAAAAGTGTTTAAGAATATAACACAACATTCATCTTTCTACAATTAATGTAATTGGATAAAATACAAATACTTTGATTGGAAATGGTTTATAACCTGTATTCATTTGTAATATAAACATAAATACAAAAAATACTGTTCTAAAATTATGTAACTTTTAACAATAACGTCCATTAGCAGAGCTCATATTTAACACTATGCAACAATGCTCGTAAACGGTTACACATTGACACTGTTATATTTCATATTAATTATACTGAACTTTTCGAACTAATTAACATCATTTCTTTTTATAGTGGTCTAACCCATCATATAATGAAATAGGAACTTGAAATTCCTCAGGCCCGAAAAACCCTCTTATGGGCCCTCGCCATTTAAATTTCTTATTATGCGTGAGTGTACCTTGTTAATTATGATGATATACTGGGACCTAATTTTTTCACTTTGGACTGGCTATTATTTTCATTTGACGCAACTGTTGCTAGTTTTTGCAATTTTGAGAATTTACATACAAATATGCTTATTTTTAAAATTTACTAGCAGGCTTTGTCCGCTTCGCTGGGCACTATATTTAAATGATTTCTTTTTCATTGAATAATTAAATCGTTTAAATTAAATCGTTTAAATCGTTATTTCAATTGGTGACTATTTTCTTCACAGCTTTAGTAGGGGACTTCCTTGGCAATACCAAACATTTTTTTAACTTCTCGAATCTGTACAACAAAATTATTAAAATGAATATTTTCGAAAACAGTCCAATAGCAGTCTTAATTCTTCAAATATTCTGGAAACAGCTGAAGCTTTTACTCGTAAATTAAAAGTCATTATTCGATTAATGTTCTGGAACAGTCCAAAAAATAGTCACATGTTTCACAGGAGTAAAGCAAATAACATCAAATACTTCAGAGCAGAAATTTTCGCTCACTAACGAAAAATGTCCAGTCGCTTAGAGCTCAATCCCTAAAGTGCAATTACTCAGAATAGGTCTCTGAATAACTCTGAATCGCAGTGACTACATACTATTTCGCAAAAATAAACTCACATCTTTTTATAACTTTTGGCGATGGGTCCATCGAGGATCCCATGGTAAGCTCAAGATCTATGTTTTCCTGTGTCGGAGAGCTTCGAAACTTCAAAAACCCTAAACAACCATTATTCACCAAATTTCGTCGCTCACTTGCTAAGTTTGTCGCCAAGACTGACCTAGCTGAAAGTGAATGATCTGCCCTTTTATTTTCACTTTGCCTGTAAAACTACTTTCATTGCAACAGCACAAATGATGCAGGAAAAAGACTTAATCCCTTGTATCAATATGCTGGAAGCGCTATTTCTGCCGTACTTAACCGTAGACAACTAATGTTTCTATGGTTATACATGCTTCCCATTAAACATATCTTTCGCTAGTTATTTAAATACTAATTTGAATTAATCAAGTATTTCTGTCTAACAGCGTGCAAGTGCAGTCACACACAGCAGCTCACTTATTTGTATGTTAAATGAGCGTAAGTGATGTAGATTATCATACATATTATAAAATTTTGTTTTATCTTTAAATGATAGGTGAATTCTCTAAATAAATAAAATTATAAATTAAATTATTTAGTCTTAATCAACTATTTAAAATATAATACTATAACTATTTTTAACCTATAAATAATAAATTTTACAATATACTTTTTCTAATTTTTATATGTTCCCTTTCATATCTTCATTCGTACGAGATGGAGGTATGATGGACATGCCGATTGTACCAACCAGTCAAATGAAGTCAATTGCAGAGCAAGAAACAGCAGAGCCAATTTTGATTGAAGAAGTAACGGATCTAGAAGAAGAAACTAGATAACAGCCACTGAATACAACCATTGAATACAACCACTCCTGAAGAGAGCGTCTAAATCAAACACTTGTAATTTGATTAAAATTTAAAGTAAATTCATATTCATCAAATAAAATGTGGGCAAAATTATTAGTAGAGATTCAAAGCATTATAATGCTGACCTCCATACTGTTTAAAAAGAAAAAAAATAATGAGTTCTTATTTGGAAATTAACCTTATATTCCGTTTAATTCCTTAAAATAACTATCAGACTACGGTTGGAGAAGTAAAAAATCTGATGCATTGGAGTTAAACAAAATGCGTTTGAGTAAACCGGTGTCAGAAGTTTAATTTTTTTGTGTTTATAAATACTTATTCAGTACTACATAGCAAAAACAAAGATATGAAAAAGCAAACATTTATAGGGAAAAATAAAATAACAAGACAAAATTAAGTGTCCATGAAGCCAAAATTTAGTGAAGTTTGACACCACATTTTAGAAAGTAGAAAACGGGGGAAAAAAAGCTAAAAAGTCCATAGAAAAAACATGGGATGAAAACGAAAAAAACTCACAATGTCAAGTGTGTGAAGAGAAAAAGGATAAGAATAAAAGGTCAAAACAACTAGAAAAAAAAATCGAAGAGCGGAAACGGGTGGGCTGAGACATTAAAGACGCACATCACTCGAGCCTGGATTTGTGACATATCATCCTGAATACCTGAAGAAAATATCCCCTTGGCGGAGCGTTGAAAAAAACAAAAGTTGTGGATGCCATTATTACGGAGACATAAGATTCTGCCAATCATTTTACACAGTATAAATCAGAATGCGAACTGAACATTAAAGTAAGACGGTTCTCAGAACCATCGGCAACAACATTTTATCAGGTAAATCCTAATAAAATTTGGAACACAAAATTAGACTATCCGTAAAATAAAAGTCTATATTCTTGAGAGCCCTTGACGCTTGACCATAGATCTCTGGCACAACTGAAAAAATATATTACAAAATACAAAATTATATTTCACTTTAACAAATGGTGTCAGATGTTCAGGTAAGAAGAAAGAGGAGCCCTATTCAAATGCGTAAATTAATATTTTTGGTTTAAAATGTCAATATAAATTGATACATGGTTTAGAGAAAATGTTAAACGTATTTTGATTAGTAGTCATCATACTGAAACTGACGAGTGAAAGAGAGTGTCTCCGTCAAAGCTCTTGTATTTAGATTTAAATTTAAAGCAATTCTACTTCATCTAAATTACTGTGGACAAAATTATTAGTGGAGGTTTTAAGCCAGTATAATGTTAACCCTCATACTGCTACTGAAAAATGTAAATATTTAAATAGTTTTTCTTTGCAAATTTACCGTATGATCTTTTTAATTCCTTAAAATAACTATTAGAGTACAGTTGAAGAAGTGAAAAATTTCACTTGATAGATTGAAAAAGAGCAAATTAACAAACAATATAGAATTAGTTAAATTGACATGCAAACTCATAAAGTCGAATAGTTTGTCTTTTTAAGATTGAAGTATAGAAGGAAATGGCTACTTGGAAATGACTTTCTGTATATAAGAATGTTTTTTCTTCACTTGTGTACATAGAAATGATCATGGTTAATACTATTATTTAATTTCACTTATTTAAAGTATAAATTTAACAATCACATCTATTTTGTTATATGTTGGACAGTTAAACTCAACACAATTTTGGAAATGCAAACTGAGACAAATTATGTATCTTCTCCCAAATAAATCATCATTTTCATATTTCAAATAACTTGGAATTCCTCAAGTGCAAAGTTTTTGTAACAGACATAGGTTAGCCTATGATTAAGCATGGCTTTCCCGATTAAGAATGGTAAAGTTTTCGAGAAGAAAAAAGAATCCCACACATCTTTTCATGACACAAAGACATCCTTTATTCCTGTCAAATACTTTTTATTTCATGTAGAAGAAAATACTGCCACGCTCCCTCCTCCAGCTTTAGATGAAGCCTGGGCCCGAGCCAGACTCATTTATCGTATTCCTTTTAGTTGTCACCATAGTCGGAAAAAACAGATATGGGTTGCGTATTTCCTTAGATCCAGAAATTAGCCTATGTTTTCCAACAGAGTAACGTTATTTTTTTAACAATTTCTTTTATTAACTAAAACCAAACGAGGAAATATGCCAGGTGATTCAGCAAAGAACAGAAGTAAAACTTTATTAGTTCATTTTTTCTGTTTTTTAATTTTTCTGTTTACTTACTTATTTATTTTTAGATTTTTTTTATTCACTACTAGAAAGCACAAACAATTATGATCAAAAATTTATCGGGGAAATATTCATCCGAAAAATAAAGTAACAAGACAAACTAAAATGTCTAGGAAACCAAAAGGATGGGTAAATGTGGAAACAAAAAAGAGGATAAATGATGAGGCGAGCTTCGATTTCGTAATACCCCCAGAATACCTGAAAACTATATTCCCCTGCAGAGTATTGACGAAACGAAAATTATGATCAACATTAATACAAACGAAGATTTACTAGATACTGAAGACCATTTCGCATTATGCGAATTAAATATTAAAGAAAAGGTGTTTACAAAGAAGGTAATTGCAGTGTGATTTTATCAAATAACCCCCAGAATAATTTAAAAGATAAAATTAAGCTTTGCATAAAATACCAGTGTATGATTTTGAGATGTTTCACGACTGACCATAGGTCGTGCACAACAAATAAAGCTTACAAAATAATATACATTTCATCAGACTTCAAAAAATTGTGCCAAATGTTTCGATATGCAGCATTCTTCTTCAAATGCTTTGGTGAAATTTTTGAAATAAAATGGCAATATGAATTTTTACACAGTTAAAAAAAATTTCGGTTAAACATATTTTAACTACTAATCATCATTTTCAAACGAACGGAGAGTTCGTTTCTATTAAACTCTTGCAACTAGACTAAAATGTAATTTCCAATTAATCTAAAATACCATAGATAACATCGTTATAGGAATTTCTAAGCTAACGTTATCCCTCATTCTGTTACAAAATATTCTCTTATTGACTTGTTATTTGGAAATTTACCTAATAAGCTTTTCAATTTCTAAAAATAATTATTACCTTGCAGTTCAAGAAGCGAAAAACTCATCGGATGATTTTATCCCCGAAGAACTTTTATAGATTCAACCAGAGCAACTAACAAACAGTGTAGAATTAGTTAAATTGACATAACTCATAGAGGTGAGTAATTAGACTTTTTATGAGGGCGTAAAATGAAGGACAAATATAATTTTATGGGTTTGAGAGGTTTGACACTTGACCATAGGTCGCTGGCACAACGAATACAGCATACAAAATAACATACATTTGATTAGACTTCGAAAAATAGTGCCAAATGTTCCGGTATGAAGACACAGCATACTTCTTCAAATGCATAGATGAAACTTTTAGATTAAAATGTCAATACGAATTATTAAATTGTTTCAACAAAATTCAGTTAAACATATTTTAACTAGTAGACATCACTCTGAAGCTCACGGACAAAGAGAGCGTTTCTATCAAACTCTTGTAACAAGACTAAAATGTAATTCTTAATTTATCTGAAATACCGTAGACAACATCATTAGAAGAAATTCTAAGCTAATGTTACCCTAATTGTTACAAAATTTTCAATTAATGACTTCTTATTTAGATATTTGCCTTATGATCTTTTCAATTCTTAAAAATAATTATTACCTTAAAAATTAAGAAGTGAAATTCTGATTGGATGACTTTATCCCTGAAGAAGTTTCACAGATTCAACCAAAACAATTCACAAACAGTGTAGAATTAGTGAAACCGACATTTAAATTCCTAGAGGAATCAGTAATCAGACTTTTTATCAGGGACCAAATATATAATAACAGTGGAACTATTTCTAAAAGACTTTTAGTGCAGAAGGATCTTTTTTTCTTCATTTGTGTACTCGGAAATTGTAAAAGTTTATACAGCATCATGTAATTTCAAACTTTTACTCTATAATCGCTAGTGAAATAAAGGCATATTATGAAAATTTTAGGTGAAATAGACGCTATTGATATTGTCAGATTGTTTTCTTAAATTATTTAAACAGAGATATGAAGAGATTGTTCGGTGTCCTTGATGAATGTATATATGGTTTTTTTAGAATAATATGAAGTCAGTCCGAGATTTAAAAAACAATCTTCTCGTTAAAACAAGTCAACACAAAAGGAGAAATGCGCGGTATAAGAAATTAAGCAACTTAACACATCATTTGATCGGACTTGCATTTATAATAGTCTTGAAAAAGAACATTACGACAGAAAACCTAAAACTTCATTTTCTGAACAGTTGGTGTTTTCAAATTGAAAAATTAAGGGCAATTGTTCAAGTTGAAAAAATTAAGGGCAATTTTCATAAGACAAATTAAAGCATGTACAAGAACAGCGTGAAAATGATATAGAACCTTCAGTGTGAAAGAGACTTCAAATTAATTTTTCCACTGTTATGAATGTTTAAGAAAGAGGGTAAATTTCCTGAGAAGGAAAATCTTTTACTATAGTTTTTCAATCAATATCGTGCGTGAAACATTCAAGTAAGTGGTCCAATGTTGATGGAAAAAGCTAAAGAAATCGGGATAAAATATAATCTGGCAGACTGCGGTTTTACAACGAGATGGTTTCAAACTTTCAAAGCGCGCCACAGGATCACGTGTCAAATTGTAACTGGGAAATCAAGAGATGTTCCAGCTGATTCTTTCGAAGAATGGCACAAAATTCTGCCAGGCATATAAAGTGAATACCAACCTAAAGATATTTTCAATGCCGAAGAGACGGGTCTTTTTTATCATCTAATGCGAAATTGGATTTAAACTTATAAAGGGGGAAAATGTAAAGGAAGGTAAAAAAGCAAAGATAGTATTACAGTGATCCTTTGTGCAAACTCTGATGGAAATGAAAAGATCAGTCCTTTGGTCTTGGGAAAATCAAAAAAATCCTAGATGTCTAAAGAAGAGTAAAACGCTACCATTGGATTATGATGTCAATAAGAAGACGTGGATGACGAATGAAATACTAGTTGGCTGAAAAAATCTGACACTGTTGTGAAGAGGCAAAAACGAAATATTTTGCTATTCATAAACCAGTTTACAGCGCACCCACCGGATACTTATTTTCTGAAAAATATAAAAGTTGTCTTCATTCCTGCAAACAGTACAAATGTGCTTCAGCCATGTGATTTGGGTCCGATTAAAAATTTAAAAATGCATTATAGAAAATAGATAGTACAACTCGCTATTCGAAACATTGACGAACCTAATCCCAAGAAAATAAGTATTCTCAATGCAATGAACATGATTTTTTTGGATTGCTCTCGGGTAACAAAGACAACATTAAAAATCTGATGATAATGAGAGTGATGGCGTAAGCGATGATGATCAAACAATAATCAATGAAGATGACTGGAATCTGCTCAGAGAAGAGACAACTTTTGATGAACACATGAATTGCAACGAGGATGCAATAACGTCAGCGATTTTAAGTGTTGATGAGGTTATTTAGAATTCCCAGTTTGAACGGTATAGTGGCAGCGAGGATGACGATGAGGACTAAGAGGTTGTTTCTCCATCTTTTCAAGATGCATTGAAACATTAAGAACTTATTCTGCTAGCCACAATACAGGGAAAAACTTTTCAGGACCTTGACTCATGGCATAAATCTTTTAATTACAAGTCAACGCCAGTCATTACGTCAAACAACCATAGAATTTTTTTCTGTAAACATACGTAAAATGATTAAAGTTTAAAAAGAAAATTGGTGATACAAAAAAAAAAATAAAGGTACAGTCGGTAACAAAAGTGTCCGAACACTAGCAAAAATTCCTATGTAAAAAAAGTACTCTTCATAAGGTTTTGTTAAATAAATCCTTGTTGAATCCTGTTCTTAGTCAGTGTAAGAACATGATTCTATAAGGATTTATTTAACAAAACCGTATGAAGTGTACTTTTTTTACATAGGAATTTTTGCTTGTGTTCGGACACTTTTGTTGCCGACTGTACGTACATTGCTTACTGTATTTATTATTATTATTTATTTGTTTTAGTTTACATATTTTATAAAGTTATGTAAATCAACACGTTAAACATTGAAATGAAGTGAAGATAAAATTTGTTCTAGTTTTAGAAATGAAAATCGATTATATGACGTTGTCGTTTTTCAGTAGTTCATTCGGCGTCATATAAACGATGCTCTACTATTCTGCTTTCATCAGGAGTTGAGACTTGGCTCCGCCTTAGTCACGTGGTATCGGACGATTCTATTTCGTACTTTTTGGCAAGAGAGGAAATGAATACTCGAGAAAGGTTACCAGTTTAAGATCTTTAGCTTTTTTTCTACTTAATTCAGCTAAAATTCTTGGGTTTTTTTTTTTTTTTAAGAATGTGTGCTGAAATCCATGTATTCAAAATTTAAAGTTTCAAGAAAGATTTGAAAATAAAGAATTTTGTATAATATTTCAAGACTTAATAAGTATCGTTCGCTTTAATTTAAATTTTTACGCTGGCTTTAATTTATGACGAATTAACGTGTCATACAAATATAATCTACTCATTAAAAAATAAATATAATTTAAAAATTGCAATACAGATATTAATAATGTAAACGCGCATAATAAAATTTAATGAAAGAAACTGTAACATATTATTCTTTAAATACAGGTTACTATTATATTAAAAAAATGGATAAAGTTTTTTATTTGTCTCATATATGTGTAATAAAAGTCATATAAGTATGTAATATGTAAGTCTCATAACTATGGCTTTTCTTTAAAAAAAAAAAAAAAAAACTAGAAACTTACTTTTATTTCTTGCACAGCTATAATTTTATTTCAACTATAGTTGGTTAAAATTTATAGATTACAGGTGGGTAGCAATACATAGATAAAAATATAAAATTTTATTCAAAAAGTTTAAGCAAAGTTAAAATCAGAGTCATCACTTTCGCTACTAGAATTACAATCAGTATCAGAATCTGAATTTATACTGAAAGAAATAGTTTCTATAACTTCTTCTATAAGTCCATCTGTTTCCCAATATTTCTTTTCAATATTTTCCACATGTTTACAGTATCTTTTCCATTTCTCGCTTCCAACCCTCTGTATAGCTTCTGAAGCAAGTTTTTGGACCCATGTTAAGCTCAAATCAACTGTCACATTTCTTTCTCTTACATATCGCTTAATATCGGCCCAGACCAATTCGATGGGATTAAGGTCACAGTGATATGGTGGGAGTCTCAATACATCATGGCCATAGCTTTTTAAAAGTTCATCAATACAGTATTTTTTTTTTAGCGAGGTGCATTTGTACTAATTAATTCAAATAATTCAATTTTACGCATTTTTTTTATCATGGTTGATTTTATTGTACTCTAACCATTAACACATTTTATCCTTTGTGGAATTTTTTGTGGGCACAGGGTTCTGTACTTTTGTGTGGTAAGCTGCATTATCCATACATATAACTGAATTTGGCGGAATGTTTGGTAAAACTTTCTCAGTAATCCACTTTTTAAAGTTTTCAAAGTTCATCTGGCCATGGTAATCGCCAGAAGCAGATCCAGCTTTAAATATAAGGTCAGCGTTTGGAACAAACCCGAATTCTGACCCAGCGTGAACCACTATCAAACGAAAGCCTGCGCGTTCTTTGAGGAAAGCTCCAAGTTTTTCATCAGTCCAGCATTTTTCAAAGGAAAGATTACTGTCCAACCACGTTTCATCTAAATAAACAATGGACCTATTGTTTTCTCGAAAATTTTTCATTTCTCTGAGAAAACGAAACCGCCATGTCACAATATGAGGGCGTTCAATTAAAATCTGTCGCTGATTTCGGCAACGCTTATAACGAAAGCCCGCAAGATGTAGAAATTTCCATAGAGTTCCTCTTTTCCATGGAAAATTTATTCGTTCCTTCACAACAGGTAATAGCCGTGTAAGTGATGGAATTTTCTTATTTGCATAAAATTCATTTACTATGTTTCGAAGAGTGCAAAGATCGAAGTTATCCAAAGTAGCATTTCGATTATCAGGACGTTTACGGTGTTTTACAGGGGTACATAACTGACCAGGAGTGCTAACAGCTTCTTTTTTTACTCTCTTTATCGTGCTAAGTGAAACACCAGTAGCTGCTGCAGCACGATTTTGGGCTTGCGTAATAGGAATTAAAAGTTCTCCAGCTTTTCGAAAAATTCAGCTTTTCTCCTCATTTTCGAAAAATTCTGTCACACTATTGACTAAATTTCTCTCTTTCGAGTGAATAGTCTTGTCTTTTAAAGACATTGCTATGAAAACAGCAGTTTAAAAGAATAAAGAGATAGTTAATAGTAAATAGATAAATTTCGTATTTAAAAAATAGATAGATAGCACACAACGAGGCGAAAAACTCAAGTGGAGGGTTTTGGCGCGCGAAACCTAGCGACGGCCTTGGGGTTACTCCATTTACTGGAATAGGGATGTTCTTTCCGTCTCCCCCGCGGTGAAATGAACTCTACCCCCGAAGAGGTTGGGCCAAGTCTCTTCTCGTCATGAACGCACTTTACATACATTTTTAGTTTGATCGCTAATTTTTATCATTAACTTACTTAAGGTCTGTAATGATAACAGACTTTAATAATAACTTCGAGACTAATTAGACAGGGCGCTACTGGACCTGTCCTGAGAAAAAAAATTCTCGTTTTGAGGAAAGATTTTTATTTTAGGTAGTGAGTGATGCGTCTGCGCTGATGCTGGACGGCGGGCTCGAGATGCTCGCTTTAAAAGTAATTTGTTATTGGACCGGAAACTGATGTCAATAAGGAGGAGGTCGCAAATGACGTCAGACTTTAATAAAAACGTCCAGGCTGATTAGAGAGCGCGCTACTGGCCCTGCCCTGAGAAAAGAATTTTCGTTTTGAAGAGAGACTTTTGTTTTTAAAGACAGAGAGAGAGTGATGCGTCTGCGCTGATGCTGGACAGCGGGCTCGAGATGCTCACTTTGAAAATAATTTGTTTTTGGACCAGAAATTGATGTCCATTTTAAAATTATGTTTAATTAACTTCTTCACTTTTTTACTTTCTTCTATATGTAATATAGAGAAAGTATTGGATTCGCGAAAATTTTCGACCTCCGTTTTTTGATGGATTTACACGTTTTGGGATGTCCAGAACACGAATTAATAGTCTTTAGAAAATCTCTGTCTGTCTGTCTGTATCACTTTTTTTGTGGACGCTGTATCTCACGAACCAATGAATGAAATTTAACCAAACTTGGTATTTAAATTGGACATAAACTGGTGTGCTGATTAGATTTGGGGATCAATTGTTCAAAACGTCACGCTGTGATCGCATATTAAGCAAACTTTAACATGGCAGTTTATGACAAAATTTCGTATAAATGGGCATAATGAGAGTTATTTTAAACTTGTGATTGTAAAATTAATATGAATTATTGATAATAGTAGTAGTTAACTCAGAAAAAAATTTTGTGCATGTAGGGGCATCGGTTCCCCCACCCCTGGGGGGGGAGAACCCAACCTGGGGTGTAAAGTTTCAAGATGAGTATCTTTCGAAAGGTCTCGTCAATGCCTTTAAAACGAACGGTTGAACTATAAGTGACCAGCGAAGTGGGCGTAGCCTGCTAGTAAGAAATATGGAATCAAAATAGATAGCAGTTTCTTTCAGCGATACGAAGGGAAGTTTGATGGGAAAATAAATTTCATAGTCGACGAGTCTGACGTTAAAACAATGAGAAATTTGAAAATATTGCTGATAAAATTGTCACCAAAAAAGATTATGAAGATACAGAATTTGTAGATGATGAAGTCGATGAAGAAGTTGCTGTTATTGACAGAAATTTTCAATTTGATACTGACATAAAAGTGACAGCTCCTGGTCAAAGAAAGAAACCTATTCCATGGCACTTGGTAGAAGATTTTGATGAATTAACTTTCCCTACAATATTTAGTGGACATTCCTTCAATATATCAACAGAAGAAAAAATATCGTATACCAATAGAGTTAAATCAGAATGTCGAAGGAAAGATCGCAGATCTTGTAAACCAAGTCGACTGTTATATATATAGACAAGAAAAAAATTAGAAAAATCCTGTATCGCGTCTCAGGAAAAAAAAAAAAAAAAAACGGAAAGAGCCACTGTTTTACAAGTTGCAAATCCAGAATTAATTAAAAATTTGATAAATTTTGATGCACGTTACAGTTTTTTAAATAAAGTTCGTTTTTCACAAAGTTATTGGGAATCTAAAAAAAAAAGGAACTTCTGGCAATGATCAAACAATTGGGAAAACCTACGTTTTTTCTGACCCTATCTGCTGGAGAAAAGATTTGGCCAGAATTAATCCAAACTTTATACAAATTAAGGTTCTCCAAAAATATTTCTGTTTACGAAGTTTATACACTTAAAGAAAATGAAAAGACAATGTTAATCAGGGACCGCCCTATTACATGCGCACGTTATTTTGATTTCAAAATAACAAAATTTTTGTCTTTAATAAAGGAAGAAGAGAGTTTTTTTCAAGCATATTTAGTCGAAGATAGCTACAGTCGAGTTGTACTTCAAATGAGAGGTTCACCTCATGAAAATTGTTTTTGTGGCTAAAAGAAGCGCCCACTTATAAAAGTAGTGATAAGAAAACTATCCAAAAATGTGTGGATTTTATTGATAAATTTATCACTTGTGAATCCGATTCAAAGAACCCCCTAATAGCTTTTCAGAGACACAGACATTCTCATACTTGTCGCAAAGGAAAAAAGAATAAGGAGAGATGTAGATTTAATTTTCCTGTTCCAGTTATGCCAAGAACAATGATACTAGAACCTCTGCCCAATGACCAAAAAAGTGATGACTTGAAAGATTCATTGAAGGAAATCCGAAAATTCATGAACAGTTTGTATAAAAAGGAACAGAATATTACGTTTGAGAATATTCTCACTAATCTTGAAATGACAGAAGAAAAATATATTACTTCTATCAGATATTCTCTGAAACGAACTCAAGTTTTCTTAAAAAGAGGCAGTTTAGAAGTTGGTATAAATTGTTTCAATAGATGTATGCTCAGTCTTTCGAATCCAACATGGACATACAATTCATTTTAGAAGAATATGGCTTAGCATCATACATAATAAATTATATATCGAAAGCTGACGCTAGTCTTTCGAAATTATTAAGAGATGCGTCATCAGATATAAAAACAGGCAACAGAAGCATTAAAGATAAATTCAGGAATATTGCTAATGTTTTTTTAAACAGCAATTCGATGTCTGCTCAAGAAGCTGCGTATCATGTTTTATCATTACATTTGTCCAAAATGAGCAGATAATGCATTTTCATTAATACAAGTCCTATTAACGAAATAGTGATGATGTTAAAATCAAAGAGATTTGCAGAACCTGAAAGGAGATTCAACAGATATATTCATGAAAGATAATTTTCTGAAATATAGTAAACGTCCAAACAAATTGGATGACATATGCTTTGCATATAACAGCTATAAGTCTTGAAGGAAACGATGATATTGATAAAGATAATGATAGAGAGAAATACAATCAAAGAAAAAGACATGAAATCATTAGGTATCGTCGTTTCAAATTAACTCAAGATGTTTATAATTATTATCGAGAACAAATACTATTGTTTTTACCATGGAGAAATGAGATAAAGGAAGTTGAAGAAATCGATACCGAAAGGAAGTACTATCTTATGATCAAATTGAAACAAATCGAAACAAATATGCAATTATTGGAGATGAATCTCTAGAAATATCAATGGAAGCAGTACAAAATGGCCGCCACAATTTGGAAGTAGAAGACATAGATGAATTCGAGGCTCAAGTGATATCGAATGAGCAAGAAGTAGATATACTTGCACAAGCAGGGTTAGATCGTGATGAAAAAAGGAAAATTTTAAGATACACATGTCCAAAGAGAATTTCAGAAGAAGACTTATACAGGGAAATGGAAAAGATGAATAACCAACAACGTTACTTTGTGCTATATGTTCTTCATTCGTTAAAGACTAATGAAATTCCTTTAAGGTTGTTCCCTAGTGGATCTGCTGGTGTAGGTAAAAGCACCGTAATAAACTGCACATATCAAACAGTAATACAGTATTTTGGTAGCATGCCAGGGGGAAATAAAGACAAAATTGTGGTTCTATTGTGTGCACCTTCTGGAAAAGCGGCTTTCTTGATAAGAGTCATTACACTACATACAGCATTTGCTTTGCCTGTTAAGAAGTTTGGCGGTCATATACCATCATTAACTAGTGACCTGGCAAATACAATCAGAGAAAATCTGTTCAACTTAAAATTAATAATCATCGACGAAATTTCAATGGTTGGAAGTACATTCTTTAGTAGAGTTGATACAAGGCTTCGACAAATTAAAGGAATCAATTCTTCCTTTGGTGGCGTTTCCGTAATCTATGTCGGAGACTTGAATCAATTACCTCCCGTGATGGATATCCGTATTTTCAAACTTAGCAAAAAAAAAAAAAATGAAATGAGTGACTTCTTTGATAGAAATCACCTTTGGGAAGAATTTTCATTTTATGAATTAACAAGAATCACGAGACAAAGAAATGAAGTAACTTTCATTAACGCACTAAATAATATAGCAATTGGCAAAATAACAGATAATGATATTGCTCTTTCAAAACCAAGAGAAGTGACAGAGGACAAAGTGCCCAATGACGCAATGAGATTGTTTACAGAAAATGCCCAAGTTGATATATTTAATAATAGAAGAATTGATGAATTTCCTGGGGAAGTGTACGTCTCAATAGCAAAGGATGATGTTCTAGGTAAAACAAATGAAAAAACACGATCAACCATTTTTAATTCACTATTATCCAAAAAAAAATTACAGAAGTCAATGGATTACCCACATTATCAAACTTAAAATTGAAATACGTTATATGGTTACTTTCAATATAGATATCGAAGATGGCTTAGTTAATGGCGCTTGTGGCATACTAAAACACATAGTTTTTCAATCCAGTGGTGAAGAACCAAGACAATTGTGGCTTGATTTTTTTTTTCAAAAGAAATCGGAAAGAAGGCAAGAATGGCATATATCAACCAAGTGACAAATGAAGACATAAAAGATAATTTGACACCAATATTAAAATTAAGCAGCGTCCTTAATATTTCAAATAAGTTAAAGTTTCAGATAACAAGGAAAGAGTTTCCTGTAACACCAGCAGAAGCTATGACAATACACAAGAGCCAAGGGCAGACATATGAAAAAGTATGTATTAATTTCGACAGAATAAAAAGAATAACAAGACCCCATGCTATACGTTGCACTAAGCTGAATGACTTCATTATCAGGATTATTTATTTTAGGTTCTTTGAAAAGCCCAAAATGTAACCTTAAAGATGATACAAATTTCGATGAACTGAATAGGCTTAGGAACAATAAGAAAATGTTAGAACATGAAGATATCACGAGATTTAAAATAATGTATTTGAACATTTGCTCCTTAAAGAATAAAATTATGAACGTAAGCAACGATCAGTGTTATCAATGTGCCGACGTACTGATTTTTAGCAAAACACTGACAAGACCTCAAGATAAAATCGTCTTTCCCAATTTTTATCAGATTATAAGGTTTGACTCTACAAGCAAAACTCGTGGGTTAATAGTATTTTCAAAACGTAATGATCTTATTATTGAAAAGAATATAATTGCCATAGAATGTGATTCTCACCTTGAATTATTTCAAATAAATATTGACGGTATTATTCTCATTTCAGGATATAAATCTCCAATATATCCTAATAAGATTATAGAAGAAAACTTTAAAAAAATATTTAATGTTGATTTAGCATGCAATGATAGAAAAAGAGATTACGTAGTGATAGGGGAATGATAGGGGATAAGACATTTTGAATGGAAAAAGTAACAGACTGACAAACAATCTTTCATCCTTTGGTGTTACATCGCAGTTACCCGTAGACTTAGTAACAACGAACTGATGTAATTTTTTCTAACGTTTTGCCTGTAAAAGTTGGAACATATGAAACGTACTTTTCATATCACAAAGTGATATACATAATATTAAATTATTTTAAATAACACCAATCTGAACCTGAGGCGAATGAAAAATCTAAATCAAGTGAATTCAGCTTATTGCAAACTTTTGAAGAAAACTCATCAAATAAAAAATTTATCAGAGTAATCGAAAAACATACAGGTATAAGATATTTAGCAGAAAATGAACTTCAAGTGTTGTTGGATCCAAAAGGTTACCTGGAAGATTCACATATTGATTTATTTGGAGAAATAATAAATTGCTTAACAGCATTCAATATGCAAAGTGCATTATATGTGCATATCCCAGAAAATATGCCAATTCCAACTGGAAAATCCAATTTACAAATACTTTTTAATAGTTACCCTGGTTCTAAAGTAGGCCACTGGATATGTACTCACTACGATGGTAAAATTAACCATATATATCACAGCTTAAATTCAAGAATATTAGAAAAAGGCCATGAACGTTCAAAATATATTTCATGATGTTCCAAAAAAGAAAATTTTTACGATTGTGGCCTTTTTCCTATGGCTTTTGCTGTTACAATATGCTCAGGAAAAGATCCTACAAACGTCAGATATGTTCAGGACGAAATGAGACTTCATGCAGCTAAAATATTTGTTACAAAATCACTAATGCCGTTTCCTACATTATAAAATGCTTTACGATATTGAAATAATATTTTAATTGTCTTAATGTAACGAAAACTTTGGATTAATAATTTAATTGAAAGAAAAGCGAAATTGCTCACTAATTTTGTAAATATTTTATTATAATTTATGAAATATTCAGCACTTTTAGTATTTTTAATAGCATTTTTATGCAGTTTCTGTGTTTTGTAAATATTTTAGTGACAACTTCGTGTAATAATTTTAATAGTTTTTGTGCAAAATTCTATTTTGTATTTATTTTAATAGAATTTTATGGAGATGTTTCAGAATATATATTCATTTTTTTTTTTTTTTTTTTTTTTTTTTTTTGAGGTGACTATGCAGATTTCGAATGCTTTGCATCAAGAACTTACTTGCAAGAATAAAGAAATTGCTCACTAATTTTGTAGATATTTTAATATAATTCATGAAATAGTCAGCACTTAAAATATTTTTAATAGCAATTTTATATAGTATCTGTGTTTTGCAAATATTTTAGTGACAACTTTGTGTAATAATTAAATGTGTAATATTTTTAATAGAGCTTTTGGCAAAATTCTATTTTGTATTTATTTTAATATAATTTTTATCCAATGTTATTTTTGTCATTTTTTTTTTTAATTTTTAAACATTATTTGGCCATTGACTTCATACTTGAGTTGTAGGAAGAGGCTGGCACGAGTGCGAAAAATAAACCCCACATTTGAGATAGTTTGAAATAGGCCCACATGTCTCAAAATGCTGACGCATGCTGTAACTTCCAATATCAGCAACAGTTACAGCATGCTGAAAGCATTTCGCAAAAGCCTAATTTTTTTCTAAATACAACTCTATTATTGGTTAATTCTTTTTTTTTTTTCACATCGTAAGCTGAAACATAATCTAGACGTCATAACTTCATTAATGGTTGGAGGTTCTCGAGTATAAAATACAACTCTATTATTGGTTAATAATTTTTTTTTAAATCTTATGCTGACGCATAATCTAGACGTCATAACTCCATTACGTTCTCGAGTATAAACAACTCTATTATTGGTTAATTCTTTTTTCTTTACATCCTATGCTGACGCACAATCTAGACGTCATAACTCCATTAGGTTCTCGAGTATAAACAACTCTATTATTGGTTAATTCTTTTGTCTTTACATCCTATAATGACGCATAATCTAGACGTCATACGTCATTAATGGTTGGAGGTTCTTGAGTATAATAATAGAACTCTATTGGTTAATTCTTTTTTCCTTGCTTTATATTCTGACGCATAATCTAGATGTCATAACTCCATTAATGGTTCGAGGTCCTCGAGTATAAACAACTCTATTATTGGTTGATTCTTTTGGGTCTGGTACGATTTCCCGACACTCAGTTTCCCGACAACTCAGTTTCCCGACGCCACTTTCCCGACAGCTCACATTCCCGACAACTCAGTTTCCCGACAGGTACGTTTTCCCGACAGCTCACTTTCCCGACAGGTACGGTTTCCCGACAACTCACTTTCCCGACAGGTACGTTTTCCCGACAACTCACTTTCCCGACAGGTACGTTTTCCCGACAACTCACTTTCCCGACAGGTAGGTTTTCCCGACAACTCACTTTCCCGACAGGTACGTTTTCCCGTCAACTCACTTTCCCGACAGGTACGTTTTCCCGACAACTCACTTTCCCGACAGGTACGTTTTCCCGACAGGTACGTTTTCCCGACAACTCACTTTCCCGACAGCTCACTTTCCCGACAACTCACTTTCCCGACAGGTACGTTTTCCCGACAACACACTTTCCCGACAGGTACGGTTTCCCCACAGCTCACTTTCCCAACAGCTGACTTTCTCCAATGACATTTCTCGGTATTTCGCTAGTTAACAGATTTTTCTTAATAAGAAATAAGACTGATTAAAAAAATAATAATAATAATGCTGAATACGTAATTCTATTTGATTATTATTTAAAATTAATTTTAAATAATGCTTTACTTTTTTATTCAAAATGCAAAAAGTAAATAAAAATAAATAAATAAAAATATTACTCTTCCAATTTCTTGCTTTTTAAAGCAAAACTTCCACTCTTTAATACACTGATGGAAAAAAAAATCCCAACACCAAGAAAAAATTATTGTACAGTAATGAAATTTCAGCAATACATTTGTCTAGGTAACATATTTAATTGATTAAAGTTTCAAGATCACAGGTAGAGCCATTGGCGAGAAGAGCCATTTCAAATGTGAAATGTTGGTACATTAGTAACCGGTGTAACCGACAGAAATTTGAATGCAAGCATGCAAACGTGCATGCATTGTGTCATACAGGTGTCGGATATCAGTTTGTGGGATGGAGTTCCATGCCTGTTGCACTTGGGCGGTCAATGCAGGGACGATTAATGCTGGTTGTGGATGACGCTGGAGTTGTCGTCCAATGATGTACCATACGTGCTCGATTGGAGAAAGATCTGGTGATCTAGCAGGACAAGGCAACATGTCGACACTCTGTAGAGCATGTTGGGTTACAACAGCGGTATGAGGGCGAGCGTTATCCTGTTGGAAAACACCCCCTTGAATGCTGTTCATGAATGTCAGCACAACAGGTTGTATCACTAGACTGACGTACAAATTTGCAGTCAGGGTGCGTGGGATAACCACGAGAGTGCTCCTGCTGTCATACGAAATTGCTCCCCAAACCATAACTCCAGGAGTAGGCCCTGTGTGTCTAGGCCGCAGACAGGTCGCTAGCAGGCGTTCACCTGACCTCCTTCTAACCAACACACGGCTATCACTGCGACCACGGCAGAACCGGCTTTCATCAGAAAACACAACAGATCTCCACTCCGTTCTCCAATGAGCTCTAGCTTTACACCACTCACGTCGCAAACGGCAGTGGTTTGGAGTCAGTGGAATGCACGCTACAGTGCGTCTGGCTCGGAGCTGTCCTTGAAGTAACCAATTTGTAACAGTTCGTTGTGTCACTGTGGTGCCAACTGCGGCTCGAATTTCAGCTGCAGACGCAGTACGATTAGCCACAGCCATACGCCGAACACGGCGGTCTTCCCTCTCAGTAGTGCCACGTGGCCGCCCGGAACCCGGTCTTCTTGAGGCAGTACCTTCCCTTGACCACTGCTGCCAACACTCATGCACAGTGGATACATTCCTGCCAAGTCTTTCTGCAATATCGCGTAAAGAAAACCCACCTTCTCGTAGCCCTACTACACGACCTCGTTCAAACTCAGTGAGCTGTTGATAATGCCTTCTTCGTCTTCTTAGAGGCATCCTTGAGTAACATTAACCCACTACGTCAAATCTCAACTGTAAATAACGATCACGAACCTTACAGCGCTTATTTAAAGCAAACCTCATTTGCATGTTCATAGTGTCGCTACTAGCGCCACACTTATGCGCGTAGCTCGAAATTTGAATCGACGTCATCTTTCAGATGTATAAACACGCCTACCAAATTTCGTTTTTCTAGCACAGCTCCTTCCTGGTGTTGGGATTTTTTTTTCCATTAGTGTATATGTCTGACATATGAAAATGAGTTTTTCTAAAGAAAAAAAGAAACATTATATTCCGTATTTGAATCAAAAGTGGGTACTTTTGTAGCATATTTCTGAATGCATCAAATTAAGAGATTTTCGTAGTCAAATATGAAAATTTGAAAGGTGTTTTATTTTTATTTAATTATTTATTTGTTCAGAAAAATGGTGCTAAATGTGTGATTTATTATTTCCATGTTTTTATTAACTTCCATTCTTGTTTGTTTGTTTGTCCGGTACAAATCTTGCAATCTATTTTTAACTAACTTTCCTACTACCTAGATATTTGGAACTTTCACAGTAGCTCAAAACCCGGAGACAACGGAGTCGAAGTCAGATTTTCAAATTTTTGAATAGTTTTCTTTTATTTAATTATAATATGAAAATAATAAGCTCTTAATAGCAATAAAATAGCCACTGAAATATTAGCTATAATGTAATTGCTGCCAAAAAAAAAATAAATAAAAATAAAAAATAAAAAATACGAGTTCATTTTCTTTCGATATAAAAAAAAATACATTTAATTCAACGTGAACGTTAAATGATTATAAAAAGTTAAATTATGCATCTGACAAAAATTGACGTCATTATCACTTTAAAAATTTTATACACAATGGTAAGTGCTAATGTCGCTTTTGTCATGATGCTATACGTTGTTCTAAAAAAAGTAATATTTTATTTTTAAAACCAACTTTTTTTTTTTTTTCATTATAAAGGTGCGTCCTCTATGTAGAAGTTTTAATTAATAAAAAATTTAGTTAGTAAAGATTAAAATATTATTACGCACCCCGCCGTAAAAATACTTTAAATTATAACTTTATAATGCAGCGAAAAAACTAAAACAGATAACACAGAATGTTGAAAGAGATTAGGATTTATTAGAAAGATACATGCAGTGTTATTGGCAGATCTTCATTAAGCTAGGCATTGAGTACCCGGGATTCAATATCGGCGGCGAAATTTGAAATCAATCCTTTTTCTGGCTGCTTAAGAAAGATAAGAGTTTTTGCTGGGCGGGGTGACTTTTACAATAGTATTGTTTTTTTTATGAGATTTATTTATTTGTTTTAAGGACGATGAGATTATTGCTTTAAGAAAAAATAGATTAAAAGAAAGCGGTTTTGCTTTTGGTAACAAGTTAAAATATATATATATATTAAAATTAAGTTGCGCCCTGGTACTCACACTACCGATCGCAGAGCTACAAAACTTGGCATGTGGGTACCTGGGACCCTGCAGGTGTGCATCTTATCGAGATTTTTTCGAATTTCAAATAAGAATTTTTATTTATTTATTTATTTATTTATTTATTTATTTCGATTTTAAATGTTGGCTTCTATGTTTAATTTTTCATAAATTTATTTTTCCATTGTAATCGTCTGCGAATCTTAGCAACGGCTGTTATGCTGTTTATTTTTTATTTAACACATTCATTTGAAGGCGAAATCTTTTTATTTTTTATTTATTTTTTTATTATTGTTATATTTATTGACAATAAAACGGTAATGCAGTAGAAAAAATTCTGATGTAGCCACCACATGACTTCCTTATAATAGGAATATACATATTTTTATGAAAACATTCACAGTTTTATGTGAGGTAACTGATTCATAAATAAACAGGCAGGTGGCAGGTTCCAGTCCACGAACATTCTTTAAAATAAAAACAATAAAAAGAAAAAAAATCTGGAGTGACTCCACTCGACTTTCCGAACATTGAGTAATTAACTGTTTTGTAGATAAAGTAAAGAAAGAGGAGTTGTTAAACAAACAAAAGAGAGAAAACCATAATAGAGTGTTTGAGTATTTTTCTCCATCTATTACACGATGTTTTATTTAACGCTACTGAACTTTGAGCCCATAGATCATAATGATAAAGAATTTTTCGTTGTGTCCCTGTAAAAACCTATAAATGCTAAATTCACCAAAATGCTTATAGTTAGTGCAACAGTGATTTATAATGCTCATATAAATTTTCAGCTCAATTCAATAAGGCGTTTAGATGCTATCGTACTTTTAAAAATTTAGTCCCATAGGCCATAATGATAAAGAATTTTTCTTTGTGTCCCTGTAAAAAACTGTAAGTGCTAGATTCACCAAAGTATATACAGTTAGTTCAACTGTGATCTATAACATGTGTACAAATTTTTTGCTCAGATTAATAAGGCGTTTAGACGCTATCACACTTTTAAAAATTTGGCCCCATAGGCATAATGATAAAAAAATTTTCTTTGTGTCCCTGTAAAAAAACTATAAGTGCTAGATTCTCCAAAATCTATACAGATTGAGTATTTGTGACCTATAATATGTGTATAAATTTTTTGCTCAATTGAATAAGGCGTTTAGATGCTATCGCACTTTTAAGATTTTGCTCCCATAGGCCATAATGATAAAGAATTTTTCTTTGTGTCCCTGTAAAAAAACTATAAGTGCTAGATTCACCAAAATCTATAGGGTTCGTACTATGGTGACTTACAATATGCGTACCAACTTTCAGGTTAATCGAACAAAGCGTTTAGACGCTAGCGTGTTCACTTACACACATACACACATACACACATACACACACACATACATACATCATCGTAAAAATAGTGAAAACGGACTCAGGGGACCTCAAAACGTATAGAAACATCAAAATCTCGAATTCGGATTTTTGACATGATTACAATACTTTCCTCACTATAGTGTTCGGAAAGTAAAAACTGCTACTCCAATCAAAAAAGGCACGATAATACGATTACATATACCACCGAGACAAATATAAGAGTTTTTTCAGGAACAGTACTCCACGGCTTGTTACAGAATCTCTCACTAGCAAATGCGCAACTTGGAGTTCAACGAAAATCGTTCGAGTATAGACGGCCCAGTTTTGTTCTCTGGCAAAAATTAGTATCAAGAAAAGATAAACTTTACCAAAAAAAAAAAATAATAATAATAATAATAACTCAGTTAAAATAGAGAAAGGGTTTCTGGCTATCCTAAAACAAATCTGCCGCAAAATTTTATGGCTAATCTCGCCATATTGCAAATTAGTATCCAGCGTAGATTTTTGGTCTTGGCATAGAATTTAGAGAGTTGACGAAGAAATTTGACGAAAACTTGTAGTTTATGTTTGCCAAAGTTTGGAAGCTCTAACTGAAATAATAAGAGAGTTCTGGAATATTTTGGAAAAATCAATTGGTTTATTGCACAGAACTAAATTCTTCGAAAGTTCTATAAATGAGTCACAAAACTATTAAAAATAAAAAGCATTCGTCGACTAGAACCTGTTTATGTCTTTACAAATTACTTTCTACACGCATACGTGTCGACAACTTTCATAATAATATCATTACGGGCATTACTGGCTCTATCATTAGCTTATTTTGAAATCTCTATGTTGGTAGGTCATATATAATGGCCAAAACCTTTGTATATTTTCCATTATGAATATAATTTTCGTAAATATCTCCAAAACGGATAATCACAGAAAGACCAAAACAAAAGGTGCACAACTAGATGCCATAACAAACCTATATACCAATTTTCAACGTTCTACGTCGAACCGTTTTTGACTTATGTGAGATACAAACACACTCACACACACGCATACTACAGACTAAAGTTTCTTTTTATACTAATATATATTACATTGTAGTAGAATTCATAGTTGAAAAGAGTAAAAAAATAAAATAAAATAATGAAAAAGTGAGTTTACGGCAAATGAGTTGTCAGGAAAGTAAGCTGTCAGGAAGCAGCAGTCGGGAGAGAAAACTCTCTGGAAAACGAATCTGTCGGGAAAGTGAGTTGTCGGGAAAGTGAGCTGTCGGGAAAGTGAGCTGTCGGGAAAACGTACCTGTCGGGAAAGTGAGTTGTCGGGAAACTGTACCTGTCGGGAAAGTGAGTTGTCGGGAAACCGTACCTGTCGGGAAAGTGAGCTGTCGGGAAAACGTACCTGTCGGGAAAGTGAGTTGTCGGGAAACTGTACCTGTCGGGAAAGTGAGTTGTCGGGAAACAGTACCTGTCGGGAAAGTGAGTTGTCGGGAAACCGTACCTGTCGGGAAAGTGAGCTGTCGGGAAACCGTACCTGTCGGGAAAGTGAGCTGTCGGGAAAGTGAGCTGTCGGGAAACCGTACCTGTCGGGAAAGTGGCGTCGGGAAACTGACTTGTCGGGAAACTGAGTGTCGGGAAATCGACCTGATCCCGATTCTTTTTTCTTTACATCCTATGCTGACGCATAATCTAGACGTCGTAACTCCATTAATGGTTGGAGGTTCTCGAGTACAAACAATTCTATTATTGGTTTTTACATCCTATGCTGACACATAATCTAGACGCCATAACTCCATTAATGATTGAAGATTCTCGAGTATAATAATACAACTCAATTATTGGTTAATTCTTTTTTCCTTACGTTATATGCTGACGCATAATCTAGGCGTCATAACTCCATTAATGGTTGGAGATTCTCGAGTATAATAATACAACTCAATTATTGGTTAATTCTTTTTTTTTACATCATATGCTGACGCATAATTTAGACGTCATAACTCCTTTAATGGGTGGAGGTTCTCGAATATAATAATACAACTCTATTATTGGTAAATTATTTTTTTAACATCTTATGCTGACGCATAATCTAGATGTCATAACTCCATTGGGTTCTCGAGTATAAACAACTCTATTATTGGTAAATTCTTTTTTCTTTACATCCGATGCTGACGCATAATCTAGACGTCATAACTCCATTAATGGTTGGAGGTTCTCTTGTATAATAATACAACTCTATTATTAGTTAATTATTTTTTTTAACGTCTTATTCTGACGCATAATCTAGACGTCATAACTACATTAGGTTCTCGAGTATAAACAGCTATATTATTGTTTCATTCTTTTTTCTTTACATCCTATGCTAACGCATAATCTAGACGTCATAACTCCATTAATGGATGGAGGTTCTCGAGTATAATAATACAACTCTATTGGTTAATTATTTTTTCCTTACGTTATATGCTGATGTATAATCTAGACGTCATAACTCCATTAATGGTTGGAGGTTTTCGAGTATAAACAACTCTATTATTGGTTAATTCTTTTTTCTTTACATCCTATGCTGACACATAATCTAGACGTCATAACACCATTAATGGTTGGAGGTTCTCGAGTATAAACAACTCTATTATTGGTTAATTCCTTTTTCTATACATCCTATGCTGACGCATAATCTAGACGTCATAACTGCATTAATGGTTGGAGGTTCTCGAGTATAATAATACAACTCTATTGGTTAATTCTTTTTTCCTTACGTTATATGCTGACGCTTAATCTAGACGTCATAACTCCATTAATGGTTGGTGGCTCTCGAGTATAAACAAATGTATTATAGGTTAATTCCTTTTTCTTTACATCCTATGCTGACGCATAATCTAGACGTCATAACTCCATTAATGGTTGGAGGTTCTCTTGTATAATAATACAACTCTATTATTGGTTAATTATTTTTTTTTAACGTCTTAATCTGACGCATAATCTAGACGTCATAACTACATTAGGTTCTCGAGTATAAACAACTCTGTTATTGTTTCATTCTTTTTTCTTTACATCCTATGCTAACGCATAATCTAGACGTCATAACTCCATTAATGGTTGGAGGTTCTCGAGTATAATAATACAACTCTATTGGTTAATCCTGTTTTCCTTACGTTATATGCTGACGTATAATGTAGACGTCATAACTCCATTAATGGTTGGAGGTTTTCGAGTACAAACAACTCTATTATTGGTTAATCCTTTTTTCTTTACATCCTATGCTGACGCATAATCTAGACGTCATAACTGCATTAGTGGTTGCAGGTTCTCGAGTATAATAATACAACTCTATTATTGGTTAATTATTTTTTTTAACATCTTATGCTGACGCATAATCTCGACGTCATAACTCCATTAGGTTCTAGAGTATAAACAACTCTATTGGTTATTGCTTTTTTCTTTACATCCTATGCTGACGCATAATCTAGACGTCATAACTCCATTAATGGTTGGAGGTTCTCAAGTACAGTAATACAACTCTATTATTGGTTAATTATTTTTTTTAACATCTTATGCTGACGCATAATCTAGACGTCATAACTCCATTAGGTTCTCGAGTATAAACAACTCTATTATTGGTTAATTCTTTTTTCTTTACATCCTATGCTGACGCATAATCTAGACGTCTTAACTCCATTATTGGTTGGAGGTTCTCGAGTATAATAATACATTTCTATTATTGGTTAATTCTTTTTTTTTTTTTTTTTTTTTTTTTTTTACCTCATATGCTGGCGCATAATCTAGACATCATAACTCCATTATTGGTTGGAGGTTCTCGAAAACATATGCATAGCCAAATGGTTTTGCAATTTTTTAACCACGCCAAAATTTAAACCAATCACCTCCCAACTGTGAATGGTTTATTTTTTGCCAGTCCTAAGCCTGGACGAAGTACGAAGGAAAAATTGTGTATATAACAATTTGTTTTACTTATGAATTAAAGTTTATGAGAAGTAACATGAAATTATTAGTTAATCATGAGGACAGTGAAGTAATATGCACTAATTTTATTATGTTATTTATAGACAATAAAACTGACTTTATTCGGATATTGTTAGTTTTCTCTAAGACGAAAATGATTTGCAATCGTTAAATTATTTTTACTGTTAACAAAAAAAAAAAAAAAAAAAAAAAATTAACGAGTGGTTCATTTAAAAAAAGTTATCGATTTTTTTTACATTTACCAAAAAAAAAAAAATCTTTTTTTTTAATGTTGTTACTGAGAAAGTATTGTGGTGGGCGTGGTGTTCGTTTTGCTAGTGCTTCAATAATTTTACTGTCGACTATATGCGTAACTTAGACAATCGTGAACATTTTTTATCTCGATTTTTTTTTTTACTTTTTTACAAATCATTTCCAGATGTGAGGAATCCAAAAATACCAAAATTAATGTGACGGCGGTCTGTAGATTGTCAGTATATCAGTATGTTAGTTAATTAATCTATGAACGTGATATATCAAAAACAACTAATAATAAAAAGGAGTTCGGCGTAATTTTAAATTATTATTCATGACACTAGCAAGAAATCTTTTGATTTGTAAAATTCCAACTTAAAAACTTCGTAAATTACTCGGAAGTTTATAATTTTGTTAACATGGGATTTCGCTTGATTACACGCCTAAATTAATACTTTAATTGAAAAGATGTGAGACCAGCTTTTAAATTAAAAAACTTATAAATCATTATATCACGTTCATTTTCAAAATATAATTTGTAAAAACATTGAGACAAAATATATTTAACACAATGACGTCCCGAGCGTTTTTCCAGCTTTTCATTAGCAACGCTTTAAAATATCGTAATGGTACTGGTATAAACATCATTAACTCTGGATATTGTACTTTGAAAGATCGTATGTTTTTCCAAATAATACGAATTTTTTAATGTGACAGAATAAGGTAAAACTTTGCATAAAAGTTCATTTTTTGGAATATTTTCATCAGAAAAGATGTCAGATCAATTTCAAAATATCTTTTAAGACACTGGCATGAGTGTCATTATACGAAAATTCTATTTGTAAAACAATTAATTTTTTTCAAAATTTACGCTTTTCCAGAAATGAGAGTGGGAAACAGATACACAAATCATACTTTCTATAAGCAAAAATGGAGAATATGTGAAAATAAGTGGTTTAGAAACAGTCAAAAGAAAGAAAATTGAACAAAAATAAGAATATTTAAAACAAAAAAAACCTGAAAATTGTTTTTAAAAAATTAAGAAAAGTCTGAAATTCCTATAAAAGTCTGAAAATTCTCATCCCTCTTTTCTTAACATGGCAGACTAGGACATAATTTCACAAAAACATCCATTATGAGGAATTTTTTTATCGTAAAGTTAGATATCATGCCACATTTAAAATATCGAGTATGGTACTGTCTTAAATATCATAACGTTTCAACTGGGTATATACTGTTAGCTAAACTTACTTACAAGGAATTAAAAATTTATCCATTACACCAGTTCAGTGCGTTACCCCTGTTGATAGGGGAACCACGAGTCGCTTCCTCAGATATGAAAGTATTGGGAAGAAAGGTTCTGTGGAAATGGTGGCGAACACAAAAACCTGACATCATCGCAGAATGAAATATACATCCGATTTCAGAGCTGTGATTTTGTAGAATTTTCTGGCTGCAAACTGCACTATTGGTTTCTCAAAAACAAGACAAACTACCAGTGGAAGACCGAAGAAAGACTAGTACAATCGCCAGTAGTAACTTCCCGTCCAATTACCCCCAACCACTCCAATTGCAGCCTCTGGATCCTTGCACCTGAAGGAAACAAAATTAGGATCGTTCACGATGCTCTGATACTGGAGATGGGTCCCAAGTGTCCCTGTGACTTTTTGTTGATACAGGAAGCGCGAGTCTTCATCAGATATGAAAGTATTGGGAAAGATTCTGTGGAAATTATGGGGTATCAAATAATGAAGAAGACAAGGCATTAGAAATTTTTGATTAAACAGTATCATTCAATAATGGTCGATACGAAGTTGAATTACTGTGGAAAAGATATTGGAATAAGGAATTGGGAAATAACTATAATACTACAAAACAAAACTCAATATTCATAAATGAAAAAAATCTACCATTTTGTAAGTGGTTGTTAGGCAGAATAGAAGAAGCCTTCTTGGAAATGTTGATAAAGTGCGTGTTGTTAAACTGAGATTACCAAATAGACTTTATTTAAAGAGAAGTGTTCGAAGCCATAATAGTTATTGGTAATTGTATCGTTTTATATAACATATATTTATTGAAATGATTGTATATTTTACCTGTTTATCTGTTTTAGTTATTATTATATATTTTATTTAATATGTTTGAGTATTATTGAAATTTTTAATTTCAATCGGGGGGAGATGTTGTATATTGCCTCTCTGGTTTGTGAGAATTGTTAAATGGTTACATTAAGGTTATCTCCGTGATTTTTGCATTAATCTTGCACGAGAAAAAATATGTTGTTTGAATTTTCTCTTGCCGCTGTGTGAGAGAGTACAATTAGAATTTTTGTGTTTGTTTGAAAAGAGTTGTGATGTTAAGAAATATTTACGAGTGAAAATAAATCTTTTAGTACAGTCCGCTGAGTTTAATTAATAAGTTTTTTTAGTGGATATTTAACAACCCTCTCCCCACACATATACACACTGTACACAAATACCTTAAATAAATTTTAAGAGTGAAGTTTATTTATTGCACCGTTTACACTTCTATCACTATTTTTATTTTCTTATTATTAATTTCAAAAATAGAATGTTTTGGATTTGTAAAAGTTTTCATCTTCTGGTTTTCGTTGGTTTCAGACGGTTTGCGAGGTCCAAAAAACAATTTTATTATTTACAGAAAATTTTTATCACACTATTCTTGGAGATGTCTATCAAATTCCAATCGAAAACAATAAAGAACTTATCTATTATATTGGATAGACTAAGAGGACTTTAAATAAAAGAATACAAGAACATATACGAAATATCAAAGAAGGAAATAGTTCTACTCTAGTCGACTTCATTTATGCCAACGCAAACGCTAACCCTATATGGGATAAAGCCAAAATTATTACAACACCGTCTACTATCCAAGAACTTTACATTTCCGAAGCTATTAATATAATTAAATGCAAAAATACAATAAATTCCAAAGATGCTGCAATTTTGCCAATAATTTGGCACAATATTATAAAATAGATAGAAGTTTATTTCTGCTAATTCATGATGGTTTTTCTCCTACAATAACCTCGTGTGATATTTCAATAGTTCCAGCTTCTCTTATTTTTCTTAGCTCCTTGATCCAACCTTTACCGGACTTCAAATTGACTTTGCTGATATTCACGTTATCAAAAGACTTAACTGTTGACTGTGAAAAGCAAAAAATAAAAAATAAAAAAATATTTAAAAACTGTTCATTGGAAACGAGTAATAAAAATCCCTGATGATGCTTTACTATTAAAGCGAAAAGCTTCGGATTTTTATTTTTATTTTATTTATTTATTTATTTATTTTTTAGCATCTTTTAAATAAAATTTAATTTCACGTGTGTTTAAAGTGTTTTTAATATAATTAACAAATGACACGTGTTCAATTTAACTCTTTAGAAATTATTTATGAGACTTTATTGTTAACACTACGTAGATTCATAAGGAAGAGGAAGATGCTCTGTGATTTATTTCGAAAATGAAACCAACTTTGTTGGAGCTGCCAATGTGCTGCAGTCTTTAGACTGGAATCGCAGAAGCAAATATAGTGCAGTTAATAGCATTCACTGGTAATTCAACCCTCCAACTGCCTCATAGTGGAGTGGCTCGTGGGAAAGGTTGATAAGAATAATGAAAGATCTACTGAAAAGAATCTTAGGTCGAGCATGTTTAACACATGAAGAGCTGATCACAGTATTATGTGATTGCGAGTTCATCATGAATTCTGGACCTCTCACTTATGTCTCAGAAAAAGATTCTGAATGTGTTCCTCTAACTCCATCATTATTCATGCAGAATATAAAGGAATCTGGTGTTCCAGATTGTGATGCTGCGGATCACAACAGCCTTAACAAAAGGATGAAGTACAGACTGACTCTGCAAAGAGAACCGAGGAAGAGATTCAGATCAGAATATTTAGGTACACTTGTTCAAAAACCCAAGTCTAAGATATGGGCATCTATATATGTTAGATGTTAAACTTAATAATAATTGTGACACTTTAAAAATTTAGTTTTTAATAAGATATTATTTATTTATTTATAAGTATGTTTTTAAAAGAAAACAGATTAAAGTTTTTGGAGAAACATTATAACATTTTGATTAATATAAAAACAAAACTTTAGGTTTTTAAAAATCCCAAGAGAGCTAAATATTATATGGCAGATTCATTTAAGAATTTTTAATTAATTTATTTATCTGTATGTTTGTTTTGTTCCATATTAAAAATTTGTATGACTTATTTTAACTATTGTTTTCGAATTCTATTTAATTAAAATAGATGCTCACAAGAAGCCCTGCCATAACTAGAACAATGACAAGAACAAGTTAATAAAATAATTATACTTTATTATTATTTATTTGTTCTTTTGAAAGAGGAAAGCCCTGACAAGGAAACCCCCCCCCCCCCCTTAGTGAAAAATATGACACTTTCTGTGTTTTACGATTCTCTCTCAAACTTTTCTGCCAGAAACTTCTTTGAGGATATTGGCTGCTTTTCGAAGAAATTTTTCTGTTCACAAAGTGAACAGTTTCTTGCTCACAGGGAAAGGATTATTATCCATCAAATCATCCTTCCTTTTCCAATCGAAATACTGTTGTGTCTCTTTAAAAACAGTATTCAGAGAAATTATTATATTATTTTATTCTATTAAATATTATGGTTGTTATTTTAGAGTGAGTAAGTAGACATAAGTAATCCTGTAAACTAATTCTCATATAGGCAGAATATTGTTCATTAAAAATTTAAGCTTTTTAGATTTTATTTAGTCATTTATTTATTCTAATTGAAGGGCATTAATCATTATAATCAAAATTTTCAAAGTCTAAAGCGTTGTTCTAAAAGATTAAAACATAACCCAGGTTTATTTGTAACCTATTACTCCTAAATGAAACAAAATCTTTTAACCATTAAATTCTGGAAATTAACATTTTTACTCGCCCAAAATTAAATCATTATTAAATCATTTTCAATTTTATTACACTAGTGTATGTTCTTAATTAAATTTAAAACAAAACTATTTTATGTCACTGCATTAAAAAAATACTAAAATAAAAAATAAATAAATCGAAAATTTAAATGAAAGACATGTAGTTAAAATTATAAAAAAAAAAAAAAAAAAGGATGATGATGACTGAATTCAAATTAAAAATCCCACTCTCTTGATGATATTACATCACAACACCTTATTACAGGTGTCAATGCGCAAGGTTAAATTGTTCTTTTGATTTTTTTTTTTTTTTTTTTTTTTTTTTTTGTTTACATAAAATTTTGTACAATGTAGCATGAAATTAATATTTCTCTAAGAACATTTTAATTAATATTACTATGAATATTATTTCATTATTATTATTTCTATTGTTTATATAGATTTTGTGAAATAACTCATTTAACCTTGCGCTAGAGAACTTGAAAGTTCTGGAATTTCCGTCTTCTAGAAATTTATTGAAAGGGGAGGCAAATGAATGAAAAACAAAACAAAATAGGAGGAGAGAATCGTTTTTCGACGATTCTACATAATCTTAGTAAGAAACAATAGGAAAGCTAAATAACAGAAAATAAGAATAAAAATAAATTATTTCAGTAACCCCAAATAAAAAAGTGACTCCAAGTTTTACATTAATTGAATCCTGAGCCTGTTATTATATATATATATATATTTATTTATTTATTTATATTCAATGACCGAACATTTTACCTTTCAAAACATTATACATTAACAATCTAACAATTTTCTTCCTCACTAAAATATTATATTAATCCCCTTTTAAATATCCTTTTGTATACAATTGTTTTCAGGTCAACAATTGAGTATGCCAAGATTCGGTAGAAGTCGGTATCTCAACAACAGCATATGTGCCTTTACATGTATGTTAACTTTCTCTTACTGAAAAATATTTAGGTGTAAACTTTGATAGGTCAATTTTATGTCATCTGATCATACTATCTTTCAAAAGTGTATAATAGTGGGTATTGGAAGTCGTGTACTATTTGTTTCATACCAGATTTTTTGATTGAATAGTTTAATTTTTTAATGTAAAATAATATAGAAAAGACCGGCAAAAATTTTAGAATGAAATGTTTCACCTAGTCTCTGTATGCTTTACTATCAGTACTATCATAGAAATAGTTCACTAACTCTAGCTCCTAGAAATTTTTCCTGGCTCTTAAGATATTGAAACATTTGTTAGTTCATAATTATGACTGATCTATGTGGTATGTGCATTTACAACAGTGTTGCAGACATTAAACATTAAAATTAAATCGTAGTACGACCTTATTAATTATAATATTGAACAATTCAATATTGCCCCTATCCTCTGTAAACGTTTTAATTAATTGAAAATGTATTTAATTGAAATAAATAAATCAAATACTTGAACTTCATAGCAAACATAGTTGAAAATTGTGCCTGGAAAGTATTATTCGTAACTCAATCTTATGACAGTAATTTTCCTAAAACAATTGTTGATCAGTAGTTGTTTTCTTAGTTATTAAGTAGTACGTAGTACCATCAAATAGCGAACGATTTACACTAACATATAATCTCATATATGGGATTATAAGTATAACATTGTATATGTTATAATAAATGTTATATAGGGTAGTATATTTAGCTTCAAGTGATGTAGTTATTGGAAGTGACAACAGAAAACGTACCGAATGGCCTTTTGGGCGAGTTACTGAACTCCTTCCTGGAACCGAAGGAGTCGTGAGATAAGTGAAGCTTCAGACAGCACAGAGAGTTAATTAGGCCGATCCAAAATCACTATCCGCTAAAAATAACATCGTCTGAAACCAAAATTATTCCAGAAACTAGTAAAAAATCACACGTCAAGACTAAACATGTCTGAACAACGTCTAACAACTCCTGTGGTGTCTGAATGAGAAATTAAAAGAACAAGATGTGGACGGACAATTAATGTTACCGTCAGATTGGACTGGAAATTTTGTATTTCTTTTTAAGGGTTGCCGCCCCACAACTGAAGGTGGGTAGATGTAAGGAAATGGCTGATAAACTTTTAACTGATTATAATTTAGTTTCAGAGTCTGGCAACAACCATATTTTGTTTGACAGTTTTAGTTCTCGTTCTGTTAGAAAACATATGAGATTAGAATAACGCGGCGAGTGTTAATATGCGTACCTTTTTTAAAGTTATTCCGTAATATAATTATGATAGAGTTAAATTATTTGAGACAAGAGTGTAAAAATAGTTAAATATAAAGTATTTATTTTTGAAATATTAGAATTCCAAAAGAGTTTAGTACGGGATTGAACATAGATAAAGGATATGAAGGTACATACTCCTACCAATTTATATCTGCAAACGTTACACCAGTTTGAAATTGTCTTTTGAAATTGGAACAGTTTTTTCCAATATTGAGTCATTCATCTATTTGACTGTTCTATTTTTTTCCTCCTAACACACGCTGTTGATTCATTTATTTAAATTGTATTTATTATTATTATTATTATTATTATCCGCATTTGTAATGATCGATAGATGGCGCTTTTCCAAATTTAGTTGTTAGTAAATATAATAGCCACGTGTATTTATTATTGTTTTATTTGTGTTATTACTTAATATTCGTGCTATAATTTCTCCGCCATTACATCATGGAAAATCGATTGCTTTTGGAAAAAATATTTCAGTTTATTCAAAGTTCGATCTGACATAGATGTTTGACTGAAGCTGAACAAATATTAGTTTCAAATCATCTGATTAATTCTTTATTCCATTAGCCGAAGCAACTGAAACTTTAAATTTGTGATTTGGAATTAAATGGAAGCTTAATTCTGGATTTCTTGATCCTTTGGAGTTACACTGTGGCACACAACAGTATGTGTTATCTTTTTTACCGGATTTATTCATTTTTATTCAATAAATGCTATATGTGAAATTAAACATCGAATATACAGCAAGCAATGGCGTCTCGACGAAAGCCGAAAGCTATTCCTGTTAATTGTAATTTCACCTTAGCCCACTAGAGGGCGAGCATTTCATTACAATCGCGGATTGTTATTATTATTTATTTATTTTATTTTTTTAAGATTTGAAAAATAACATGTTTTTATATAAGAGATGTTTCAATTAGAATTTTCAAGTTTATTTAATCCATATTTTATTAAAAAACATGGCAATATGGAACGTATCAGACAGTTATTAATAAAAAGAATACATAATATTAATATTGTTATTGGTACAACTTGCAAGTTCGTCCACAACTCTATTTGGCGGTTTTCTTTTAGGATCGTTTTGAACGAGAACGATATCGTTCTGGATTCTTTATATAAAGAACATTTGATGACCATGGCAACCAACGTTCTATTCATTTTTTATAACCATGGCAACCGGTATTCCAATTATTTATGAAGATAATTTGATCTTCAGTAATTTAAATATTCAGTATTCTATTCTATCTGTGCTGGTGAAGCACATTTATATAAAACGGTTTATTTTTCCTTTTTGTTATTTTTCCTTTTGTTTATTTACTTATATATTATTATTATTATTTAAGAATGGCATCTAGTATTAGCTCATTTCGAGAAAAAACATTGAAAAAACTATATATTATTATTATTATTTAAGAATGGCATCTAGTAGTAGCGCATTTGGGAAAAAACACTGAAAAAACTATTTAAGATTATAAATGTTTGTTAAAGATAATGTTATAAATAGTTGTGATGAAAGATAGACCTATTTTTTTAGAGAGAAAATGTCTTTGGATTTTTTTTTTTTTTTTTTTTTGAAAAAAAAAAAAAAAAAAAAAAAAAAAGGAATTATAAATGTAGCAAGATTTGTGAAATTGTGGGAGTGATATGGTTTTGAGGAGAAAAAGAATGTGACGTAATGATTTACATAAAGATGTGGTGGTTATGTTGTGGATAATGTGTGTAAAAGTGTTTTCGCCGAACATAGCACAATATAAAACTTTATGCAGATGTTTTATCATGTACAGTGAAGTAAGCTAACTTTAAATACTTGTGTTATTAATAAAAAGCCTTAAAAACGGTAGTGTTTTTAAGCCTAACATGGCGCTGTTTTAAAGACTAAAAACATGAAGACGTTTTAAGACACTTGCAATGTCTTAATTTAAGATGTAAGAAGTTGTCTTAAAAGGTAAGAAATTTTACCTTTGATTAAAAAAATGAGACTTTTTAAACTGAATTTAAGACAGTTGCGTTTAGTGTGGAACGCCATGTAATTCTCATTTTTAATTCATTTTTAACTAAAATATTTTTGTAAATAATTTGTTTATCAGTGTTATTAAACATTTGTATGTCTTATGAAAAAGAGTACTTCATCATTTTTATTTCATTGAAGAAGTTTATTGAATTCGTTTTGAACCTGTGCGCCTTCATTATTCTAAATAATGGAAAAGAGGGGTACAAAAAAAAAAAAAATATATATATATATACATTGCTTTTTAAAGCAAAGACAGATCGAAATACGTAACGAAAGATTAATATCAACAATGCAATTATTGAATAGACAAATTCGTAAAAAGGAAACTCTTAGAGGTACTACAGTAGTCGCTAAGATATCATACGGAAGCAAAACATTGGTGGAAAAGCTTTGTGATTTAGAGAGAATAGGCATTTGTGTTAAAGGTAAACCAGCAAAATCTTTAATGGAATCAGAGATTAAGATCACTTTTTAAGAAAAAAACATTATTCCTAACTACCCGCTAGGAAATAAGCTGTCGATTTTCATCAAAAGTATTTTTAGACCAGTGAAGAAGTGTCATCTAATAAACATACCAATGGGGCTTATATGATAACCAGAGAATGTAATCCGTTAAGAAGTTCTCGGTGCAGTTGCTCCTTCATTGGTGGAGGATGTCTTGATGCTACCAGATATATTACCAACACAGTCATCGGGAAAATAAAAAGGGTTTGGAATATGGTTACGACGAGGACAGCAGCATGAAAGAATAAATCGTAGATACAATAACAGAAGCAAAAGCACAAGGTGTTGAAATTACCAAAATAGATACCTTGTTCTCCAAATGAGTCTCCAAGTGACAACTGTTTAAGAATAAAAAAAAGAGGAACCCAATGACCTTAAAGAAGAGAGAAAACAGGCTGAAGAAGGGTCATGGGGATTTTATATCCATTAAGGATTTTTATTCCATAAAAAGAATGTAATAAAACGACCGTTGGACAGTTACTTTAACGTAAAACTACAAGAGCCAAAGTTATACGATTGACTAAAATGTCAGTATTTGATGGTCACACGGGCGCCAAGAAAACTAGAAAACTACCGAAAGCTTACGATATTCATTTTACTGGGCTATGTTAAAGGATGTTCAAAATTTTTGTCAGCTTTGTAAAGATTGTTAGCATACTCGCTAAGCTAAAACGGTTCCACACACAAGTCTTAACACTTACTTGATGGTCACATGGCGTCAAGAAAACTACTGGAAGCGTATAATATTAATTTTACTGGAATTATGTCAAAGGATGTTCAAAAATTTTGTCAGCTTTGTAAAGATTGTCAGTCAGCATACTCGTTAAGATAAAACAGTTCATTCGACAAGTTTTAACGCTAAGGCAACATGTTAGGTATTGCTGTAGAGCTCATATTCAAAATATTAGAATAATTACATTTTTTTTTTTTTTTTTTTTTTTTTTTTACACAAACTGAAAATATCGTTTGGTAATTTACTGTCTTTTAATGCAAATAAGAAAACGATATTTTTGTTAAGAACTTATTGTTAATTAAACTTATTTATTATCTTAAAATTAATATCATTTTTGAAAAGATTACTTGAAAAAAAATTATTTTGGAAAGTCAAAATATTAGAATATTTATTCAAGTGGTTCAAAATATTAGAATATTTCACATTAATTCTCCTTTAATTATCACTAATTCATAACTGGTGACATCGTAGATTAAATTCAGACGATTTTACTTAAAACCAGTATTCTTTTTGCAATTTGTTTGCTTTTTCGTCTTAAAGTGGATCGTGTGAGTGATATTCCTCAATATGTTAAACTTCGTACGGTTGATTTGTTTCGGCACGGTAAAAATTAATGTTTTACAGCGAATTATTTACATTGTTCGCAATCAAGCGTTAGTAAAATATTAACACAATATTAAAAAAATGGAAAATTTCAAAATAATCGCCGAAATGGCGGCCGAAAACCAAAAACATCTGCTAGAGATGATAGGAAACAAAAGCGTATTGTTAAGAAAACAGTTTTAAAAGTGTGCCATTTTTGCACCGAAAATGGAAAGGAGTTGAAGTTTTCTACATCGACAACATTAAGACGGCTTCATAAATTTAAGTTTGAATCTCGTGTACCGAAAACAAAACCTCTCATGACTGCAAAACAAAAGCGTTTAAGACTGAATTGGTGCAAATCAAGACGTTTATGGAGCGAAGAAGATTGGAGAAAAGTATCATTTAGTGATGAAAGTATGTTTTCTGTTTCATATGGTAATCAAAGTATTAGAGTTTGGAGAATGAAGCAAGAAGCATATGATAAAGACTGCCTTAAACGTTCGGTAAAATTTGCGGCTAGTGTCATGGTTTGGGGTTGCATGAGCGCAGGACCTGGAAAATTATGCATCGTCTACAAAAAGGTTAACTCTCAGATATATCAAGAAATTTTGGAATATTACATAATTCATCAGAAGATTTATTTGAAGATGATTTCATCTTTCAACAAGATTTTGCGTCACCGCATACCTCTGTATCAACTAAGAATTGGTTCCGTCTACTCAACATTAAGGTACTTTCTTTGGCCACCAAACTCATAACACTCCATCGAAAACTTATGGAGTATAATGAAGAAAAAACTCCAAGAAAATCCTACTCCAAGTAAAACTGAGTTAGTGGTACGTATAAAGTCTATTTGGACTAATACTGATAGAAATGTTGGTAAACACCTTGTATATAGCATGCAAGATCGATTATACTGTGCAGGCCTAGGAGTGGTAAAACACTCTTGGAAAAGAAAGAAAAGAGACTAAAATGTTTCAAAAAGAGACTAAAATATTTAAAAAAGAGACTGAAAAAAGACAAGGTTTCCCCTTATAAATGAATATTATGAACAAAGATGTAAAATTAATGTATATACTGCAGTGGCATGCCAAAGGGAAGGTAGAGGGAGTGGTCACTCTGGGCCTCTGATCATGAGGGCTAGTCTCCGAAGAAACTTAATCTTTAAGTATATACACAGTGACCAATAAGTTCTCATACACTTTCAAATTTCCATTACAATAACACAAAATAAATCATACAAAAACTTTTTGCATCAAGTAGCAATCATTGAGTATCTTTACAATAAATGCTTTGGAATAATTCAGTCTTTTAGTTTCTTAACGAGCTTAAGTCTCTTTTCAAATCCATCACATGCGGCACGCACGGCTTCCATTGACATTTCCTACCATATCTTTCGAATTACATTTTTTAATTTGCTCAATACGGTGATTTTATAGTTATTCAGTTGGGAGAGCATATATGACCACACAAAATAATCAAGCGGGTTCAGATCGGGGAAGTAGGGCCATTCGTTCTTTGTCAAAAAATCAGATAAGCTTTGAGTGCACCGCTCCTCAACCACACGTGCGGTATGAAAAGGTGCACCATCTTGTTGGAAGCAGAAATATTCCGCCACTTACATACTCTGGACATTTGGGAGTAAAGCCTTTTCCAAAATCTCAGTTTTATAATATTGGGTATTGATTTTTACCCCCTTATCAATGAAAGACTAACGGGAGTTTTCCTCATTTGGAAATAGCGGCCCAAACCATCAGGGGCGAAGCATTTTGATAAAGCGGAACGTAATGCTGGCTCTCAGGGATGTTATCAACAGAAACTGACCATACTCTGTCATTTTGGGGGTTGAGACTTTGCTGTAAAATGAATAGTTTATCGTCTGAACAGACACATTCATCCCCAGCGTGCCAAGCAAGAATTTCTTTCAGCCTTTCCTTCCTTTTCAACTTACAAATTCCGAAACTCCTTGAATTTTATGTTTTCTATAAGCCTTGCACTCAAGATCCTTTTTCAGAATGTTTAACAATGATCGCCTCGATATTTTGAGGTCTCGTGTTAGTTTTCTAGCAGATCTTTGTCCGTTTAGTCGTATTTTTTCCGCGACCTTTTCCCAGCCTCTTTTGTCCGAACGGACCTCGGTCTGCCAGATCTTTTTCTATCATCGACAGAGGACGTCTCATTATACCTTCTGATAGTTCTGTAAATTAAATCTCTCTTTAACCCCAACGCTTTCAACTCTCTGAAAATTTCACCCGGCTGCTGTCCCTTGACGAGTTTATTTATCACAATTTCTTCATTCTATCTAGGTAAAGAGAAATTATAATTAGTACAACATTTACATTTGCTTTATAATTTGCTTTATAATTTTCACTAAATTGCCTGCAAAATAATTGGGACTACAGAAACACATATGTACAACTTTTTAACGTGCTTCAAAAGTTGTATGAGAACTTATTGGTCACGGTGTACATCTGGTGAAGCTGTCGTGCCATTATTTTCTTCCCTGCAATGCCATTTTAAGTCGTAGGTTCCTGTCTAAGGAGCTTTAAAGTGCAAAATGTGACCATAGAGCGACAACTCCAAAACCAAAAGAAAATTCATTTATATTTCTGCAAATCCTAAATAAGGCAGGACAAACGGGGCCACCAGTGAGAATTTCGTTCCTGGCTTCGTCAGTTGTAAATCTGCCACTGATATACTGTTTATATATATATATATATTAAATGGGGAAAAAAGTGTAGAATGCATTATGTACAAAACTTAATGTCAGCTTGCATCATATGTAAGAAAAATTATCTTTGTAATAGAATTTATAATAATACCAGAATTACAAGTATTTGCTAAATGTTATAGAATCCAAATGTTTACAAAATTGTTCTATGGAAGTTGTAAATTAAAATGCATCACAGATTCTGCTAAATTCTAATTACGGAAAACTGAAATAAAAATAACACGTATGTTACTTACATATAAAATCATTTTTAATAACATGTAAGATACTGGTACATATATAACAAGGTGTGGAATTCACCAAAAATCTTACCAGCCAACAATATAAAATTGGAAACTTAGGACAGAATAATAGTTACATTACATGTGCTATATAATATGCCCAATAACAAAATTATCTATATCAGCCTGCAGTAAAATGAAATTTAATTGTAACCTAAAAATGTTTGTCCAAGTTTGCTACTTTAATAAGTAACAACTCATAAAATAAGCAAAATTTTATTAGTTTAAATATATATATATATTATAGTAATTTAGTAACATAAAATATGTTTTAAGCTGTTAAATTGATTTACTTATATGCTGAATGAAGAAAACAAATTTAAATTTCATGATTACTTCATTGTCCTTTGCATGTGGTGAAGGATATCCCACCATGACAAGAAAAGTGACACAAGTAAAAAAATAGCAATTTTGAGTTTACATTAAAAAATATGTATGATCTGCCCCCATCGTGCAACCTTTTTTCTTGAATCTAATTTTCATTTTTTTTTAATTCTCTATTTTACATTCTATTATATAATACTTGTGACATCCCTGTTTAAGAGTAAAATCTATCACATTGATCTGAAAGTGAATCTTTGATTAAAAATGGGTAAAGAAAAAATACCACTGGAAAACGCATGAAAAAAAGCTAGAAAAGAGACTAATTGAACAAAAAAGAGACTAAAAAAGACAAATGTGAAAAAAGGAGACAAATAGCTAGAACAGCTAGCCACTCCTAGGTCTGACTGTGTTATTAAAGCTAAAGGGGATGCTACAAAATACTAACTACCATCTACTTCATATTCATAAGGTAATAGAACCAATCTAAATTTTATTCTAATATTTTGATATGTTTCAGAAAGCTATTGTATTTCATACTTTGTAAACGTTAAAATCTTATCTAAACATTCCAGATTTAATTTATAAGAAGTTTAATTGCATTTACTTAGTATTAAAAATAAAAATAAAATGGAAAATAATTTCTTTCTTATTACATTTTCTCAATTATTCTAATAATCAGATTATGAGTTTTATATCTTTATGAGGACAGAAATACCAAATATAATAACCTGACATAAAGGAATAAATTTCAATTCCGTACTGGAGCAAGAATCTGAGGAAAGGATTGGCCTTGGTACCAGATTTTCTCTACACGGGCATATCATATTTTTAATCAAATGGTTTGATTGAACGATTTAACCAAGCGTTAAGCATTCTTTATCATATTATTTCAAAACCCCTTAATATCATACGAAGTTACCGTTGTGACATAAACAGTCTGTGGTATAGACATAACGATCTGCGCATGAGCAGATAATCGAAGACCCACTGTGCAGTGTTGCCAGATTGCGAGTAATTACCCGAAAAACGGGTATTTTGAAGAGTCGAGGGTATTTTTGAGGGTAATTTTGACATGAGGGTATTTCGGGTATTTTTTAAGTTAAATGAAAACTCAATTTACAGTTTGTGTAATTTTTCTCAGGAATTGTCAAGAAGTGACCATAGTTTTCCCGGTCTCATGACTCACGAAAGATGAATGTAAATGTAATTAAGTGATAACAAGAGTGATAACAGATGGAGATGTAAGAAAAAATATATGGAAAAAAAAAAGGGTTGACTTGCGTTTAATGGCTCAGGGGATAAGGGAAGGAGAGAAGAATTCTAGGAAAGAGAAAAGGCATCCTTCCTCCGAGTTCTGTTCTGCTTTGGAAGTGGGAAAGTTTCGTGTACCGTATTTTTTTTTTCTTTAAAATGCCATTAATTAATGACAAACGAATGGGAATCTGCAGTTCTTAATTATCACCCGAGACCCGAACACTGTTTAGTCGACGCGACTTTCTGACGCCACTCGACGTAATGATGACGATTTTCTTTCATTTAACCTATTGGAGTCTTAATTTAGCCCACAAATAATGGAATATATCCAATCACAGCGCAATTTCTCCCACAAACAGTGGAAGCTCCGCCTTGTTCTAGTCATCCTTTGGAAAACCCTAAAGGTTTTTCTACCTTCAAAAACAAGATTATAAAGAATAAAGATCAATCTATTCAAGATTTCTTTTTTCGAAAATTTCCAAATAGAAAATCTGTATTCGATTTTATCATGTGCATGTTGATACAATGTTCCTCGATCATGATATCTGCAAATATATTAATGTTAAATATTAACTTAAATAAATTTTTAATGCTAAAATAATTGACATGGGCATACACAGATGCTCGCTCGTAATCTGGCATACTCTATACACACACATGCATGTAAGAAAAGGGATTTATAAACTGATTATTTTAATTTTATTTTTAGTCAAAAACTTAAAAAAAAAATCATTTGAAATTTTTACTTTCTGTTATATTCATTATAAGAAAGTGTTTGTTTCGTAAAAATTTTGGGTTTTGATCGATTTACACGTTTTGAGAGTCTTGAACACGATTTGACCATTTTTTTTTTTTAATGTCTGTGTTTGTGACAAATTTTTCTGGCAACTGCTGTATCTCAGAAATTAATGCACAGAATTTAATACAAATTGATATATAGTTGCACTCTGACATGAATTAGTGTCTGTCAGCTTCCAAAATAATTCGCCCAGCAAGTGGCGTTACTTCCTCATTTTTTTTTTCTCTAAATTTAACATGAAAGTATAGGACGAAATTTCGTATATAAATGGGCAAAATGCGAATTATTTTAAACAAATCATTATAGAATTAAAAATATATATTTACAAACGTAAGCCAATTAGGAAAAAAAGGTGCATGTAAGATAGGCTGACCATATGTCCTCAAAACTCGAGGACAGTCCTCGAAAACTGCCTTCGTCCCCAAAATATTTCAACACATTTGGGAACGCCAGTTAGAAAGTTATTAATGTTTTATTATAATAATTTATTATATGTATAATAAATAAGCTGAAATAAGTTCTTTTAGGTGTTTTATTCATAAAAATTACTAAAATTTTACAATTTAAGGTGATTTAATTATTTATTTATTTTTTGTCCTCGAAATTCGAGGACACCGCCATCTTTGTCCCCAAATTCAATGAAAAAAATATGGTCACTTTAATGTAAGAGCATCGCAACCCCCCCCCCCTCCTTCCCAGCCTTCTTTCGAAGAAGACTAATTTTCAATATGAATACATTTCAAAAGAATGGCATCGTCAATAAATTTAAAACAAATGGTTGAACCATCGACCTGTGATAATTTAAAATAAAATTATCGATATATATATATATATGTTGTTGTTGTTGTTTCTAACAAATAAAAAGAAGTCCGTATGATGTATTTTCGAGTATAAAATTCACTTTCTTTAGGTATTTAGTGGTAAACTTTTTCTTTTACGAAAATTATCTGCGTTCATCATGGAAAATAATTTCGATAAATTATTTGCACTGGGTAATTTTTTTGAAAAGAAAAATATAAAATAAAATTTTCTGATGACCACATCATAATTGTTTTAATTTTTAAAATATGACAAAATAAGCCATCCTGTTTCTCGCTTTACTTATGCACTTCTTTAAATTTCTAAAATACTCTTTTTTCCATATTCATAGAAATAGTACTGGATTCCTAAAAATTTGGATTTCAAGTTTTCAATTGATTTATGTGTTGAGATGGTTCGAAAACGATTTCACTATTTTTAGAAAATGTACGTCTGTATGTCATCTAAATTTTGTGTCAGTTACGGATCACGATATCACGAACTAGCGCACATAATTTCATAAGAATTCATATTTAATTGCATCTGGACATACAATGGCGCTCATCGCCCAACAGATGTTGCTGCTAAGCTAAGCTTTTCCGTATTTTCGGGAAAGCTATACCAAAAATTCTATGGTGTATGATATAAGAATATGAAATATGATATAAATACATAAATAAAGAATATGTGTATGTGTAATATAATTAAAGTCATAAAACATATGTAAAATGCGATAAAGTTATGTTGCTAAAGATTAATAAAAATTTAATTTATAATTTTCTAGTGGTAATACCGGTAATACGTATTTAACATTTTTCGCGAACAAGAAACAGTTCATACCCTTCTACTTGTAAAAAAGTACTTCTTTTCTTCACTAGATGGCGCTATCAATCCACTCTTGTCCTGCGGGTATTTGCGGGTATTTTTATAGGTGTTGTTGCGCCTGCGCACTCTGTAAAGTTCGCTCCTTCATTACGGAGCTCAGTTTTTAGTTTTGTAACTCCGCTCATGGGAGGCTGGCAGCTTTCTTTACTCCCATTTTTTAAAGTTTAAATAAATGTAGTCGTGATGTTGAATCACCTCTAGTGTGTCAAGTTTTTATTACAGTCCACTATTTAAGTAATCAAAATGCTCTTATATAGTTTTAATTCTCTGATCTAACATTTTTTGGTCCGTGCGACCACAGCGTAACCAGCACAGTTTCGTTTTCATAAAAAAAAAAAAAAAACAATAATGGCTTTAACCGCATTAAATAGAAAAAAAGGGAATATCAAATCCCAATTCACAAAGTTACTCAATATTCCTAATGACGAATTAACCACAAAGTGAGAAATAACTTCGAGAATATCAATTTTAGAAAAACTTCAAAATAAATTTGAAGATCTAAAAGCGGAATATTACCAAGTAGCAAAGGACGATGAGTTTCCTGCAATAGAAGATGAGTTAAATGAGTTAGATTCTCAATTTCTAGAATTAGAGGTAAGATTCAATACCTTACTAATTAACTGTAGTGACAATGTGAGTACTATAAATTCAAATAATAGCTCGTTAGGAGCTGAAAGAAACATTTTTTCAAATCATAGTATGCATTTACCACAGATACCATTACCTGTATTTTCAGGAAAATTTGAAGAATGGAACGTATTTAAAAAGCAGTTTCTAAATTTAGTGGATGATAATCCTTTATTAACTACAAATCAAAAACTGTTTTATTTACGCGCTGCGTTGAAAGGCGAAGCAAAAACAGTAGAAACCAGTGATGATACTTACGATTCTCTGCTAAAAACATTAGAACAACGGTTTGAAAATAAAAGAGCTATAATAGATGCTCATATCAAAACAATTACTAATTATGAAAAAATAACTCATGAATCTGGTAAAGACTTAAGAAAATTATTGGACTGCATACTAAAGAATTTAAGAGCGTTAAAAGTATTGAAATATGATCGCGATAATCTTTCTAATATTATGTTATTAAACATTGTTTTGCAAAAGTTGGATCGGGAAACTCGCAAAAATTAAAAACTTACATTAAAGAACAACGCCGTTCTTGACTTTGATCAGTTTCTAGAATTCCTAGAAAAACAGTGTTCAGTTTTAGACAGTGTACATCGAAATTTACCGCTTAAGTCCTCAAAATATACTTCTGATAAGTCTGGTTATCCCAGAAGTTTAGTTGTAAAAATCCAAGGAAATAATTCTAACTTGTGTATACTGTGTAAAAATAATTCTCACACGCTATATAAATGCGATATATTTCTTAATTTTACAACAGAAAAACGATATGAATTTATTCGAAAAAATAATCTTTGCTTAAATTGCTTCGGATTCCACAAAATAGCAAAATGTAATTCTAAGTATGCATGCAATAAATGTGGCTCCAAACACCACTCATTACTTCATAAAGACAAAGATTTATTACTTCCGTCATCAAAAGAGAGTGCAAACCCCCAACAAGCTATGATAATAATAGCGCTCGTTTGCTTGATGCAGCAGGTGGATCGACTGAAAGCAATCAGTCGGCGCCGATTACATGTTTTGTTTCTGAAAATAAAAGAGTTATATTAGCGACGGCCACAGTTTTTGTATTAGATGAATACGGATTTTATCACCCAGCGAAAGCGGTTCTTGATAGCGCCTCACAGTCTAATATTGCAACAGCAAAATTTGTAAATAAGTTAGGATTGAAAAAAGAAAAAATAAACATTCCTCTTTCGGCGTTGTCAGGAATTCTGATAAATATAAAAACGAAAAAGCAAGCACTGATAACAAATGAGAATAATTCGTTTTCAGCTAATCTGGAATTTTTGATTGTACCAAAAATTATTGAGGCGTTACCAATAAACTATTCTAATATTTTAAAATTAAATATTCCAAAGGGAATTAAATTGGCCGATAAAACACTATTCAAAAATAACAACAATGTTGATTTACTGATTGGGGCCGAAATATTTTTTGAATTAATGTTAACCAATAAAATCAAAATTCCTGAAACGGGTGCAATTTTACAGGATACTGTGTTTGGATATGTGCTTAGTGGAGCTGTTCAAGGCACTCCACATCCATTGTATTGTGCTATTATTTCCCAGTCAGATAACTCCAATTTAGAAAATATTATGAAAAAATTTTGGGAAATTGAAAATATACTAGATTCACCTAGTTTGAGAAATAAGGAAGAGATAGAGTGTGAAAAGCAGTTTGTGAAAACATATCGCAGAGATGAAAACGGGAAGTACATAGTGAATTTACCCATGAAAAATAATTCTGAATTAGGAGATTCTTTCCATTTGTCCAAACAAAAGTTAAACAATTTATACAGACAATTAAATAGAAATCCCAACATTTCTGAACTGTATGTAAATTTTTTGCATGAAGATGAACAGTTAGGCCACATGCGAGAATTAAATGATACTGAAATAAACACTGTTAAATATTTTCTTCCACATCACGCTGTGCTTAAGCCTGATAGCAGCACTACAAAATTAAGGGTTGTATTCAACGCCAGTTCACCCACTACCAATGGGTTATCATTAAATGATTGTTTATTAAATGGAGGTGTAGTGCAAGATGATTTGTGTGCCATTTTATTACGTTTTCGTACGCACAAAATAGTTTTCATTGCGGATGTTAAAAAGATGTATAGACAGATATGGGTTAATCCTGAACAATGTAATTGGCAATGTATTCTTTGGAATAAAACCCCTAAGGAAAAGCCTAAAATTTATAAATTATCAACTGTAACATACGGCACAAAATGTGCTCCTTACTTGGCCACTCGTGTACTAAAACAAATCGCTAGTGATGAAGGGGCTAATTATCCGTTAGCTTCTGCCGCCACACTTAAGGATTTTTACGTTGACGATATTTTAACAGGATTTGATGAAGTGTCGTCTGCTCTGGAACTCCAGAAACAGTTGGTGTTAATGTTATCGGCTGGTGGACTAGAGTTGCATAAATGGGTTTCGAATGCCAGAGAATTATTAGAACAAGTCCCTTACAGTGAGCAAGACTATCACTTCGAAAAAAATTATAAAACTTCGGTGAAAACACTAGGGCTAAAATGGAATCCCAAAGATGATAATTTTAGTTTCACGGTATCATCAGATTATTGCAATACAATCACCAAAGGTGGTGTTCTGAAAGAGATCGCGAGACTCTTTTACACATTGGGTCTAGTAGGACCAGTGATAGTACAGGCTAAAATATTGTTACAAAAATTATGGCTTTTGAAAATTGATTGGGATCAGGAACTTCCAACACAAGAGAAAAACACATGGAAAAAATTCCGAAATGCTCTAAACGAGCTTAAAGATATTACGATCCCACGTTTCGTGTTCTCAGACTCTAATTGTCGTGAACTGCAGCTCCACGGCTTTTCGGACGCTTCACAAGAGGCATATAGAGCAGTGGTTTATTTACGTGTGAACGTGTTACGTTCAAACGATATACATGTGAGCTTACTTTGTAGTAAGTCCCGAGTTTCTCCTCTTAAAGTGTTGACTATACCTCGCCTAGAACTTTGTGCCGCTGAATTGTTATTAAAACTGATATCAAAGGTAATCACATCACAAAATATACAATTAAGTAGTGCATATCTATACACCGACTCAAGAATTGTTTTGTCATGGATCAACTCATCACCCCACGTGCTCAAGGTTTTTGTCTCCAATCGAATATCTCGAATCCAGGAACTCACGAAGAATTTTTGTTGGAGGCATGTTAAGTCAACTGAAAATCCAGCTGATCTTGTTTCACGAGGAAGCCATCCTCATCAACTTTCTGAGTTCTGGTTCAATGGACCAGAGTTTCTTCATCATGAGCCAATAACTCTGTTTAATGATAACATTACTGACTCTTACGATGAATATTTTGCTGAAGTAAAACCAACGCAACTGTCGTTGGTCACTGTGAAAGAACCTTTTTTAATTAATCTTCTTTCCATTACTAATGATTTTTGTAAATTAATTCGTATTTTGAGTTTCATTTTTAGGTTTTTTAACAATGCCAAGAAGTCCATCTTCGGAGACACGCGGACCTATCACTCTTCAGGAACTGAGTAAAAGTAAGTTAATTTTAGCTAGATTGGTTCAAGAAGAAGAATTTAAAGAAAACGTTCAAAATTTGAAAAAAGAAATTCCTGCAACAGGTAAAATTCGAAATTTAAATCCATTTTTAGATGAATTCAATGTCATTCGAGTGGGAGGTCGATTGAGTAATTCTAGTATTAGTCATAATCGAAAATTTCCTATTGTACTGCCGGCGAAACATAAATTTACGGATATGATACTTGTACACTTTCATAAAAAGTACTTACATATTGGTCCTCAGAGTTTACTTTATTCTCTTCGTGGGGAGTTTTGGCCCTTAAGAGGGAGATCAAATTGCCGTAAAATTGTGCATAATTGTGTAATTTGTTTTAAAGCAAAACCTGTAACAGCTGAACAAATCATGGGCAATCTGCCCAAGGAAAGGGTTAATTTTAATTTCCCGTTTAATTGTACAGGGGTGGATTTCTGCGGCCCATTTTTTATAAAATATCGCGGTCAGCGAAAGGGAATTTTTCATAAGGTCTATGTTTGCATTTTTGTTTGTATGGTCACAAAGGCTGTTCATTTAGAGCTTGTTTGTGACCTTACTTCTGAAGCATTCATCGCCACCCTCAAATGGTTTTTCGCTAGACGAGGAAAATCACAAAAATTGTTTAGTGATAATGCAAGGAATTTCTTGGGTGCAAATTTGGAATTACGCCGCTTGCATAATTTGCTCAATAAACCTGATAGTGAACTCACAAATTTTCTCTCTTCTGAGTCCATTGAATGGAATTTTCTCCCACCTCGAGCACCCAACTTTGGTGGCCTGTGGGAGGCTGCGGTCAAGTCTTTTAAATATCACTTTAAACGGGTTGCAGGCAACTATAAATTAACTTACGAACAGTTGTTAACCATAATTTGTCAAATAGAGAGTATTTTAAATTCCCGCCCATTGACTACTTTATCGGAGGATACTGATGACTTGCAGGTGTTAACTCCTGCACACTTTCTAGTTGGTCGACCTCTCACGGCAATCCCAGAACCTAGTATGACCCACATTTTCGATAACAGATTAACTCTTTGGCAAAAAACTACAAAACTATCACAGCGTATTTGGAAGGGTTGGCAAAATAATTATTTGAGTACTCTCCAGCAGAGACACAAATGGATGATAGCAAAAAATAATATAAAAATCGGTGATATGGTTGTTATTAAGGAAGATAATCTTCCTGTTGGAAAATGGATTCTTGGCAGAATAGTTAATGTATTTTATGGAGGGGACTCGAAAGTCCGTGTCCTTAATGTTAAAACTAAACATGGAATTTTTAAACGATCCATTGGCAAAATAGCAGTATTGCCTATTGAAAATTAAATGTACATTGTTGAGTTATTATGGTGTTTTACTATTTTCTTGCTTTATTTTCTTATAAGGGATAAATGTTAATTTAAACTAAATCATCAAAATATTGACTTCATTTTACTGTTTATATTCTATTGTATAAAAAAAAAAAAATTACAGTTTATATTATGGACATTTGTTTTATTCTTATTTAGATATGAAAAATGATATATTATAAAATATGTATTTAAAAAGTATTTATTGTACTTAAAAAAAAAATCTATTAAAAATTGAGAAAAGGATTAATACATAATTTTCTTAATATTGCTATATAAGTTTCCTTTGGTTTTATTTACTTACCTTGCATATATAGATTGTTTCATGTATAAGTTAAAATTGTGTTAATTATTGTTTTTATTTTCAATGTGATTGATCTATAATTCAGTTTGTATTTCCAGCATATATTTCCATGGTTATGTATCATGTATAATTTTGTGTAACTCTTTGAAATTTGCATTTCAACCCCAGGCGGTATGTTGCGCCTGCGCACTCTGTAAAGTTCGCTCCTTCATTACGGAGCTCAGTTTTTAGTTTTGTAACTCCGCTCATGGGAGGCTGGCACCTTTCTTTACTCCCGTTTTTTAAAGTTTAAATAAATGTAGTCGTGATGTTGAATCACCTCTAGTGTGTCAAGTTTTTATTACAGTCTACTATTTAAGTAATCAAAATGCTCTTATATAGTTTTAATTCTCTGATCTAACAGGTGTCGGAGGGTAAAAAGCAAAATTCAGTCTCGCAACACTGCCACTGTGTGTGAGAGAAATGGGGAGAGACGGCGGGAAGATGCCGAAGTGAGCAGTTTATTGTGCCAGCCTGTGAGCTGGAAAGAGATACCACCTGCCGAATTTTTTTCGTAGGGCTTCGAGAACTCATCGAGATGATTTTTGATTTTCCTATCAGTTTGTTTTGTGTGATTTACATGTATATGTGTTCCTGTGTGAATAAAACGTGTTGTGTCTAAAATGAGGTTCTGATGTTTCCTAGTCCTAGTAACGTTACAGAGAAGTTAGATTATTAAATTGGAGGTTCCACCGAGATAATGAAGCAGAAATAAGAGGTAAGTGGTCTTTTATATTTACTATCTCCAGGCCAAAGCAATTAGTTTATAAATTTTCTAATTGAATACTGTACATCAGTACAGGATTATATTATTTATGTTTTAGCTTTGCTTTTCTTCATACTTATTGGTAAAGCCAACCTGGCTAATTATATATATATATATATCATCCTGGTTTTATAAAGCCATCCCAGCATATTTGTTTTTATATATCAACAGTCCTTGTTGATAGAATTTTTTTGAAGCCAACCAGGCTATAGAAAAGTGTATGATTTTTATAAAATGGTGGTATAAATAACAAAAGCACACCCAGTGCATAGCGATTGAAATTTTACAGTAATATTATTACGTCATAATTTTTAACTGTTCTTATTGAAAACATAATTTTTCAATTTTGAGAACAAAGTTAATTTCTCGTCCAGAGGAAATATATATTAGTAATTTTACGTGATTGCTCTACGATTAGATTTATATTTTTTCAAATTCAAAAACAGAAACAAATTTATCATCCCGAGAAAAGGTGTTTTGATTATTATTTTGTTTTCTGTATATGATTCAGATTTCTGATTTTCTGTTTCGAAACGTATTATTTCAAATTTGAGAACAAATTTGTCTCATCCCGAGAAAATATATATTCCTATATCTTTTATGTTCAAATGTTTATATTGATGTTTTAAAAAATATATACTTTTTTTTTTTTTCTGTGTAATTAAACAAAAGTAAGGGAAAGGAAATCTGTTATACTGATATCATAAATGTATTTTTAATTATTTTTCGATCTTATTTATAGCATTGAAATGTTGTCGACATAACAGCTTCTCAATTTAGATACTTCGGTTTTAGAAAATGTTCTTAACCATTATGTGAAAAAAACTGAACGGAAAAGTTGTGGTTTTATTTTAAGCCAATCTTAAAAGAGAAACCAAGGTCAAATATTTGATCTGTATTTTTATTTGTTTTTTTTTTTTTCTTCTCTTTATTTGAAGTGCATGAGTCATGAGGTTTTACTGAAAAAGAGAGGGGAAGATGATGAAATAAATAAATGAGATAATTAATAAATTTGATTTTTTACTGTTATTTTGTTACTTTTCATCTGTAAAAATTAAAACAGATCTATTTTTATTTACTTGAGTGAGTAATAACGATTAGAATTTACCATGTAAGTTACTGACTACGATACCTTTTTTATGCGATTAATTGTTTGAATGACGGTTTATTTTTATTTTATTATTAGTATCATTCATTGAAATAAGACCAGTGATAAAGAAAAATGGTTTCTATGTAAAGTTGTAATTCTTTTTTTTTTTTTTAACTGAGCTATCTTTTCCTTGAAATTATTTTTTTTTTAATGTGAGAGTGTTGAAACTAAAATATATATACTATGTTCTTCACACGTATTAGATCACAATAATACAGGATAAAGTGAGATAATATAAGTTTATTTTATTTATTTATTTCGTTTTATTTATCAAATTAGATTTATGGTTACCTTCTTTTATAATTATGTCTTTTTTGGGAAGGGGTAGAAAACCAGATCTAATTGATCTTGCGACAGAAATATTGGTAGTTTTCTATCCCAATATTGTCGCTTTAAAAGAATTAATCGTTAAGAGTGAAAATTATGATGAAGATTTCATTAAGGATGTATTTGATCAAATAGTAGAAGATAGGAAAAAACGGGAAGATTTAGTAAAGGAACAGGAGCGATTAGAAAGGGGAGAAAAACTAAGGAAAGTGGAATTGGAGAGAGAACAACTTGAAAAGGAAGAGAGATTAAGAAGAGAAGAATCGGAGAGGGCTGATAGGATTAGGAAAGAATCTTTCGAGTTAGAAAAATTAAAACTTGAGGCTGAGATCAAACGAGCTGAGAACGGAAGTAAAACTTATGAGATAGTTAAGAATTCCAATTTGGATATAAAAAATTTAGTTCATAAATATGACTCAAAAGAAGATATTAGTTTATACTTAGTTTTATTTGAAAGACAAGCGCGTCGTGCTGAAATACCGGAACCCACCTGGATAACTCATCTTTTGGGATTACTTCCTCATGAAATCACAGAAATGATAGCACGTGAACCAGAAGAGAATGTGAAGAATTATGAACAGGTTAAACAATTATTATTAAAACGGTTCAAATTAACTTCCGAAAAATTTCGGCAGTTCTTTCATAAGCATAAATTTCCCAAAAAAACGTGAATAGGTTTTTATCATGAACTTTCAACTTATTTTGAGGGATGGATATCCGGATCAGGGATTTCCACCTTTGAACAATTAAAAGACCTAATGATTGTAGATCAAATAAAAAAACGAGCTCCTTTAGATTTTAAAGAGGTTTTTTTTTTTTTTTTTTTTTTTGATGAATGGCCGGGTCTTATTTCGCCTCTGCATTTAGTTGAAAAAATTGAGGAATTTGAGGATGTTAAAAACACTACCAAAACTAAAACGACTAATCATAACTTTAAATATAAAAGTAATTATAAGTTAGAGAAAAATATGGGACAATTTCGCAAATTTGAGGATTTTAAATCAAAAAGAGTGGATTTTAAAAATAGAGATTTTGAAAAAAGGAGAACACTTAAGTGTTTTGAGTGTGGTTCTCCTGAACATTTGAGACCGCAGTGTCCTAAAGTAAAAAAAATGGCTTCCGAAAGTATCAATAACATTTGTGAGCGAAACTCGGTTGAAAACCTTTTAGCCCCTTTTACATTAAAAGGTAAAGTAAATGGCAGACAATGTAAAATTTTACGTGATAGTGGCGCAACTATTGATATTGTACCACAAAAATTCGTTAAATCAATGGACATAACCGGAGAGCATGTTTGAGTGCAGCAACCGTTGGATTTTACACCAATTTGTTTGCTGATTGCCGAAATACTGCTTGAATGTGAGATAGGAAGCGACCCCGATCGATCGACCCCGATCTAATGAATTAGATCGGGGTCGATATTTCCTCGGAAATCGCAGTGCAGCTATTCTTAAAGACTCAAAACGTATTAAAGAACTTCCTGAGCAAATAAATGCTGTAATTACTCGATCTCAAAAACGACAAAAAGAAAATAAGGAAAAGCTTTTAGAGGAAAAATTAGGCGTTAACCCTTTCAGGACCATAAGATTTCCAAGACTAAATATGCCAATACAACACAATATTTTAGCTATTGTGGGTGTAAAGTAAGAGAATATCAAGAGAAAAACATAGCAGGGTGTATATGTTTCCTATAATTTCATGGGAAATACTTTCCCTATGGACCATAAAAGTAAATAAACGAAGAGTTAGGTTTATTATATCGGTATTTTATTTATTGCTTTGTAATACAAATTTATTGCTTTGTAATATAAAAATTATCAGAAAAGTAAAATAAATAGCTAGTTATGGTATTCTACGAAACAATTTCGTTTACTTGTGAAGCACAAGTGGACATTGCACATAACACATTTATTATGTGTCCTATTTTCTATACGTTTTTTTTTTATTCGTTCAGAAACACATTTGCTGCCTTGAACATACGTTTTATTTTGACATTCAGTAAAAAAATATCGATTCAATAATAATTGAACAAGCGATAACGATTTTTGTAGAAGGGGAAAATATTTCCCTTGGACGTGAAAGGGTTAAAGAACAAAATATGGAAATTAAGGATGAGAGGGAAGAAGAGTATTCCGAACAAAATAATTTACCTCTGGCAGACCCACATGATTCACCTGACAGTTTGGCTAAAATAAATTCTCACACGTTGATAGGTGAACAACAGAAAAGTGTGGAATTAGCGCCTTTAATCGAATCCGCAAAAAATAGTTATAAAACTGATTTTAAGATAAAAAATGGAATTTTAGTTAAAAGAAAAGTGAATAAATTGGGAGATGACGAAAATTTGATTGTTGTTCCAGAAAAACTTAGAGAGCAAATGAAAAGGATGTGTCATGAGGAGGTTTCAGGTCATTTGAGAATTCTTAAGACAAAAGATAAGTTAGTAAGACACTTTTACTGGCCAAATTGTTTCAAAGAAATCGAGGAGTATGTAAATTCATGCGATGCTTGTCAACGAGTGGGCAAAGCAACCGATAAAAAGAAAGCTCCCCTGATGAGTGTGTCCGTTATATCAGAAGTTTTTGGCAAACTTAATGTAGATGCTTGCGGTCTTTAGCCGACATCTGCTCAGGTTAATAAATATCTAATTACGGTAATATGTTTAGCATCTAAGTGCCCTGATGCCGTCCCAGTGCCGGATATAACTTCCAAATGAGTAGTGAATGCCCTTATGACGATTTTTAGTAGAATGGGTTTCCCAAAAGAAATCCAAACCGATCAAGGAAAATCGTTTATGAGTGTGTTAACGGTGGAATTTTTGGAAAAATTCGGTATAAAAATTGTTAGAAGCTCGATTTACCATCCTCAAAGTAATCCAGTCGAACGTTTTCATCGTTCTATTAAACGGGTATTAAAAGTTTTGTGTATCGAAAATACTCCAAATTGGGAAGCTCAGCTACCTGTCGCTCTTTTCGCACTAAGGACTGTCACTCATGAAAGTACAGGGTTTAGTCCTGTTGAACTTGTTTTTGGGAAAAATTTGAGAACTTAAAATGTTTTGTTATACGAAAAATGGTTAGACCCTCCTGATGAAGAAAATAATGTTGTACAGTACGTTTTTGAGTTAATAAACCGCTTAAAAAGGAGTCAAGATTTAGCAAGAGAAACCATGGAAGAAATGAAGGACAAACGGAAAAAATTGTATGACCTAAATGCCATAAAAAGGGAGTTTCACGAGGGTGATTCCGTGTTAGTATTTACAATGAATCAACCAAACAAATTGGCTGCTCAATGGAAGGGAACTAGAAAAATCGAGAAAAAATTATCTGAAACAAACTATGTTGTTAGGTTTGAGGGAAATCTAGAAAAAAATAAAGTTTACCATATTACCATGTTAAAAAACCTTATTATAGGAAACCTGAATTGTTAAATATGGTACTTGTAGCGGAAAATGATTCGTGTGAGACTTTCGAATTAGATGAGGATTTTCCGATTTGTTAAATAATCCTAACGTAATTTATTTCAATGAAATCGTAGAAAGAAACTCTTTGAAAGAAAAATTAACGGATGAACAAATTAATCAATTAGAAAGACTGTTATTAAAATTTTCGAAGCTTTTCTCGAACATTCCAGGGAAAACCCATTTGGTAGAACATAATATTGAATGAATTAGTGATAAGCAAATTCAACAAAAGCCATATTGAATGACAAACCGCCGAAATGATAATACTTAAATCTGAAATAGAAAAAATGCTCAGATACAAGATAATTGAACCAGGTGATTCTGATTCCATTTCCCCTATGATACTTGTTGAGACACCAGGTAGGGATCCCAGGGCTTGTATTGCTTATAGACAATTAAATGAAATTAAGCGTACTCAATTTTATCCCATTCCAAATTTGGAACAGAGAGTAGAAATAGCTTCTGTGGCAAAATATATAACCCTAATTCATTTGACAAAAGGTTATTGGCAAATTCCATTGAGTTTAAAGGCCCAGAAAATTGCTGCTTTAGCAACAAATTTTGGAGTGTACAGACCTCTGCGTATGCCATTCGGTCTAAAAAATGCCCCGTATTATTTCAGTAAATTTATGAACGAAATTTTAACTGGTTGTGAGAACTATGCCGTTCCTTATATAGACGACATCGCTATATTTTCACAGACTTGGGATGATCATATAAAGCATTTACAAGAGGTATTGGAACGTATAAAAGGTGCCAACTTAAGTATAAAACCCGCAAAATGTAAGTTTGCTCAAACCGAGGTACAATATCTGGGCCACATAGTTGGTCATGGAAAGCGGTCGCCAGCCGAACTAAAGGTGAAAGTAATTCAAAATTTTTCTGTCCCAACTACTAAAACCGAAATAAGATCATTTTTGGGACTTGCAGGTTATTACAGGCAGTACATTCCCATGTTTTCTGTTATAACTTCTCCTTTGAAAGAATTATTAAAGGGTAAAAATAAAAAGGGTAAAATCGAATGGAATGAGGAATGTACCCAAGCATTTAATTTATTAAAACAAAAAATTTCTAACAAACCCCTTTTGCACGCACCAGACTTTTCAAAACCATTTATATTACAGACAGATGCGTCAGATTTGGGTTATGGGGTAGTGTTAGTACAAGATGAAAAAGGCGAAGAACATCCTATATTATATTTGAGCAAAAAGTTTACTACAGCTGAGAGAAAGTACTCAACTGCGGAAAAAGAATGTGCCGCAATAATATACGGCATTAAAAAATTAAAGGGTTACATTGATGGACACACTGAATTTTCCATCCACACTGATCACAATCCTCTGACATTTTTGAATAAAAATTCCGGAAATAATCCACGATTATTTAGATGGGCTTTGGCTCTACAAGCATATAACTATAAAGTTGTTCATAAACGAGGAAAAGATAACACAAATGTAGATTGCCTTAGTCGAAATCCTGAAATGGTGAACTAATAAACTGAAATGTATAGTATTGCAATTTTCTTTTCATTTTTTAATTTTTATAATAAAAATTTAATTATATTGTGTTTTATTTTAATTATCTTGTATATTACATATGCTTTCTCACATGATTACTTATTATGTTTACTTTCATTCTTGAGAGAAAAATTACCTTAGGGTAATAGAACTTATATAAACTAATAACAAAATATGTGAATATATGTTAATTTTGGTGTAAAAAAATGTTGTGTATATATATATAAAAAAAAAAAAATCTTTATCATAAATTTATTTATAGAAAGAAAATACAGTGCTACATCGATATAGCTATACTACCTTGAAATTTACGTGGACTGGCATATTGACTTTTACTAACTGATATACTTTGATAATTGGAGCATTTTAAGCAGTTTTTAATACATTTTCAAAATTGGTATATTTTTTTAAATGGCCTGGTGATAGTTAGAGAACACCCTAAGCATACATCACTTCGGCTAAAATTTTTCGAGTACCATAACAACTTTAATGGTGCAAAGACTGATTTCTGCATATGAGTTATAGTTATTAACTGTACTTTCAGTCAATAATGGTTTTCTGATATTGATCTTAGTCTCCAAATCACCATGCCTGAGTTTGTTTTCCCCCTTCTACCGGGAAAACAAAATTTGATGCGGGGAGGAGTTTGTGACATACAGTCTGTGGTATAGACATAACGATCTGCGCATGAACAGATAATCAAACACCCACTGTGTGAGAGGAAAATGGGGAGAGTCGGCGGGAAGATGCCAAAGTGAGCAGTGTATTGTGCCAGCCTGTGAGCTGGAAAGAGATACCACCTGCCGAATTTTTTTCGTAGTGCTTCGAGAACTCATCGATATGATTTTTGATTTTCCTATCAGTTTGTTTTGTGTGATTTACATGTTTATGTGTTCCTGTGTGAATAAAACGTGTTGTGTCTAAAAAGAGGTTCTGATGTTTCCTCGTCCTAACAACGCTACACCGTTCATCATCTGGGCTTACAGAGAAAACCCAAATACTGCAACAGACGTGCCACCTTTCCAACCGTTGCATGGACAAAAACCAGAAGATTCGTTACCCATTCTTCAAAATACTTAGGAAAGTTGGAAGAACGGAAATTAGACATAACATCTGTATCTGACACTATGTGAAACGACTTAAAGCGCATTTACAAGATGCAGCGGGGAAAATAAAAATATCTGAATTACAGCAAGAGAAAACGGCTATTATAATTTGCGATCATCAAAGAAATTTTTCAAGCCTGGGGACAAAGTTTTCGTATTCATACCGACAAACTGCTAGCCAGATGGCAAGATTCGGTTATTGTAGAATCCAAAAAGAAATAACATTCATGTTTTGTAAAATAAAATGCCAAATAATACTGTTAAAAATGTTAGATAAAAACTACCCTATCTCTCAAGTTGGACCAATCTGCACAGCGTACAAAATTGCATAAAAATCGGTTCATTAGTTTAGACGTTTACGCGGACAAACATCGTGACACGTAATATATATATATATATATATATATATATATATATATAAAGATTTTGATTCAATGATTAATTAATACATCATCTAAATTACGTAGTTGGGTTACACAAAACGATTTACTGCCCATGATAATAAAACAATGAATCGAAAACAAGACTGACTACATTCCACTTTAAAACAGCACGTAGAGGACTATTGATTTACTTTTCAGTTAGAATTATTTCATCTTCGCAGAAATTACCTTTTAAAATGTGGTAAAGCATAGCATTACAGTGTATTTTCCCGTACTGTACGTTAATGTTTAGCCACCGAATTTTAAGGGGGGGAAAGGTACAGCCCATTATACCAATTAAACTGGTATCAGTCTATTATTCATTAAATTGGTGAATTTCTCTGGCATAGTGAGACTTATATTTTTCAGCAATTTAATACGATATTATCTTGCGCTAGTAAAGTAAATCGAAATCTGTGGTCTTCCTAGTAGTAATACCTCCCATAATAGCAATTTCTTTTCCATTAAATATAGGAAAGTGTTTCATAATTTATGTGTGTAATATGATTTCATATACTGAAGTATGATATGAATGTAAAGAAATTTTGCGCACAAGCACATGTGCGTACGTAAGTGGGTATTATATGCAATAATTGCTCTATACAATTACTTGGAGCTTTGTCAACGACGTGTTTTCTTCTATGAAGTCGGTAAAGTATTTAATTTCATTTTTTAAAAATTATGAGTGAATGTTTTTACTAGAATAGAGGTTTGTCTTTTATACGCGTAATTACGTAATTTAATTACCCTTTCCATCTTTACATTCCACAAATTGCTTTTTAACTATATCCCCTAACATAGGAAAATGGAATTATATTTTATTCCAAATAGATGAAGACAATGCTTTTATACTTGTCTGAAATGGAGTCGCATTTTGGGACTAATAACTTTTCCTGCGTTTTGTACATGTAGTGAGTGATTCGGAAACAAAATGTCGAGTTTACAATACTTGTTCATAAAAATAGATCATTGGAACTTAATAAAAAAAAAAACTGTTGCGCAAACATCGCAAAACACTTCACAATCTTTCAATTTCGATTTATAACGATCTTAACGATTTTCGATTTATTTCGATCTTTCAATTTCGAAACAAATGAAGATATTCAATTCAATCATTTGTGAAATACTTAAAATTAAAAAGCATAGAAAAGAAGTTTATAAGAGACTTCTTTCTACGTTGCTACAAATAATATTCATTTCGTTGGAATATACTCGAGTATTGTTGGAGATGCATTCAGGACCCGATTAAGCTTTGAAGCTAGGGGAAGCTCAGTATCATTTCGGGGCCCTCTTTCATTTTAGAAAATCTTGTTTTCCTGTTACATATTGTAATATAAAAATGCTATAGACCGAAAGTTTGTGTGTGTTTATAGTTTTTTTTTTTTTTTTTTTTTTTTTTTTTCATTCATATAATTGGGTGGTTTCTACACACAAGATTAAAATCGTATAACTTATTAAGAACATTCAGATTTTTGAGGTTAAATAACAGATATTTCCTAAAATAGTGAGTATTTTATCTTGCTTCAGGCGAATTTTCTCAGAAAAATCCAGTCTTAGTATGAAAATATAAAACAGAAAATTCAAGACCCTGTTTTTAGTCATTTTGGGGTACCCTCTAAATTTTAGTGGGGAAGCTTGTGCTTCCCGAGCCTTTTGGGTAATCAGGCCCTGGATGCATTTCCATGTGTTATCCGTCACTAACAGTGTGGATCAGTGGTGAATGCTTTACGCAGCATTTTATGCTAATAACTAATATGGATCATTTTTTACAATTTTATTTACATATATTAGTTTTTTATCGTACTAATTACATTTAAGTCGAAAATAGATGTTTTTTATTGTAGATGAAAGGATGAATTTCAATACTGAAGAAATTTAAATTTTATAGAGGAATAATTAATGCCAATGATTCATAATGGAATAATAAAATAAAATAAAGCAATGAATTGCGCTTACATAAATGAGAAAAGTCAGTATTTTAAAAAATTCAACAATTATAAAATGGCAGTAATCATCAGCAGTGAGTTGCCATTCGAATCCTAATTAGAATTAGTGTTTCAACTGGGCATACACAGTTAGCTAAAAATGCTCACAACAATTCAAAAATTCAACCAGCACATCGATAGTGTATTACCACCCCACTGTACGCTAATATTCAAAAATAGTAATAATATTTTTTGAGATCCAGAACATGAATTGATTATTTATAGAAAACATTTGTCTGTGTTTGCATGACAAAAATTCTGTGGTAGCTCCAGATTTGCTGGAAAGGAATATTTGGTATCTTTTTCTTTTTTTTTAATGAAGAATCCATATTGAATTTAAAATTTTATATACAAAACACAGATGATCTGTGTAGAGACATAAAACAATTTATATACATTACTGTCTAAGACAGAAACACTTTTTTTTTTAGATAATTAGAACATTATTTGTACTCCGCTAAATGTAATGAAAGTATGAAAAAAATATTGAAGTATTAAGGAAAAAAAATCCTTAAAAAACAGAATGATTGAATGTAGGAAGAAATGAAATACTCAGAAATGCAATTCTTTGCAAGATATTAAGAGTATTATTGATATGCATTTTTACTCCTGTTATCTATAACGGAAGCTTTTCTAATTAAATTAAAAAAAAAATGATGTTGTCATATCCATAATTTTAATTATTATTGAAACACATTCCATAATCTACGTTAATCGCATGAACATTCCATCTTGTTTTAAACAGTAATGTGAATAGCATGAATATTCAGTCTTGTTTTCGATCAGTAAAACCACTAAGTTTGATATTACAATATTAATTTGTATTATGAGGATTTGTTTAATATCTTCATTGAAAGAAAAATGTATATTTTAACTTTATATGGAAGGACTATTTGAATTACAGGAATTGAAGATTAGCTGTAATTTAAAACACAAATAATTCTTTACATTATTACTTTCCTTTAAGTTCAATAAAAGAAATCTTTAGTTTCGAAAAAAGAATAACGACATGTGATTTTCGATGAATTTACATGTTTTGAGATGTACAAAATACGAATTCAAGATCGACACACGACTGACTTTTAGTAAATGTCCGTCAGTGTGCGTACGTAAATTAATATTTACGGCTCCTTCAAATAAAAAACTAACGCATAGAACTTCATATTTAGTTAGTTACACCTTGACATATGTTTATCCGCTTTTGGTAAAACTCCACAATATTTTTGTCATTCCGTTATTTCATATTTTCAAAGCAACAGTATTGAAGAAAACTCCTTTAAATGTGCACAATTGGAATTATTTTTAATATATTATTGTATTAAAAAAATATAATAGTAACGGGTAACCATGCTAAATTTCAATATGGGTATTTTTCAAAAGAACTCATCAATGCCTCAATGGTTCAAACACAGATATCTGATAATTTTAAAGTTATCAAATTTTTCTTCATGAAAAAAATAATTAAGCTTTTTTTTTTTTTTGGTCGTCAATAAGACTAATTATATAGAACAAATATCTAACGTGAGGTATCATAAAATGTACGAGTGTCAAAAAATATCTTAACAAAGCAGTCAGTTTAACTTTTCAATTGACTACGCAATGTCAATCGACACTCAGAAAAAAAAATTAAAAAAAAATTATAGAATGGCAGTATCATCAGCAGTGGGTTGCCATTCGAATCAATTAGAATTAGCGTTTCAACTGGGCATACACTGTTCGCTAGAAATGCACGCAAGAATTTAAAAAGTGAACAAGGATCCAGCAATACAGTGTATTACCCCCCACTGTACGCTAATATCAAAGATAACAAATTTTAAAGGGAGAAAAAGCATATAAATCATTAAACTGGTCACTCTTCTATCAATATTCTTTATTCAGTAGGAGAAAGTACTGAATTTGCAGAAATTTTCGTCTTCCGGTTTTCAATCTTTTTGCACGTTTTGTTAGAAATAAAAAAAAAGTTGAGAATTATCAGAAAATGTTTATTGGTCTGTTCAGTGTGCGGGACAAAAATATTTTGGCAGCTCTAGCATATAAATTAAAACACAGAATTTCACAAAATTATATGTGGTTGCACCTCAACAAAACTGCGTCAACTCTGCCAACTTTTGGTTAAAATCGATTAAAATGTGGCTTTATCTCTCTCTCCTTTATTATTATTAATTTATAATATGGTGTTATAAAAGAGAGTCTAGTATAAATTTGCATATAACGGGAATTACTTTTTTAAGTATTTTTAATATATTTTTTTATAGTAATTTATATTTGACGCAAGATTCTACTTTTTATTATTTTTTTCTATTTTATGCGGTTTATATATTTATATATGTAAAAATAAAAATGTTAATTATTAAATCAAGTTATTGATTTTTATATTTCATACGAGCCTATAATTCATATTGGTCCCGTATAGTGGGAAATTGATTTATACTTTTATTCCAATGACTCACAATTAAACGAAACAACCCTTTTATAGCAGATTGAAAATAGAAGGCGGCTTCTTTTCCTTTGCATACTAAAGTGAAATTTTAAAAAAATAATAAGAAAATAAAATAAGAAATTCCGAATTTTTTAATAATAATTTGCTTTTTTTTTTTTACTTTCTCTTATGATTAAGGTAACGAAAGTATTGTTTTCGGGACAAATTTTCGAAATTGAGTTTTGTAATGTTTAGACGTTTCTTTAGGTCCCCTGAATCTAAAAACATGTTTATAGCAGTTGGTCTGCGTGTATATCTGTTATCAACGGACCTCAACAACAAAATATAACAAAAAATCCAAACTTGGTATTCTAAATGTGTCATACAGGGATGCTACACTAAACTTTTCGTTGAGATCAAGCAAATAGTTCGTGTACAGGGACACTCAAGAGAATTCAAATTCATTATGTCTATGGGGTAAATTGTAGGTAAGAGTTTAACATCTATAAACTGAAAGGAACCAAATGGAATGAATACACATTTTTTGTACGAGTTAAAATACATTTCATATAGAATATGGTATAGAAATCATTCATTGTTTGTTTACAGAGCTACAACAAAGAATTAAATTATAGTGCGACCACTTGAAAATTGATCGAAGCATACTTCAGGTTGAGCCGTGTGTATTTGCACCATGTGATATATGTACATAACTTTCAGAAGATATACAGGGCCCCCAATATTTAAGCCATACATTCTTTTATATTGTAAGTAGAAGTGCTTTATTATATTTTACCATGTTCAGGAAATCTGCTTAGGAATTGAAATTAATTCCTCATAGCATTATAGTAAATAATGTATTTTTTTAAAGCTAAAATAATGTTTTTTTTATATATATACTTTTGAGGATGTATAGCGAAATCAAATTTTTAACGTTTGATCTTCCTCTATATCTCTTAGAGTGATTAAGAAACAAATAATTTCAGGCGATCCAAATGTTGTATTTTGAAATTAATACGTTTGTTACTATAGAGTTCTGTTCAAGTTTGATAAGTTTCAAGGAATGTTGCGTGTGAAAATTGTCCGAATAATTTTAAATGAACTTTTGAATTTAATAGCATAATTTAATTCCAAATAAAAGCATGTATAATAATGAAACGGGGCACATACAAATAATTGTCAAATAAAGCTGCTCCGAAGCCTAATTTGAATTGTTTTTAACATAGGTTTACGTAACAGTACTCATTATTTTACCTTAAGTACTTATAGTAATTATTTTCAGGGTAAGAGAAAATCGTGTGAATGATACGGCAGATTATTTCATTTCTTAACACAAAAAAAGTAAATAAATAAATAAAGTACTAAAATAAAATTAGCTAAAAATTAATTGTAAAAATGTATTCGAAAGTATATATTAAGAAAAAATAATAACCCCCAATTAAAAGTGTCAACAACGCTTTTATCGCAGGTTGAAAGCAATGGCTTATGTTACCTTAAAACCTATATATATATATATATATATTAATTACGAATTATTTTACGAATTAAATTAAAACAAAATTTGATCTCAAACATTTTGTGTTAACACATCACATAATTTGTTCTAGAAAAACTTAGAATTTCCCGTCGAAGCAAATAGTTTGTTTTTCGAATTTTACCTCATATCAAAAGAAATTCTGTTGCCCAAGAACGTCAGAAACGTATAATTCTTTTCTTTAAATAATTTTTTTAAAAAAAGCGTATTTAATTGATATTAAAGGAAAATGAGAAAATTATTTGGAATTACTTATTCAATATATCTATAATAATAAAAGGAAAGGTTTGTCTGTCTGTCTGTCTGTCTGTTCTTTTATACGTTCAGCCCCTATTGAACGCAGAAGTACAAAAATTGACATACGGATGCTCTGGAGCCTTTCCGATGTTTTCCTCGAAACAGAATTTAAAAATTTTAATTAGTTGTGGAGATATTAATTAAAATGTCCACTCATGTCTAATCTAAAAGCGATCTCAAAGCAGAAAAAGTGGAAAATAAATCTATAATAATAAAAGGAAAGGTTTGTCTGTCTATCTGTCTGTCTGTCTGTCTGTCTGTTCTTTTATACGTTCAGCCCCTATTGAACGCAGAAGTACAAAAATTGACATACGGATGCTCTGGAGCCTTTCCGATGTTTTCCTCGAAACAGAATTTAAAAATTTTAATTAGTTGTGGAGATATTAATTAAAATGTCCACTCATGTCTAATCTAAAAGCGATCTCAAAGCAGAAAAAGTGGAAAATAAATTAGAAATATTTGTCCGATCGTTACAATTTTGATACCAAATGAAAGGGGCATTTTTTCTGAATCTAAGTGTGCAAGTGGTTTATCGGTACAACAATTAGATTTTTTAAAATTAACTAAAGTATGAATTTTCTGTGGCAACATCATTTCAAATGCCAGTAATGAAGACCCATCGTCTGTCATCAAAAAGGAAATGATTGCAACCGATCAAGATGTCACGTGTTTTGTAGTGGGGAAAAATATTGCAATTTTCAATTTTTTTTCAAATTTTAATTCACGTTACATTTGAATTCATATTCGGCCTAGACAGCATATTATAAAGCTACTGTTCAATTTTCATGAAAATATGTGGATAAACAAAAAAATGAGATTAAATTTTGTATTATATTTTCAACTATTTTAAATTGAGATATGCCGTTGAAATTTCGTAATATTGGTGTTTTTAACGCCCGATATTTCGATTCTGAATATTTTTGAAAGTGTAGAATTATTAGGAAGGGCTTGAAGGGGAGGGGGGGGGGGGGGCAAGCAAACGGCCAGAAAAAAAAAATAAATAAATAAATAAAAATAAATAAATAAAAAGAGTTACAGCGTTTGAAATTGTTATTATTAGGTTTCAAGGAAAGATAAATCGATTGCGGATATTTTCAAGTGTAAAATTATTAGAAGGGACGGAAAGGGGGGGAGGGGCAAAAACGTAGAAAAGGAACGGTTGTTTCGGAGAAAACAACGGAAAACCCAGAACGCCTTTATTCTTTTATATTTTGCAGAATTTCGAATTCTGATACTCCTTTCACATTTCATACTATGGATTTTGAACAGTATTTAGCCCGGAATTACCCAAGTTTCGGAGAAAACCACGAAAAAGTCAGACATAAATCGTTTTATAATAGTGTTTATATCATTTTTGTATCTCAGCTTCTAATTAGCATAATTTCAAAAGTAATATGTCATTTTGAAACTTATTTGAATGGAATTTCAAGAGTAGACGCCACAAATTTCCGTCACCTTCCATTAACCGACTATCATAAGTAATGGAATTTGAGATTTCACGTGATTTACTACGTTTTAAGGTTTCCTGATTAGGTTTTCTTTTGTATCTCAGCTACTAATTAAAATAATTTTATAAGTAATACATTATTTGAAAGCTTTATTGATTTAGAATTGAACAGTAGATTACAGAATTTTCCACCGCCAGATGGCGCTGTAATATTTTTAAATTTCAATATTTCGAATTCTGAATATGATTAAATTATTTTTAATACATCATTCGAAAGATATTTTAAAGTACTTTTATACTATCGAAAGTGGGATTCGGGATTTCACCTAATTTACACGTTTTGAGGTTTCCTGAATCGGTTTTCTTTTGTATCTCAGGTACTAATTAAAATAATTTCATAAGTAATACATCATTTGAAAGATTTGTTGATTTGGAATCGAACAGTGGAATACAGAAATTTGTACCGCCAGATGGCGCTATAATATTTTAAAATTTCAATATTTCAATTTCTAATTATGATTAAATTATTTTTAATATATCAATTGAAAGATATTTTAAAGTTCTTTTAAATTATCGAAAGTTTTCACCAGATTTACATGTTTTGAGGTGTCCTGAATCAGTTTTTTTTTTTTGTATCTCAGTTATTAATTAAAAAAAGTTCATAAGTAATACATCATTTGAAAGCTTATTTTAGTTGATACACATTTTAAAGTACTTTTACATTATCGAAAATGAAATTCGAGATTTTACCCGATTTACACGTTTTGAGGTGTCCTGATTAGGTTTTCTTTTGCATCTCATCTACTAATTAAAATAATTTCATGAGTGATGCATCATTTCAAAGCTTTGTTTATCTGGAATGGAACAATAGATTACAGAAATTTCTACCGCCAGATGGCGCTGTAATTTTTTTAACTTTCAATATTTCAATTTCTAATTATGATTAAATTATTTTTAATGCATCATTCGAAAGATATTTTAAAGTTCTTTTATATTATCGACAGTTTTCACCAGATTTACACGTTTTGAGGTCTCCGGAATTAGTTTTTTTTTGTATCTCAGCTACTAATTAAAATAATTTCATAAGTAATACATCATTCGAAAGCTTTTTTGATTTGGAATCGAACAGTGGAATACTGAAATTTGTACCGCCAGATGGCGCTGTAATATTTTCAAATTTCAATATTTCAATTTCTAATTATGATAAAATTATTTTTAATACATCATTCGAAAGATATTTTAAAGTTCTTTTAAATTATCGACAGTTTTCACCAGATTTACACGTTTTGAGGTGTCCTGAATCAGTTTTCTTTTATATCTCAGTTATTAATTAAAAAAATTTCATAAGTAATACATCATTTGAAAGCTTTGTTGACTTGATACACATTTTAAAGTACTTTTACATTATCGAAAATGGAATTCGAGATTTCACCCGATTTACACATTTTGAGGTCTCCTAATTAGGTTTTCTTTTGTATCTCAGCTACTAATTAAAATAATTTCATAAGTAATACATCATTAGAAAGCTTTTTTGATTTGGAATCGAACAGTGGATTACAGAAATTTCTACCGCCAGATGGCGCTGTAATATTTTCAAATTTCAATATTTCAATTTCTAATTATGATTAAATTATTTTTAATGCATCATTCGAAAGATATTTTAAAGTTCTTTTATATTATTGACAGTTTTCACCAGATTTACACGTTTTGAGGTCTCCTGAATTAGTTTTCTTTTGTATCTCAGCTACTAATTAAAATAATTTCGTAATACATCATTAGAAAGCTTTTTTGATTTGGAATCGAACAGTGGAATACAGAAATTTGTACCGCCAGATGGCGCTGTAGCGTTTTAAAATTTCAATATTTCAATTTCTAATTATGATTAAATTATTTGTAATACATCATTCGAAAGATATTTTAAAGTTTTTTAAATTATCGAAAGTTTTCACCAGATTTACACGTTTTGAGGTGTCCTGAATTAGTTTTTTTTTTTTTTTTTTTTTTTTTTGTATCTCAGTTATTAATTAAAAAAAGTTCATAAGTAAAACATGATTTGAAAGCTTATTTTAGTTGATACACATTTTAAAGTACATTTACATTATCGAAAATGGAATTCGAGATTTCACCCGATTTACACGTTTTGAGGTGTCCTGATTAGGTTTTCTTTTGTATCTCATTTACTAATTAAAATAATTGAATGAGTAATACATCATTTGAAAGCTTTGTTGATCTGGAATGGAACAAAAGATTATAGAAATTTCTACCGCCAGATGGCGCTGTAATTTTTTTAATTTTCAATATTTCAAATTCTAATTATGATTAAATTATTTCTAATACATCATTCGAAAGATATTTTAAAGTTCTTTTATATTATCGAAAGTGGAATTCCAGATTTCACCTGATTTACAATTTTAAGGTGTCCTGATCAGGTTTTCTTTTGCATCTCAGCTAACTGAGTAAGACCGTTCAAAATTGGTATATGTAAGTTAATTAGGAGGGGCTGGACGGAGGGGGAAGGAATAGGCGCGCAGCGCGCATGGGGTTGGGACCCGGTGCGAGTCCCGATGATAAAAGATTTTTTTTTTAATTTTATTTTCTTAATAATAAAATTATTTGGTTTTAACGTCCGATAATTCGATTCTGAATATTTTTGAAAGTATAGAATTATTAGGAAAGGCTTGAGGGGGGGGGGGGGGGGCGACGGGGCAAAAAAAAAAAAAAAAAAAAAAAATGAGTTACAGCGTTTGAAATTGTTATTATTAGGTTTTTAAGGAAAGATAAATCGATTGCGAACATTTTCAAGTGTAAAATTATTGGAAAGGGGTGGTGGTGGCAAAAACGTAGAAAAGGAACGGTTGTTTCGGAGAAAACAACGGAAAACCCAGAACGCCTTTATTCTTTTATATTTTGCAGAGTTTCGAATTCTGATACTCCTTTTACATTTCATACTATGGATTTTCAATATTATTTAGCCCGGAATTACGCAAGTTTCGGAGAAAACCACGAAAAAGTCAGACATAAATCGTTTTATAATAGTGTTTATATCATTTTTGTATCTCAGCTTCTAATTAGCATAATTTCAAAAGTAATATGTCATTTTGAAACTTATTTGAATTGAATTTTAAGAGTAGACGCCACAAATTTCTGTCTCCTTCCTTTAACCGACTACCGGAATTCGAGATTTCATGTGATTTACACGTTTTAAGGTCTCCTGATTAAGTTTTCTTTTGTATCACTGCTACTAATAAATAATTTTATAAGTAATACATTATTTGGAATTGAACAGTAGATTACAGAATTTTCTACCGCCAGATGGTGCTGTAATATTTTTAAATTTCAATATTTCGAATTCTAATTATGATTAAATTATTTTTAATACAGCATTCAAAAGATATTTTAAAGTACTGTTATATTATCGAAAGTGGGATTCGAGATTTCACCTGATTTACACGTTTTGAGGTCTCCTGAATCGGTTTTCTTTTGTATCTCAGCAGGTATATCCTTAAACGTGCGCGCTGCGCGCGCACGGGTCTACGCTGCCGAAGGCAGTGGGGACCCGGTGCAACATTTTTCCCGATCAGAATTTTTTTTTCTCTTTTTTTATCACATGATAAAAATTAATGCAATTTTGAGAATTCATTAATTATTGTGATTCATTTAAAAATAGTGACCAGCGAAGCGGGCGTAGCCTGCTAGTCCTTAATAAAATATCTAAGATACACAGATATGAATTTCAGAACTTCGGAAAAAATATTACTATTATTATTCGGTGACGTATGAATAAATAGGTATTGAAAATGAAAATAGCTAAAAGCGAATTTAAAAAAAAAAATAATAATAATCTAAGAAAAAAATGTTTAAAATCATGTACTGAAAGTGACGACACTTTTACCGCAGATTGAAATCAATAGTTGACGTGCACTTAAAAATCATTTTTTAAATTATTAATTCTTTACGGATAAAAAAAAAAAAAAAAAAAAAAAAAAAAAAAATACTACAAATAGTACGTTAACGTGACTCATAATAATCGACGCCATAAAACTTCGTTTGAGCAAACTGTTTTGTTCTTCTATGTCTAAAGGAATTCCACTCTCAAAGACCTTTCAAAAACAACTAAGCAATGCAAAAATGGCATTTTTAAAATTAAAATGTTAGTTTTAAAATTAATTATAAGACAAATATTAAAAGAAATAATAATTACTTCTTTTTGAAGTTCGTTGCGAACAAGACTTTATTAGTCTTCCTAAAAACGTTTTATTATTATTTTGCTTTATAGATTATATTCAAGAAACGCTCACAAATTTCCGAATATTGAAATAAAAAAAAAAATATTATTTTAATATATTTTTTTAACTCAGAAATAATTAACCTACCGAAAATAGAGTCGTTATATATTCTCAAGTAAATTATTTTGGAATGTAATACAGAGAATTTGTAAAATCATGAAAATTTCCTGAAAAAAATTTTAACATAAAATTAGAAAATTCATATCAAACAACCAAAGCATATCGAAATTATTCCTCAATCTTGAAATAATTCGATATCAAATCAGCCTAAACATTTAAATTATATCAAACTTATTTATTTTTAAATTATAGAATACAATTGCTCTTGAAAACGTTATTATTCGAGAATCTAAACGCCTTCGCTTAATTAACATTTGCAGTAACCCTCATTTTGCTTCAATCGAATTACCATAAAAATGGCGAAACCAGAAGTAACAATAATGTAAAAGATAAAACTAATAATATTTAAAGTTTTTACTTTTAAGAATAACAGTAATAAACCAATTCTATCAAAAAGAGTCCTGAAAAGTTCGAAACACTATTTTAAACCGACAAGAATAAACTAAATTTACATAATATCTTACCTGTATTCTTACCTACCCACAGAAAAACACCTATTCCATAATTTACCAAAAATAAAATGAATGACGCCGCAGAGAATCTATTAAAAGAACTGTCTTCGTTGCCAACACCGATTGAAAATACTATATAAAAAAATACTCAGCCTAACTGTTGCCAGACTGATTTTATAGATAGTAGTAATTTTTTGTGAAAAGTAAAAAGCAAAAACATTTTTTATAGCTTTAAAAAAAGGGAAAGAAATGAAAAGGTATTCATTCAGCAAGTTTAAATCTATATTAATTACATTTTTCTTTTTATTAGTAATGGCAAAATGAATTTTATTATTTTATCAGCTGCGAAGTGATTGTATAATAAATCAGAAGCAAGGGAAGTGATGACGTCATTGACCATCTTTAGGGCCAAACAAAAGAAGATTTTCTGTGTTAATCGTCCATTGGATTTTTTGTCCAATGTGTATTTGTTTGGAACCAAAGACGGTCAATGACGTCACACTTCGCTTGCGTAATTCGCGCCGGTTCACTGTAGAATCAGCATGTATTTCCAAAGAAATGATTGACTTACATAAAAAATTAAGTTCCCATTTGATAAAAATCAAACAATTAAGAAAAATCTACCAGCTGATTCCATGTGCATTATTTCACATATAAATGAAATTATCAGTGTAATGTTTTTTTATTATTATTATTTAGAAGCTTAGAATTTTTAAACGGGGGAAAATTTAAATAAATAATTTTGCTTTGAATAATTTCTTTATCCACATTAGGTTAATTTTTTTTATTTATTTACATCGTATACGTAACATAAACATCTTCTCTGGCTAAATTGTTAGAAATGATAAGTGTTTAGGAATTCGATTTTCCTCTATCTGTACGTCTGTCTCCACATTCTTATTTAAAAAAAAATAATAATAATAATAATAATAAAATCAAATACCTTGAAACTGATATGTGTTATTTAATTTCACTATGGCATATTTCCTATGATAAATCATAGAAATTGTATTACTATTTTCTAATCAGAGATGCACAGAAAAATTCGGATGCATTATGGTTATTGACAGGTATTTCATTTCAGTTTATTTCAATACATTTTCGTTATACAAAACATAATGAAATTAAAATATATTTTTCAGATGATTAGAAGCATATTCACTTTAAAACATAACATAGATCTATAAAATAATTAGGATACATTATGGTCTACGACAAATATTTCATTAATGTTTATTTTACAATGTTTTCCTTGTACAAAACATAATGAAACTAAAATATATTTTTTCGGATGCATAGAAGCATCATCCCTATTAAGCATGCCATGATTACATGATCCCTTGTACTTGTAAATAATGTGCAATATTCATGCATGTGACACATGTCAATTTCAATGCATGGCATGATGCCGAGTCATTCTGGAAAATGCTTTAAGGGTCCGATCCATAGTCGTTTTAAGAGTTTTCTCAAAGAAACTTTTGCATACATGGTTCTTCACAGAATAATAGAATCTATTATTCCATCTTTTTTACAAAAAATATCACCAGGTCGTTTAGTAATCTAGATATTTTACTTTAGAAACAATACATTCAGAACCCTTAAACGTTCATTGATTTCGATCTGAAACGAAACATTTAACACTTTTTATGTACATACTAACAGGCTACGTCCGCTTCGATAGTCACTAAATTTAAATGAATTTTAAAAAGAATTGAATTACTATTTGTTTTTATATGACATTTCGGGCTTTGTAACATAATTAAAAATTCCTTCTAAGGTCAAAAAGGCAAAATAACATATTAGAAATTAAATTAAATTAAGTATTTCTTGGGTTATATTCTCTATGGTTATGTGAATGATTCTCAAGAATGAATCAATAATTCTTTACAAATTTAATGGATTATGTATAGGAAATTTTAAAACTGATATTTTTTTTTTTAAGTTATTCATTATTCTTTAATATTAGATTGTCTTTTATTTAATATTAGACACTTATTTTAAGATAAAAGCAATCGAATGATATCGCGTTATGAAACTTTGCAACGTAATATCTTTAAATCTAATAACTTAATGCATATAGTGTCCGCATAACAAATTAACAGTTTTTTATAGCTCTTTAAAAAAAGTATAACATCTATGCAGTATCTTTTTAAAAAAACATCAGTTTTTACTAAAAAAAAATGGCCGACTTTCATCATCAAAATAATTAAATGTAGACCAATCAAAAATAGGAGTGGTCCGCCCGGATTGTTCCGCCGACAAACTCTTTACTTTATTTATATAGATTTTTCAATATATTTATTGCTTGTTTGTTTGTTTTTATCAGTTTTTAAACTTTTGTTCCTTGAATGTTCGTTAGATAGCAGCACTACTCCGAAATTTATCACATGATACTTCAAAGAATGCCATATGAAGACGAAAAGAAAGTGGATCCATAAGGGGGATTTTTCGCCATAAAATTGGGGAAAAATTCAGATTGATCAGACATAGAAAATTTATGCATTTGATTATTTTAGAACATGTATATTTTAATTTTTAATAGGTAATATTTATATTGTTCCAGTATTTGTTTGTTTCTAGCGGCCCAAAGATCCACAATTTTGTATTTTTGGCCAAAATTACCCCAGTTTCAGAGACTTCAGCTACCTTTTTTACATGAGAGCAAAGGGGCAACATATTCTTATTGAAATATTTTATGAAGTACACTATGATGTAAATAATACATAAAGATAAAAGTGTTACTCCACTGCACTTATATAAAAAAATTAAAATAGAAAGAAAAACACAACATCGATTGCAGTGAATATATTGCATACGCTACCACTTCATACTGGTTTGAAAGAGATGAAACTGATGAAATCGAATTTGTTTAATCAAATTCCATTTAAATCTCACTTTTGTTACACAAAATATTCAAGTGTTTTTTATCTGTACAGTTTATATCTTAAATAACATTAACACTTCGTGTGCAAAGAATAGAATCTGCGACATTTCGAAATCTGTAATTTCACCTAGAGTGTTACTTTTGTAATCGGTATGCTACAATGTTTCTTAACCTTCTGACTGCCTTTGAAAAGACGAAGATTGTTTTTTTTTCCCTTATGCACTCCATAGTTGTTCAATGTACAAAACTTAGTACAACTTGAGATTACATATGTAACTGTGGACATGATTATTATGAATATTATTTAAGATTTTCAAACTTTAAAAAAGAGCTTAATTTCACAATTACATAATTTTGAATTATAAGTGTATTGTTAAAAATAGAACAGCTCAGTGGTCGGATATTTTCGCTAAATTTGGTGTATTCGTATTATGTAGTAAAAGTGTTTAAGAATATACCCAACATTCATCTTTCTACAATTAATGTACAATGGATAAAATATGAATACTTTCATTGGAAAAGGTTTATAACCTATATTCATTTGTAATATAAACATAAATACAAAAAATACTGTTCTAAAATTATGTAACTTTTAACAATAACGTCCATAAGCAGAGCTCATATTTAACACTATGCAACAATGCCCGTGAACGGTTACACATTGACACTGTTATATAATATTTCATATTAGTTATGCTGAACTTTTCGAACTAATTCACATCATTTCTTTTTTAAAGTGGTCTAACTCTTCATAAGATGAAATAGAAACTTGAAATTCCTCAGGCCCGAAAAACCCTCTGACGGGCCCTCATCATTTAAATTTCTTATTAAGCATGAGTATAACCTTGTTGATTATGTTGATACACTGGGGCCTAATTTTTTCACTTTGGACTGGCTATTACTTTCATTTGACACAACTCTTGCTAGTTTTTGCAATTTTGAAAATTTACATACAAATATGTTTATTTTTAAAATTTACTAGCAGGCTTTGTTCGCTTTGCTGGGCACTATATTTAAATGATTTCTTATTAATTGAATAATTAAAACGTTTAAATAAATATATTTCAGTTGACGACTGTTTTCTTCAGAGCTTTAGTATGGGACCTCTTTGGCAAAATCAAACATTTTTTGAACTTCTCGAATCTGTACAACAAAATTATTAAAACGAATATTTTCGAAAACAGTCCAATAGCAGAGTTAATTCTTCGAATATTCTGGAAACAGCTGAAGCTTTTACTCGTAAAGTAAAAGTCATTATTCGATTAATGTTCTGGAACAGTCCAAAAAATAGTCACATATTTCACAGGAGTAAAGCAAATAACATCAAATACTTCAGAGCAGAAAATTTCGCTCACTAACGAAAAATGTCCAGTCGCTTAGAGCTCAATCCCTAAAGTGCAATTACTCAGAATAGGTCTCTGAATAACTCTGAATCGCAGTGACTACATACTCTTTCGCAAAAATCAACTCACTCCTATTTATAACTTTTGGCGATGGAACTTGGCGATGACTCCATAGAGGATCCAATGGTAAGCTCAAGATTTATGTTTTCCTGTTTCGGAGAGCTTCGAAACTTCAAGAACCCTAAATTACCATTGTTCACCAAATTTGGTCGCTCACTCGCCAAGTTTGTCGCCAAGACTGACCTAGCTGAAAGTGAATGATCTGCCCTTTTATTTTCACTTTTCCTGTAAAATTACTTTCATTGAAACAGTACAATTGATGCAGGAAAATGACTTAATCCCTTGTAACAATATGCTTGAAGTGCTATTTCTGCCGTAACTAATGTTTCTATGGTTATATATGCTTCCCATTAAATATATCTTTATTTAGTTATTTACAAACTAATTTGAATTAATCAAGTATTTCTGCCCGACAGCGTGCAAGTGCAGTCACACACAGCAGCTCATTTATTTGTATGTTAATTTAGCGTATGTGATGTAGATTATCATACATATTATAAAATTTGTTTTCTCTTTAAATGATAGGAAAATTCTCTAAAAAAATAAAATTATAAATTAAATTATTTAGTCTTAATCAACTCTTTAAAATATAACAATATAACTATTTTTAACCTATAAAAAATAAATTTTACCATATACTTTCTCTAATTAATATATATATAATATATATAATAATATATATAATGACCCTTATCTGTCATGAACGAATCCGGTTAGTACCGCTTCAAAACAGAAATTTTTGGCAGCCATTTCTTTTTCCGTTTGTTTAATTCAACTTAGGAAACATACATATTATTTTCATACGTGTTTTGTATCGCAGATATTCTTATTAAATATAACGGATCACTGGCTATTATAAACATGAACCTATAAATAGAATTATGTAACTTCATGATTATAAACAATGCAATGCAATGCAATACCAAATAAAAACAAACCAAAACTGTTGCCATTCAGAAAATACAAATTCCAAATGGACAACTTTTAATTCCGAATGAACGACTCTTTGACTGTTTCATTAAAAAAACGCTTAAAATAATTCTAAAACATATTAAAGCCTTAAAAATCTTAAAATATTTTTAAAAACGCATTAAAGCCTTTAAATATTTTTATCAAACTTCATTGTTTGTTTACATTGTAAGGTATGATTGGCGTCGAGTTTAGTACGTAAATGCCGCCAGTTGATTTTAGTTTTGAAATTAGTGTAAAGTGATAGTTGGGAGAGAATGTTTGGTTGGGCAAGTAAAGGTCACCAGTTGAAATGAGTATTGAAAGTAGAGTAGTCTAAGATGATAATGTCGAGTCAAGGTAAAATGTTCGGTTGAGAATGAGAAAGTCCCTAGCTGGATCCTGGATATTTTGGCGAAGTTGTAGGTGAGATAGCTGGTTGGAGGTATCGAGTAGAGGTGAATTTGGGTTAGCATGGAGTGTCTGTAGTTATTGGATAGTTAGAAAATTTGAAAACAGGATCTACGATAGCCTTAAAAAAGAGTATTTTGGTAAAATGAAGTGAATCGTTTTTTCGTATTATGAGGACTTAAAATACGCAAGCGAAGTGATGACGTCACTTGCCGTTCGTGGATAGAAGAAAAATATTTCCTATGTTAATCGCCCAATGGATTTTTCGTAAAAAATTATTAAAAATCGAGGGAAATTATTTCCCGATTTTAATCCCCATATTTTGGTTTAGATATGTATTAGTTATCATGTGCATGCGTTAGATTAAGTTGTTTTTGTTCTAAAATTGATAAAATTTGAATTTTAAATTTCAAAACTCTAGATAAAAAAAACGGCAAACTTCCATATTCCATTGAAAACATAAACATTTCATTTCAAAGCATGATATTTACACAATAAATATCCAACTAATATACTAATTAAAAGGAAAATGATAAATATTCTATCATAATTTGAAGTGAAAATTGTTTTCAAATGCCTAAATAAAGTATCTGATATAAGATACTAATATGTTGCAGCGGAATAGATTTGATATCGGTCATCCTTGGCAGAAAAAAAAAATATATATATATATATCGCCAAATTATCTGGCGAATATAATTTAATTCCTTTCAAAAATCATGGTTATTTTAAAAACTTATATTAAGAGAGTAATGAATAATATGAAACAATATTTCGCACAATACATATTACGAAAATATACAACTGTCATGTATATTTTTGTAGTACGTTTTTGATCGCCAAATACAAAAACGCCAAGGACAACAGAGTTTTGAAATTTAAAATTAAAATTTTGTCAATTTGACAGCAAAATAACTCAATCTAACACATGCACATGATAACTAATACATATATATACCCAAGTATCCGCGTTTGTAATGATCGATAGATGGCGCTCTCTGAACACTGCAGTTGCTAGTAAATATAACAGCCACGTGTAATTATTATTCTTTCTCCGCCATTTCATCATGGAAAGTCGATTGCATAATATGAGGATATGCAGTGGTGTGATAATTTCACCTTAGCCCACCAGAGGGCGAGCATTTCATTACAATCGCGGATGGGGATTAAAATCGGGAAATAATTTTCCTCGATTTTTAATAATTTTTTACAAAAAATCCATTGGGCGAATAATATAGGAAATCATTTTCTTGCATCCACGGACGGTCAGTGGCGTCACACTTCGCTTGCGAATAGAGCACTTAAAGGAACACTGGGATGTGTTGTTGCTGTTGTGTTGTCGGGCCTATATTTTTTGTCAACCAGCAGTTTTAGGTTGATTTCTTTAGAAATCGACCTATTGCAATCACTTCGTTTATCTATATATGTATATATCTATCTATCTATAATGAAAATTTTGTCATCACGATAACTCCCGAAAGAATACTCGAAATGGAACCAAATTTGGACAAAGAACTGATCTTATAAATATCTTGGATAAGTTCGTTAACCAAGTTGCTCCGACTTTTCGTTTTCAAGTGGCAGCCACTTGAAAATTTCAAGCCGACATTGAAAAAAGCATATTTAAAGCAAGATTTGCTTGAATTTTGTTGTAAATACAGGCCACATGAGGGTCTCAATGAAGTTTATTAATTAAGTTTATCCGCCCTTTTTAATAAAGTGGCAGATATTTTAAGTTAAGTGGGACCACTTGAAATCAGGCTACCACTTGAAAATTTAAAATCACTGTAACTTCCGAAATAATACTCCAAATTGAACCAAATTTAGACAGTGTCTTAACTTATCTTATAAATATCTTAGATGAGTTTATTAACCAAGTTGCTCCGCCATTTTTTTTTCAAGTGGAGACCACTTGAAAATTTCAAATTCAAATTGTAAAAAGCGTATTCCGAATTTGTTTGAAATTTGATGTAAATATAGACCACATAAGGGTCTCAATGAAGTTTAATAATGAAATTTGTACGTCATTTTTAATAAAGTGGTACATATCTTAAGTTAAGCGAGGCCACTTGAAATCACTCTACCACTTGAAAATCTAAAATCGCAATAACTTCTGAAATAATACTCCAAATCGAACCAAATTTGAATAGTGTCTTAACTTATCTTATAAATAACTTAGATGAATTTGTTAACCAAGTTGCTCCGCCATTTTGTTTTCAAGTGGAGACCACTTGAGAATTTCAAATTCAAATTGTAAAAAGCTTATTCCGATTTTTTTTTTGATGCATACGTAGATTATACAAGTGTCTCGAATAACTTTATTAATGAACTTTATCCGCCATTTTTAATAAAGTGGCGGATATCTTAAGTTAAGCGGGACCACTTGAAAACAGGCTACCACTTGAAAATTTAAAACCATGATAACTTCCGAAATAATACTCCAAATGGAACCAAATTTGAACAGTGTCTTAACTTATCTTATAAATATCTTAGATGAGTTTGTTAACCAAGTTGCTCCGCCATTTTGTTTTCAAGTGGAGACCACTTGAAAATTTCAAATTTAAATTGTAAAAAGCGTATTCCGAAATTGTTTGAATTTTGATGTAAATACAGACCACATAAGGATCTCAATGAAGTTTATTAGTAAACTATATCCGCCATTTTTAATAAAGTGGCAGATAAGTTAAGCGGGACCACTTGAAATCAGGCTCCCACTTGAAAATTTAAAATCACGATAACTTCTGAAATAATACTCCAAATGGAACTAAATTTGGACAGTGATAATATCATATAATTATCTTGAATGTTTTCACTGGGCAACTTGCCCGGACATCTTGTTTCTAAGTTCCAGCCACTTGAAATCACGATAACTTTTAAAATACTAAACTGATTCAAATAAAAGTTGGATAGTGAACTGATGGTTCAAATATCTAGGCTAAGTTTACTTGGTGACTTGATCCGCAATTTTATGTCCAAGTGGCTGCTACTTGAAAATTTGTCAATATGATAACTTTAGTAATACAGAATCAATTCGCATCAAATTTGGGTAGTGGATTTATCCTTCAAATATCTCAGAGAAGTTCGCTGGACAGCTCACTCCGCTTTTTTTCCAAGTGGTGCCACCGGAAAATTTCTTATGACGATAATTTTTGAAATACTGATTTAATTTGAACTAGAACTGGACAAGGAACTTATACAAGTATACTGGATGATTTCGCTGGGCAAGTTATTTTGCCATTTTGTTTCCAAGTTGCAACCACTTAGGACTTAGACTGCCACTTTAAAATTTGCCATAAAATTAACTTTTGAAACACGGCACTGATTTAAACCACACTTGGACAGTGAACCTATGCTTCAAATATCTTGGACATGTTTGCTGGGCAACTTGTTCCACTGTATTGTTTCCAAATGGCGGCCACTGGAAAATTTCTTATCACGGTAACTTTAGAAATACTTAATCAATTCAAATCAAAGTCGAAAAATGAATTTATCATTCAAACAACAAAAATCTACAAAATTCACGTAACTCGTGAACCAATCACGTTATTGCGTCCATCTTTGGTATATCGATAATAAGTATTTTCTCGCCAAAAGTCGCCAAAAAAGTCGCCGTAGGGGGAAAGTCGCCAAATTTGGCTTTAAGTCCATTACCTGCGTTGCTGGATCTTTTTAATGCTAAAATTAAGGAAAAATTAAGCTATTTTAATGCTAAAACAAGCTAGAAATGCAGAAAACTAACATTTTATCAACTTACTAAGCCTCTTTGAAAGAATTTCTACAAAAAAAATTATTTTCAAATTTAAAACAGTATTTTAGATGAGGAACTTTCTCTGCCATCTTGATCGAAGTGGCAGCCCCTTAATTTTTCAACACGATGACTTTTGAGATTTTGAATTAATTCGAACTATATGTGTACAGTAAACTTATCTCACAAATTCAATTCATATATTTGTCAACTTAACTCACCATTTTGTTTCCAAGCGCCGGCCACTTGAAAATTTTAGATGCACATAAAAATGTATTTATAAACCGATTTACTTAAAAATCCATATGTGCATAGCCTACATCAATATTTCTACCAAGTGCATTAACAATTTGTAGCTGCCATTTTGAAACAAAATGACGGCTACTTGATAAGGAAAAAGAAATCAACCTATCCTTCCGAATAAGCCGGAAGGACTCGTTTTTATTGTCATTTATATTTATTGATCGGGTAGAATTTTTTTAATTTCAGAACGAAAATTATAAAATATCGAAACACTTTTGATTTATAAACAAAAATTGAAAATACATTTAAATGATCACATCATGATCTAAACATTGTTTTCAAGATTTATCGTTCACATTCCGTCATTTTTGACGGGGTTATATACTAGTTTTTATATGTTCCCTTTCATATCTTTTTCAGTGTAGCTGAAACAAAATCTTTGGTCGATTCTCAGTATTCTTTTAGCAATTCTAACGCAATGAAAAGTCTTTTCGTTCTATAAATGATTTTATTTTGACTTATTTCTTCTTTTTGTTTTGTGAACCTGGATAATAATTAATCCGGCTTCTTTTAATCTTACATCGAAATATAACACATATGCCCTTTTGCCACCGAATTGTATTACATGATTCAGACAAAATATTTTCTTAGCTGGTTATTTCCCAGGATCTAAAATCTTGTCGAAATGTTGCTAACAGTTACGAACTATGGCCATTGAAGTACTCGTCGCCTTTTGAAAAATTACATAAAAATATTCGTAACGATTTCCGCAACCACGATCATCTTAAACTTTGAACTTGGCGTCTGTAAAATTAAACGCCAAATGCAATTTCATTTCTTCGCTCCAGTTTTCGAAGACACTTTCTCACTGACTGTCGACCATGTAAGAACTCAAGAAAGGTTAGGGCCTGGGGCCCGGACTTGTGCCCGGTACTGTTTCCCCACTCCATGCTGCAAGCTTCGTATTGTTATCCCTTCTATGGTCACGCGTCAAATTAGATGCTTTGAATATTTAATAAATTTAACTGAATTAATATACTGCCTCATGGATCTGTTCTTGGGTAATCTGTTTTTATCTATATTTTTTAACTTGACATCCGTTGCAGCTTATCCTGTGTGACCAACGCAATTTTGTTATCTTTTCGACAGCTAATAAACTTCATCAGATAGTGGTCAGTCAGTGAGAAAGTGTCTTCCAAAACTGGAGCGAAAAAATAATATTGCATTTGGCGTTTGATTTTACAGACGCCAAGTTCAAAGTTTAAGATGAGCGTGGTTGCGAAAATCGTTAGGAATATTTTTATGTAATTTTTGAAAAGGCGACCAGTACTTCAATGGCCGTTGTTAGTTACTGTTGGCATCATTTCGCCAAGATTTTAGATCCTGGGAAATAACCAGATAAGCAAATATTTTGTCTGAGTCATCCCAGCAAAACCTCAGATGACGTCCAGCATGAGGCCAAGTGCTGGTTGCCAGCAGAAGCTGCAGCTGGCCCGTCGGTGGCAAAAGTTAACGTTGCCGCAGGGAATATGTTACGCCGGCCGTCAGTAGGCCATATTCAATCGATCCACTGTTGGCAGCCTGCAGTAAGTTAAAAATAAGTTAGTGGGCCAGTGAATGGATCGCTGCTGGCAGCTAGCAGTATGATGAAAATAGGTAATGGTCCACTGTTGGTAACCGACATTAGGTTGGAAATTGTTAGTGGGCCAGTGTTGGGCTACCTTATGGCAAACATAATTTTTCTATGTTATTGCTGGAAGCCTGCAGTGGGCCAGTTGTGGCAAACATAAAAAATTATATTACTGCCGGCAGTCTTCATTGGTCCTTTATATTTCCCATTAAAGGCCCGCTTCTCTCATCGTCGGCGGAAGCCGAAGCCAATGTTATTCTATGGGAAATTTTCTTTACAAATAACTTATTAACTAATACATATTTTTAAATTCTGTTTTCATATTCTGAAAATTCCCAACTGTTAAATTGACGGACCTTTTTTTTAAAAAAAAAAAAAATATTTTTTTTATATTTTATTTTGAAGCTGCAAAATACGAATTTTCAATGTGTGAAATTTTTCATTTTGCAAATTCAAAATAAAATATTAAAAAAATACATTTTAAAAAGGTCCGTCAATTTAACAGTTGGGAATTTTTTGAATGTGAAAGCAGAATTTAAAAATATGTATTAGTTAATAAGTTATTTGTAAAGAAAATTTCCCATAGAATAACATTGCCTCGGACTTCCGGAGACGGTAAGTTAAGAGGGCCGTTAATAGGCCAGCAGTGATTTAGTTATAGCTAATATATTTATTTTATTGGTGATACCTTTAATTTTATTCGTGCTTTTTTTTTTCTTTTTCTTTCTTTTGTTTTCCTCTCTCTTTCTTCTGATGAAGTAGCAGCCAGTTTTTTCTATGCATCCAATATTTAATTTGATTTTGTACATATTCATTTTTAAATACTATTTACAAGTATTTGATTCATACACTATGGTTGTAAATTCAGGATTTCTAGTGCAGCATATAGGAAATAGTCAGTTGATCCATTTTCCTTATGATAAAAGTTTAATTTTTTGTTTTCAGTGCAAATATTTCTCTATATTACATTTTTTGGAATAAAGGAGATTATGTTTTTTTTTTTTTTTTTTAAGTGTTCAAATTTCAATATGTTTAACTTTGTTACGCTATTTGATATAAATAAATGTAACTTTACATGTGAAAATTATAAATTATTGAAACAAAAATTGTTATAAAGTGAGCATTGTAAAAAACACCATAAACTAAAAAAAAATAATAATAAATAAATAATAAAAAATTGCAGCAATTGTTTCCGGTTGAAATAGAACGAAGACCCTTCATCAGGCGAAACAAAGTGGGCAAGAGTGCAGCAAAAGTAATTTGCTGCAATCGTGCTTTTTGTTAAACTCACGAAGGGATGTGTTATTATTTCAACCTAAAAGAACTGATGCAACTTTTTTTTTTTTTTTTTTTTTGGGGGGGGGGGGGCAATGATTATGTTTATTTACAAATTTTTCTATTTATTACTACAGTACAAAATCTCAAATCCGGAATCGTCCGGACCGTGGCCTTTCCGGATTTTAGGTCACTTTCTGATTTACGGCAATAAAAAAAGGACATCTCCATTCCGAACGTCCTTTTAGTTAATAACTAGCTTACGCCGCCCGAGGGTGCGATTTCTTAAGAAATTAGAGTATACTCTCAAGTAACATGTACAATACTTTGAATAAACACCATAAAATTTTGCAAACAAAACGCAGGCAGCAACGCTTGCGCTTTGTTTGCCGCACTCGTGCCTACTTCGTTTGCCTGATGAAGGATCATGTTTTCTTTCCTTCCGAAACGATTGTTGCGAGCTCTTACATTTTATTGTGGTTACTCTTATTACTTTTAAACACCAATTCTGTGGTGCTTTGTTATTATAACTCTCAAGTATCCAGTAAATCTTGAATATTTTTATTTTCTCCTACATCAAATGGTACCCAGTTGATATTTTTTTCCCCTTCTTTTTAAAACAGCAGGCAGATGAATCAGCTTCCTTTTTTTCTCTCTGTGTTTATCTTCATTTAGAATTAATTATCACAGCTGTCACTCTTAACCAGGCCGCCACAAAGAACTTTTTCGCGTTGTTGATAGTCCAGTGGGATCTTTACTCTCTCCGCAACTTCTTCAAAGTCCTTGAGTGAATAATTTTCCGACACGTGCGATGCCGAAAGATGATTTTGCAGTTTTATACAGATGACGTTATTTGAACTTTAAGCGAATATTCAGCATTTGACCTGTGCCAATTAATTTTCATTAGGTTTGGAAAGCAGATTCTTCAGCTGAAAAAAAAAATATATTCCGTTCGGTTGAGTAAAGAGATAACGGAATTAGGCAGAAAAACGAGAGTGCGTTTGTCTTTGTAGCTGTAAATATTTGATAAATTTATCGGCGATTACCTATTTTAAAAATATTTTTAGAATTCCATAAAACTCATATATGTTATACAGGTTTTCGAGATTTACTATAGGACGCTTGTCATAAAAAGTTGTACAGGTAACCCAAATGGTTTCAGCATAAAAATTCATAAAATAATTTGGATACATTACAGTCAAAGAGACATTTCTTATCAGCGCACGTAAAAATCTTTATACAACGCTAAAATACAGATCAACATAAATTTTATAGATGCAATAAGAAATGGTTCCGATCAAAAATGATAAAATAAATATTTGTGGTTCATTTAATAGTGATGCTCAAAAATATTCTTATACGTTACGAGAAATTGAGGGGGGAAGTATTTCAGTTTCGTAAAAGTGAAATTATCTTTCTCACTTGCATTTAAAAAATAATAATTAATAAATAAATAAAATAAAACAGTTTGTTATGGCTACCACCTTTTTTTTTTTTTTTTTTTTTTCGTTTCCTATAATAGTTTATAGAAATTACATATGAAAATTATTATTTATGAAAATTATTTTCTGTGATGGAGGGTTTTGAGATTCCTGAACGAACACGATTTGACCATTTTTAGAAAATTTCACTCTGTAAGTGTGTATAAAAAAAATTGTGGACGCCACCACGAACCAATGGACGAAATTTAACCAAATTTGTTATTTAACCAAACTTGATTAAAATCGTTCCCAATTACATTTGTGGATCATTCACTCAACACATGGCTCTATATTTCTACTTCTTCGTAATTTTCAATATGACACAGTATAAGAAGAAATTTTACATAAATGATTTCAAATAAATGATAATTATTTTTTAAAATTTGTATTATGAATTAAAAAATAAATATTTAGATAACTAACAACAAACTAGGAAAATTTTTTTGTTGAAGAATCGCTCGCTCTCCCCATGAGGGGATAAATTTTCAATGCTGGTATTTTTCAAAAGAAACTCATCAATAACTTTCAAGTAAATGACTGAATTAAATTTGTGGAAAATTAAAGCAAAATATAATAGCAAGTTATAAATTATTAAAAAAAAAAAAAAAAACAAGAAGAAGAAGAAAGCATTTTTTCAGAAGTTGGTACTAAATTGATTTTATTATTTTTATTATTATTATTATTGAGAAACACTGTTCTAAAATGAAAATCGTTTGCATGCATTCAGGAAAATGATTTTAACAAATTATTTGCACTACGCGAATTTGCATAATAAAAAATATAGAAGAAAGTTTTGTGGTGCCACATCATACTAGTTTTTTGGTCAAAAATTAAAAAATCAATAAATAATAATAATAAATAATAATAACAATAATAAAATACTAGAAAGTTAGCGGCTATCATAATTTACTAAAACGGGTCAACTGGATATTTGTTATATATTTCTAGAAATCCTTTTGTTACAACAATAGCTTTAGAGTCAAACATTAAAAAAAAATAGTATTTAAAAAATAATACAAAAACAAATTAATAATTGAATTACTTACTCATATATTCTTTTTACGAGATTTTCAATCTCGCACCCGCAGACAACAACAACGAACAAGAACTTCGTATGAAATGGCGGACAGCGAGGGAATCAGTGTTGCCAGATGGTCCAAAGGGAATTTCCCCAAACAGTTCTCAAATTTCCCCAAAACAAGGGTTTTTTCCAAAAAAATCCCCAACCCAATTTATACTAAAAATGTAAATTTTTTGAAAAAAGTTAAAAAATATTTAATAAATTTAAGCTCACATTTTTCCCCAAATGAAGGTCTTTATAGAAAAAAATCCCCATTTACAAAAATAATTTTCAATATGTTAGTTTTTGGAAAATTTTAAATTTGTGTAACTTTTGTCTATTTGTCTAACTTTCTGAGATTCCTCATCTCTAATCATTTGTACTTAACCCATAAGTATATAAAATCAGTTTTTTTTTGTTTGTTTTCGTTTAAATGCATGAAAAACAAGGTATACCGAGGGAGCTTAAAGAGCTTTCCTCAAACTGAACATTCCATCCCAGCAAGTTTAATTCAAGCTAGCTAAGAGAAAGCATCCAAATTTATGCTAGTCCAGCTTACTATATGTTTGATTATTCAAGCGAAGCAGTAATCAATAAGTATTTAGCATTCACTATACTTGCTACAACACATATAAACCAAATAATTCCTGGAATCAGAAATCATAAGTGGGGCTGAGGGGGGGAGGGGGAAACAGAATAAATTTTATAATCAAAAAGATGGAAAAGTTGCTTTTCTATTTTTGAAATACAAATAGCATCCAGAATTGTCCATTTTTTTTGTTTTTATTGAATTTTAGGAAAATTCTTTTCTTTTATTAATTTTAAAGAAAATCCCCGTGTATTTCCCCAATATTTTTCTTTTCCCCAAACTGTTCCCCACTAAATCTCTGTCCCCAAATATTTCCCCTGAAGCTTCAAAACTCCCCAAAATGGGGAGAAATCCCCAAGTCTGGCAACACTGGAGGGAATTTCAAATCAACAGAAAAAGAATCACAGCGCCCTCTATGCATACAAATTGGTTATGGCCTAATAATTTGTGGCTACAACATGAAAAACATGATGTTGGCCGTGTGGTGATAGCCTGCATAAGGCCAACTGTGTTTATGCCACTTCTGGGCCACCGACCATTTTTCTTTAGGCTTCCATCACAGCTGGCAGCCACAGACGGCCCGCTACTGGAGTTATATGGGGCAACCGGCAATTGATGGCAAGTGCAGGATGCCAGCAGTAGGCCAAAACGAGCCCACCAGTATAAGTTTTGCTGGGATGTAATGCAATTTGGCGACAAGAGGGCATATGTGTTACGTTTCGATGTAAGATTAAAAGAAGCCAAATTAATTATTATCTAGGTTCACAAAAAAAAAAAAGAATAAATAAATCAAAATAAAATCATTTATGGTACGAAAAGAATTTTCATTGCGTTAGAAATTGCTAAAAGAATACTGAGAATCGATCAAAGATTTTGTTTCAGCTACATTGAAAAAGATATGAAAGGGAACATATAAAAATTAGAAAAAAGTGTATTGCAAAATTTACTATTTATAGGTTAAAAATAGTTATATTGTTATATTTTAAATAGTTGGTAAACTAAATAACTTAATTTATATTTTTATTTATTTAGAGAATTTACCTATCCGCGATTGTAATGAAATGCTCGCTTTCTGGTGGGCTAAGGTGAAATTACAATTAACATGCTTTAATTCGGCTTTCATCAAGCCGCCATTGCTTGCCGATGTTTAGTTTCACATATATTTATTGAATAAAAATGAATAAATCCGGTAAAAAAGATAACACATAATGTTGTGTGCTACAGCGTAACTCCAAAAGATCAAGAAATCTAGAATTAAGTTTCCATTTGCTTCCAAATGACAAATTTAAAATTTCAGTTGCTTCGGCTAATGGAAGTAAAAAATTAATCAGATGATTTGAAACTAATATTTGTTCAACTTCAGTTAAAAATCTACTTCCGATCAAACTTTGAATAAACTGAAATATTTTTTTCCAAAAGCAATCAATTTTCCATGATGTAATGGCGGAGAAATTATAGTACGAATATTAAGTAGAATAACAAAAAGAAGAATAATAAATACACGTAGCTATTATATAAGCGCCATCTATGGATCATTACAAACGCGGATCATTTAAAGAGGAAACAGATTTTGTAATATGTAATAATCTACATCACAGCGTAGTGATTGGTATACGAAAAATAAATAAATAACTACACATTATCGTGGCACACAAGTTTATTATATCTCTCCCTTGGCGGCTTTTGATTTTTTGTCGACATATTAGCGATGGATTTATTTATTTATTTTTATTTATTTATTTATTTTTACATTAAAATAGAAAGTCTTTTATCAGACACCTTTCCGTTGATATATAAGAATCCATCATATTCTGTTTATTTTATTAATGGTTTTTATTTTTAAAACTAGTATATAACCCCGTCAAAAATGACGGAATGTGAAATCAATTAAGGTAGTGAATCAACGAATGCTTTGCCTGCTTCGCTGAACACTATATTTAAAGGGACAAATGTGCAAGTTGCACCTGTCGGGACTTATATGCAAGTTGTACCTGACGGGACTAATGTGCAAGTTGCACCGAACGAACAAACTATTTCTTTTAACGAAAATGCCTACTAACCCAAGACGATAGGTCTAATATAACGTATCATATTTTATATCGTATTTACAGGGATGGAACACGGGCGCAGAATTCATACCACTATCAATGTAAGAAAATTTTCTACTTCTTAAATCAGCGATATTATAGGTTGAGAAATTTCTTAAACGGATTCCGGTATGAATTCTGCGCCCGTGTTCCATCCCTGTATTTATCGTAATATAACTCAGTACTTATTTCGCTTCCTTCTTCGACTCGTTTTAATAAGTATTTTTTTATATGCATGGGCAAATTTAATATTTTTTAATTTTTCGCTTGAACACATTATTTTATCTTATGCCCCCCCCCCCCGTTTCAAATATATATATATATATATATATCTTAATATATATAAATCTCGTGTCACAATGTTTGTCCTCAATGGACTCCTAAACCACTTAACCGATTATAATAAAATTCGTACACCATGTGCAGTTCGATCCAACTTGAGAGATAGGATAGTTTAAATCTCAAATTATAGTCGCAATTTTAATTTATTGCTAATTATTTGTCTGTTATTATTTGACAGTCACAATTATCTGTTAACTCCAAATGATTCTAACAGATGTCGATACCTTTCGACTGGGTTGAAATGAAAGCTGAAATATATTTGGTGCTGCCATCTACACAAAGAATCTTCAACTTTTTAACCTATTAATAAATTTCGTATAATTCAATTATTTCCACTTAACAGATGTCGATACCTTTCGACTGGGTTGAAATGAAAGCTGAAATATATTTGGTGCTGCCATCTACACAAAGAATCTTCAACTTTTTAACCTATTAATAAATTTCGTATAATTCAATTATTTCCACTTTTTAAATTTTTGGTGTTAGCATAGCCGGCCACGTGTTACTTAGACTGAAGTGTAAATTGAATTCATATTATAATGAAGATAATACAGTGAAATTAATCCTGTTTTTTACTTATTTGTGCTTCATTGATCAAAACTTTATAATTTAATATAATATATATATATATATATATCTTTATATATAAAATTTATTATGTTTGTCCGCGATGAACTCCTAAACTAATGAGCCGATTTTAATGAAATTTGGACACTGTGTGCAATTTGGTCCAACTTGAGAGATAGGATAGTTTTTATTGCAAAATTCGCCTCCCAAAAGGGGGGGGGGGGAGGGGCCAAAACGTGATTTCACAAACAAACAAACAAACAACAACAACCAAAAAAAAAAAAAAAAATAGAAATGCAGATAGACTGTTCAAAATTGGTATAGAGAGGTTTTAGAGGCCTGCAAATCGAATGAGGATATTTTCGAAAGTGTAAAGTTATTAGGAGGGGCGGGTAAGGGGACGGAGGGGCAAAAAAATAAAAATAGAGTTACATCGCTAAAAATTGGTACACAGAAGTTTTTGATACGTACAAATCGATTGCAGATATTTTCGAATTTGTAAAATTATTAAGAGGAGCGGGAAAGGGGGGGGGCAGAGGAGCAAAATATAAAAATGGAGTTAGATCATTCAAAATTGGTGCATAGAATTTTTGATACCAACAAATCGATTGCGGATATTTTCGAATTTGTAAATTTATTAGGAGGGGCGGGAAGGGGGGCAGAGGGGCAAAAAATAAAAATATAGTTAGATCGTTCAAATTGGTGCATACAGGTTTTTGACACCTACAAATAAACTGTAGATATTTTCGAATTTGTAAAATTATTTAGAATAGTGGGAGGGGGGAGGGCAAAGGGGCAAAATAATAGAAATAAGAGTTAGAACTTTGAAAATTAGTATTATTAAGTTTTAAGGCCCGATAAATCGATTGCGGATATTTTCGAAAGTATAGAGTTATTAAGAAGGGCGGGAACGGTGGATGAAGAAACGGTGCGCATGGTTTGCGCAGGTATACACTGCCGCAGGCAGTGGGGGTCCGAACAGATTATTCCACCAATGAGAGAAGATTTTTTTGTATTTTATATCATTTTCCTTTCGATAATATATGGATTCATTATGAGTGTCGAACATTTTTCCCGATCAGATTTTTTTTTCTCTTTTTTTTTCACATGTTAAAAATTAATGCAATTTTGAGAATTCTTTAATTATAGTGAATCATTTAAAAATAGGGACCAGCGAAGCGGGCTAAGTCTGCTAAGATCAAGGATGTTATCAAGGATGGTCTTTATTCGTAAATAATAATTTTAATATATTGAATATTTTACTACATTATAATTCAACGTATAACATAGCCACAGCAACGCGTGGCCGGGTCTGCTAGTATATATATATATATATATATATATATATATATATATAAATGAATGTTTGTCTGTATGTTATTTATAAAATCGTAAACGGCTTGACCGATTTCGATCATTCTTTTTTTTTTTGTTTTTTTCCTTGTAGGTCAGGGATGGTTTAGGAAAAAAAATTTAAAAAATCTTTAAAATTAATTAAAATATAAAAATAATAAACTTATTGACTTATATTGACTTAATAGACTTAATATAAGCCATTTAAAATTTTAATTGTTGCCAAAAAAAGTTTACGAGATATATTTATTTCTTGTTTTCAGCATAAAATGAAATATGCTTTCATGCGAAAAATAAGAAATTACTAAATGTTAAATTGGTCGATGAGAAAATGGCACATTATAATTTTAAAATAAAATAGTAATATTACAAATCTAACATATTTCTTCTGAATTTTATTTCACAGCATTTTTTTTATATACCTCAACTTCAGATTTTTTTTTTTTTTAGTATGGCGGATGAAACACGCTTGGCATAAAAGTTAATTCAGCATTATGGTAAAGGTATTTTCTTATTGATAATTCTTGACAATTTTTTATAATTTTGATGCTGAAGTAGATCGGACATTTTTCGCCAAGGAAAAGATAGAAAGAAATACGCAAGCGAAGTGATGACGTCACTGGCCGTTCGTGGATGCAAGAAAAATATTTCCTATGTTAAACGCCCATTGGATTTTTTGCAAAAAATTATTAAAAATCGAGGAAAAATATTTCCCGATTTTAATCCGCATATTTAGGTATAGATATGTATTAGTTATCATGTCCATGCATTAGATTAAGTTATTTTTGTTGTAAAATTGAAAAAATTTCAATTTTTAATTTCAAAACTCTAGAAAAAAAAATGGCAAACTTCCATATTCGATTGAAAACACAAACATTTAATTTCAAAGGATGATATTAACACAATAAATATCCAACTAATATACTGATTAAAAGGGAAATGATAAATATTCTATCATAATTTGAAGTCAAATTTGTTTTCAAATGTCTAAATAAAGTATCTGATATAAGATACTAAAATGTTGTAGCAGAATAGATTTGATATCGGTCATCCTTGGTAGAAAAATAAAATATCGCCAAATTATTTGGCGAACATAATTTAATTCCTTTCAAAAATCATGGTTATTTTAACAAAGTAATGAATAATATGAAACAATATTTCGTACAATGCATATTACGAAAATATGCATCTGGCATGTATATTTCCGTATTACGTTTTTGATCACCAAATACAATAAGCGTCAAAAACGATAGAGTTTTGAAATTTAAAATTAAAATTTTGTCAATTTGACAGCAAAATAACTCAATCTAACACATGCACATGATAACTAATACATATGTGGGGATTAAAATCGGGAAATAATTTTCTTCGATTTTTAATCATTTTTTACAGAAAATCCAATGGGCGATTGACATAGGAAATCATTTTCTTGCATCCACGGACGGTCAGTGACGTCACGCTTCGCTTGCGTATAGGAACAATAATCGCATAAATTATATTTTGGTCTAAAACGGCAACAAAAATTTAGAAGTCGCCAAGGGCATTAAGGCTGTACCATGATCAAGTTTACATACTAATTTATTTATTTTTCTATATACCAACTACTATTAACTAAGCATGAAGTATATATAACCACAAAATAATAATTGTCTCATGCAATAGAAGTAGGAGATCATAGCATATTGTAATATTATATGTGGCTTGAAATTGCTGTCATTCTATGGTTGATTGATTAAATCAAATAAATATAGGAAATAACTTGAGAGCAAATATTATGTACATCACATATAATGTTGTTCATATGTAACTGGGATTCAGATATAAAAGAGTTACTTCAAATTTTTCGATACTGTCCGTATCGAAACTGTTATGTATGATAAGCAACCAAATGGAAGCCCACGGGTAAGCCATTGTCGCAGGCAATAGGGACAGGCACCGGAGATTGCAAGGACGAACAAGGCGCTGCCTAAGTCAGCGGGAACACAAAGCAAGCTTTTGACCGATTTCAGTTTTTTAGTGCTAGAGGCCTATTTCAGTCGGTACAGTTGTCGAATTTTTATACGTCACTCTTAATTAGTGCTAGAAGCCTATTTCAGTCGGTTTATTGAATGGGGATTTATTGAATGAAGTCCCCCCAAGGCCCAACTTTGACATGAGTCCCCCCCCAGGCCCAACTTTGACATGAGTCCCCCCCCAAGGTACCCCTATTTCAGTCGGTACAGCGTTGTCGAATTTTTATAATACACTCTTAATTAGTGCTAGAGGCCTATTTCAGTCGGTTTATTGAATGGGGATTTATTGAATGAAGTCCCCCCAAGGCACAACTTTGACATGAGTCCCCCCCCAGGCCCAACTTTGACATGAGTCCCCCCCAAGTTACCCCTACTTCAGTCGGTACAGCGTTGTCGAATTTTTATAATACACTCTTAATTAGTGCTGCAGGCCTATTTCAGTCGGTTTATTGAATGGGAATTTATTGAATGAAGTCCCCCCCAAGGCACAACTTTGACATGAGTCCCCCCCAGGCCCAACTTTGACATGAGTCCCCCCCAAGGTACCCCTATTTCAGTCGGTACAGCGTTGTCGAATTTTTATAATACACTCTTAATTAGTGCTAGAGGCCTATTTCAGTCGGTTTATTGAATGGGGATTTATTGAATGAAGTCCCCCCAAGGCACAACTTTGACATGAGTACCCCCCAGGCCCAACTTTGACATGAGTCCCCCCCAAGGTACCTCTATTTCAGTCGGTACAGCGTTGTCGAATTTTTATAATACACTCTTAATAGTGCTAAGGGCCTATTTCAATCGGTTTATTGAATGGGGATTTATTGAATGAAGTCCCCCCAAGGCACAACTTTGACATGAGTCCCCCCCCAGGCCCAACTTTGACACGAGTCCCCCCCAAGGTACCCCTATTTCAGTCGGTACAGCGTTGTCGAATTTTTATAATACACTCTTAATAGTGCTAAGGGCCTATTTCAGTCGGTGTATTGAATGGAAATGAAGTCCCCCCAAGGCCCAACTTTGACATGAGTCCCCCCCAAGGTACAACTTTGACATGAGTCCCCCCAAGGCCCAACTTTGACATGAGTCCCCCCAAGGCCCAACTTTGACATGAGTCCCCCCCAAGGTACAACTTTGACATGAGTCCCCCCCCAAGGAACACCTTTGACATGAGTCCCCCCCCAAGGCACACCTCCCCCTCATTGGGAAAAAGAGAAAAAACTTTGTTTTGCGATTATAAGACAGTTTGGACTTCCAACGTTATTTGTTACAGTATCTGCAGCTGAAACACATTGATTTGATTTAATGAAAACTTTATCATGGAATTTAGATCGTCACGAATTAACTAAAGAAGAATTTGTCGACATTAACAAGTTTAGCAGTAGGCCTCTGGCACTAAATTAAAATCTGTCAATGTCAGATTTTCATGTTTTAAATAATGAAATAATGTCGTGTCTGTATAATTTTATTTTTATTAACTTCTATTCTTGTTTTTTTTTTTTTTTTTTTTTCATAAAGCATATAGAAAAGAGTTTTAGAGCGAAGCGGGCAAAGCCGTCCAAAATTGTTTAAGAACTAAAATATTATTCAGCAATTCGCCGGGAGATAAAAAAAAAAAAAAAAAAAAATCATCATTTATTTGTAAAAAAAAAAAAAAAAAAAAAAAAAAAAAAAATTAAAAATTTGAAACTCATAAATATTATATGAATTTCACCACATAGTTAAAATTTTAATTAACCAGTCACCAAATTATTATTAGAACCAGATTAATATTGTGCAATAGTGAACTAAAATCATACAAAGAAAGGTTTTGAAATAAAATTTATAATTGACGACCCAGTTTTTATACTTCCACAACGCAGTACTGTTTTAGTACAGAATCCCTATGGACGAATTTTAAATTTTTATCGGCATGTTGGCGATAACTTTTTATTTATTTATTTTGGCATTTTATTTTGGCTTTCAATGAGTTACAAATTTTTTTGAGTGTACTTTATCAGACTCTGTTTTGCACAGCACCATAATGATAAAGTTTCATTTCATTACATATTATGATCAAACCGTCAGTTCCCACACATACACATCAAAATTTCCACGTGAACGAAGTCGCGGGTAACAGCTAGTATATATATATAACAATAACTGTTAAATTGTTTTGGCAACAATCATAAATTTAAATGTCCAATTTTGAAATTATTTTCATATCTATATATTAATTTGAAACATGTTTTTGTCTGTCTCCACTATATTGAGAGAACTACTTGGTGTAAAAATTTGGTTGAGGTGTCTAAAAAAAGGTCTTGGTCTGTAGATGTGCTATGAGAAGAGAAAAATAAGAAAAAGTCGAACGGTTTCCCTCCCGGGGGGTAAACAGTTTTCCCCCCCCGGGGGAAACGGGTGGGAAACCGTTTCCCACCCGTTTCGGGTTAAAAACCCGTTTACGAGCTTAACTAAGCTTCAAATTACTTCATGGTGAAGAAATTGTACATATGGGGTCTAGAGTCGAATACTAAAAAATCAATATCTGCGAATTTGGAATTTTCGATTTTAAAGGGGAAAGTAGATTTGGAGGGGAGGGGAAAGCGGGGAAATTAGTTTGAGAGGGAAATCCGTTCTAGACCCACACATGTAGCACCTCATTTTAAAGGTCTTGAAATTTCATGTCGATTGGGGATGTTTGTATACAGTATAGTGCGACCCCGGGTGGTGAAAAATGGAACTAAGTGATTTTGCTGTAGAGCCTATCATGTTATATCTTATTTTAAAGGTCTTGGTATTTCCTGACCGTTGGTGATGTTCGTACAGAACACAGTGCGCCCGCTGGCGGTGGAAAGTGCAACTAAAGGATTTGTCAGTTGACAAAACCATGTGACACCTTATTTAAAAGGTCTTGGAAATCCAAGGCGATTGGTGATAGAGGTCTTGAAATTTCATGTTAATGTGGGATGTTTGTATACAATATAGTGCGCCCCCTGGTGGTGAAAAATGGAACTAGGTGATTTTGTAGTAGACCCTATCATGTTGTATCTTATTTTAAAGGTCTTGGTATTTCCTTACCGTTGGTGATGTTCGTACAGAACAAACTGCGCCCCCTGGCGGTGGAAAGTGCAACTAAAGGATTTTACAGTTGACACCACCATGTGACACCTTATTTGAAAGGTCTTGGAAATTCAAGGTGATTGGTGATGTTCGTATACAACATACTACGCTCCCTGTTGGAGGAAAGTGGATTTTGCAGTGCCGGTTCAAGGTTAATTTTTGAGAATATTTTCATGCTAATAGCGTCCTGCATATACGTGCCACAGGCACTGGGATACGAACCCGAGTTCCGTTCTGTTTGAAGTTTTTTTTTTTTTTTTTTTTTTTTACAGATTATTATTATTATTATTATTATTATTTGTGATGTTTTCATTTAAAAATAGAAATTCAAACAAAATCGAGTTAAAGATATAAAACCATACAAATTTAAGGTGCATTTAAGGTTATTATCATGGGCCCGGGCAACACCGGGCGAGTTCTTTCGGTTGCAGGTTAATTTTTAGGAATTTTTTCTATGTTATTAGTGGCTCACGTATGTGCTGCCGCAGACACCGGTGTCACAAGACTGAGTTTCGTTCGGTTCGAGGTAATTTTTTTGTTACAGCTGATTATTTTTTTCGCGATGCCTTTATTTAAAAATTGAAATTCAAACAAAATCGAGTTAAAGATATAAAATCATACAAATTTAAGGTTCAATTAAAGTTATTATCATGGGTCCGGGCAACGCCGGGCGGGTCAGCTTACATGTAGCCTTAGTATTAAAAGAAACAGAAAAAAAAAGATAGCAACTGTTTTATTTGGAGTCAGTTTGACGTCACGTTGACAGTACTTTGTAGAAAGTGATGTCATATATAGTATTTCAATTTATAACCATTTTTCCGAATTTCTTTTTTTTTTTAAGTGAAATGTTGTAAATTATATTAGATGTTTTAACATGAAATACATTTAAATAATGATACGACGATCATTACGGTCAATAAAGTGACCGTCGAAGTCGACGGGTTCCAGCTACTTTTAATTAATTCTAAAATATCTAATCAAAACTTCGTTACAAATAAGGTACCAAATGAAAGGTACCATATTTGTAACGAAGTAACCTTAAGTACTTTATTTGTAACCTTATTTATTTTAACTAATAATAATTTGATAAATATGACGTCACAATCAACTGTTTGTTTATACAGTAACCGCCGCTTAATAAAATCACTGGTTAATAAGATCAGCCGCTTAATCTGATCAAATCGCAAGGACCGGAATCAAATCAATACAAACTACTTTAGCAGCCGCCGCTTAATAAAATCAGCATCGCCGGTTAATAAACTCAAAAATATCTCCTCAGCAGCCAAAAATATCATTTATGCACACTAAAAAAGATTTTTTCTTTACATTGTGATTTTTTTTTAATAGAAAGATAAATTAAAGCACAACAAACATTCATTGTTGAAGATTTTACACTTGCAGCACAGTTACAAATTAAACACGTCCCGTAACTTATCTCCGTAACAATTTCAAGGAATGTATTCTTCAAAGCGTAGTAATAACATATGAATTTGATTTGAAATGCTTTATTATTATTATTATTATTATTATTATTATTATTTTTTTTTTTTTGCTAATTATTAGAAGGCAATTTCTAGTTCTTATTTTGAAATTACTATAATTCATGAGGTTTAAAAGGAAAGATTTTAAATTTATAAGAACAGCTTGAACTTTCGGTAAAGTAATGATGATTTTCCTCTAACGAAAGTGCACGGGAACTTATAATGCGTTTAATTTACCTATATCGAAGAAACAATTAGTTAATTATCTACCAAAAATTAATTAATATTGCTTACTAATTCCATTATTCGTTACCTTTTGAAGTTTCTTTCGAAATTCAGGGAAGTAACACCTTTTTCTTATGGGCAGGAACCTTCGCCGGATATAAAAATCAGCCGCTTAATAAAATCACTTTGGCTCAGAACGAATGTGATTTTAATATGCGGCGGGAACTGTATTAGATAAGTACATTATCATGATTGCAAGAAAATGATGTAATAACTATTAGCCCATAATTTTTATGATTGAATTTTATATTACATTTTAATTTTATCCTTCATGGGTATTTTAGAATTGCAATGGTAGTTATAAACTTTCGTTGAAATCTTTTTACATGTTGAGATTAAGGGAAAAGTGCAAGCACAAAAAATGTTCAGTTTTGAAAGATCTTTCTAATGATGTAACATTTATGCAGATTAATAAAAAAAATAAATAAATAAAAATAAAAATACATAGCATTTCTAAGAAAAAAAAAAAAATGCTACCAAAAGTCTCTGTTTTGAAGCGGTCCAAACCGGAATCGTTCCTGACAGAAGATGGTCATTATTATTATTAATAGTACTTGCTGAAATAAATTTTCTATTTTTAAAACTGCATTTTTTTCTATTAAATTATCTATTCAGATAAAAATAGAACATTCACTATTTACTATTTCAATTTATATTTTATTATTTTATTTTTGTAATATTTAAATTTTATTTTTAGTTTTTGATGCGCTACCTAGATTAAAATCGCTGTTAATCGCGAAATTATAAATTTCATTAACTTCACAGTGGGCCGCTGAATTTTTCATGGAGAGCCACATACGCGTCGGGAAGTGCGAGTTGGACACCCCGGATCCAGACCATTAAATTTGAATTCTGATTTTTGTAAGAGTGTAAATGCTTTATATGTATAACTCAGAAGTCCACAATCGCATACTGTTTAGTCCAATTTTAGCGATCAGTTAAATGAAACATATGTATCTGTGAATATATTGGTTTACTTGCTAAGAAGTATACTGTTTAGTCCGATCAAAGCGATAGGTTAATATTTATGAAATTATGATGTAAATAGAGTCTCTTTCTCTCTCCCTCCCTCCCTCTTTTATTTATTTTATTTTTTATTTATTTTATTTTATTTTATTTTATTTATTATTATTATTATTTTTTTTTTTTTTTCAGGACTGAGAGCCTATTAGTCTCAATCTGGGATTTTTGCGTTGTCGTTTTCGATAGTTGGACATTTGTCGAAATCATTTTTCGATAGTTGGACATTTATCGAAATCTAAAATTTATCGAAAATATAATTGAATAATTTGAAAGCGATGTTATAATTGGGAAGAAAAAAAAACTAATAGTCCTCCGTCCTAAACTAAATTCTGCTTTTGCCAGAATTTCATCAAAATCTTTTATTATTATTATTATTATTATTATTGAAAGATAAAGAAAAGAAAGTTAATAATAATCAGTATCGTTACAAGCGATATCGAAAAAGTTTTTTTTAATAATTTTGAATTAGGAAATAAAAAGTGCGCGTGAAATAATCTGAAATAAAAATAATTAAAAAAATGAATTTAATGATTTATGTTTATGTTTTTGTTTTTCGGGGCTGCTCATGCATATAAAAAATGCGTATTAAAACGAGTCGAAGAAGGAAGCGAAATAAGTATTGAGTTATATTACGATAAATACGATATATAATATGATACGATATATTAGACCTATCGTCCAGGGTTAGTAGGCATTCTTTACTTTTTTTTTTCTTTTTAGTCTCACGAATCTCTTTGAAATTAAACATATTCAGAACCAGATGGACTGGAAAATGTTAAATAGAAAATATGGTTCATAAATGCAGCTAAATCCATATTTGGTATAATGAAATATCCCATGAACTTATCAGGAAATTAATTTTGTCAATGTACAATCAATCTGCAGCCATCTTAAAAACCAGGAATGGCTTCACGAATTATTACTCGCAGCTAGTAGCTGATGTTACTACAGATCATATTTTCAGTTATAGAGCTAAAATAAATTATTCATATCAGTTTTGCTAAAAATAGAGAATATTGTGAGTTAGTACTTTTATGTTAAAACTATATATATATATATATATATATATATTTATCTTTAATTCATATTAGAGGAATATCGTAAGAAGAGTTCGCATATGTGCAGACATGAAGTGAAAACTGTAATCGTAGGATCCACTATATAACATAATCAATAACTAATGTTTTGGTATAATAAATATAGTGCTTGCGATAGCACCGCTACTAGCGGTAGTCTTAATGATTGGACTATAGTTAACTTCATTTAAGCTACATTCTGATTCTTTCTGTTATTTGGACAGCTTTTGACGATTGTATGCAGAATAGTTGCTGTTTTTCCATGAAAAAAAAAAAAAAAAAAAAAAAAAAAAAAGAGTTATTTAAAGCAATTCAAATGTTGTATTTTGAAGTTAATATAATGTTGTTACTTGAAACATTTTATCAAATTTGATAAGTTGCAGGGAATAGTATGAGTGAAAGTTATCTGAATAATTTGGTATGAACTTCTAAATTTAATAGCTTCTGAATTCTCTTTAAATGTAAGTGCAATATGGAAACGAAGAATTGATTGGGACGGTAGCCTTCCTCATGCAGAATTATTTGTCAAATGAAGCTTTTGCGAATCCCGTTTTAAATTGTTTTAAACGAAGGTTGATATAACAGTATTTGTTATCTTATCCTTGAATGCCGAATCTGTCCTCATGCTATTGAATTTCAAGGTGAGGGAAAGTCGTGTGAGTGCCACGCCATATTATTTTATTTGAAGAAGATTTTTATCAAGAGTCTTAAATCATAGCACAAGCATAACAATATACAGTATCAAATCCATATCCCTAATAAATCTCTTTACCAGTTATTACCAGATTCAGAAATTTATATCACACCACCTCCTTTAAAAGTCCTATTTATCCGGCCTGGATGGAACACAATTAGTTATGTCATTATGCTTGTTTAATATGAGGAAAAGCAGCATTATAAATTATGTATGTATATAAATTAAGATGGCGTTAATACAATGATAACTATTATGATGTTAAATTGTTAATAAAGTTACTGATAAAATCTCTATCCTGGTATTATCTTTCAAAACTTAACATCAGAAGCACAGTCCTCGTTCATTGAAATGGTTTCTTTTTCCCACCTGAATGGATGTGGGAGAGGTAAAGGATGTGAGTAGCTACGTTTACTTCTAACGTTGAGTGCCTGAGAAGGAAACATTCAAAAGGTATCGTCTTCAAAAAATATTGAAAAAAGAAATGCATATGATTCTGCTCTTCATAAAATACAAGAACGTGAAAAAATATTATCGGCTGAAATGAATTACAGCGACCACAAAAAATTATCAAAATTAAGCATTTTTTGCGATTTTGCTCTGTTTAGGGGATAAATTCGCTAGCACCGATATTGCCGTGTATGAACAGAATTGCGTTTTGCTTCTCCGCCAAGTACTCAAAATCAATCGCCTAACAGTCTGAAATCGCCAAATATGCATAATTTTGACAATTTTTTGTAGTCGCTGTAATTCATTTCCGCCAATATTTATTTCACTTTCTGGTGTTTTATAAAGAGTAGAATCATATATATATATTTCAATATTTTTTGAAAACGACACCTTTTGAACGTTTCCTTGTAAGTTGATTTTATGTTGCACTTACGTGTTGACACGTTGAGTGATTAGCAACTTTCTTGGATTCACTACTACTCGCATTTCGGAGACGTGCCATCATAATTTTTATTCTCCAGGGTGGGAATCTTTTAAAGAAGATATCAGGAGGAGTATGAATTAAATAGGGCCTTAGAGCCTGGTGAAGAAATTTTACTTTTAAATACGTCTGCATATCGGACCTCCTCACCAAAATCAAATTTTGGTAGTTGTCTAGCTCAATGATGACTATTGAAGCAATATTATTGCTTCTCATTACCTTCTCGTTCTTTTTGTAAGAAGGGTTATTTATTTAGTACTTTGGGTTTTAATTTGGCAGTGATTATAAAAATTCTTATACATCTTCCCATTAGGAATTCTGTTGGGTTATGCCCATTTTCGACAGCAGTAGCTCTCAGTAAGCAGGTGGCATACATATATGATAAGGTTAATTATTGTCAGCTTTCATGTAGTGTAGCTAAAAGTTTTCCACTACTGTTTCAAGGAAACCCTTACTCTGCGCCTGCTTTGGTATAGATATTATGTATTACTTAGCGTAGATAATTAGTTGACAAATTTTCCATATTTAGTATCTATTATTCTTGGAGAATATTGAGTAGAATAATCACTTCTAAACTTTGCTCAAATATTGTGAAAGGCAAATAGATGGGCCGCATGCAGTTAATGATTGCATCCGAAAAAAGTTTTTCTTACCTTGCTTGTTTAGTAACCCGCAATTATAATATAGAAATTACCATTTAATTTGAAGAAATCAGCTCTAATCTTTTGTCACGGTAAAGATTTATCTGGAAATGCTGATGAAAGTAAAAAGTCTAAAATATTTTTGATATTGGATTCACTTACAATATTTTAAACTATGATCTCAGTTTCTGTTGATAAACATGGCCATCAAACAGATGAACGACATCTCGCACTGCAATCTATTATTTCATGATGACTCTTGTGTATTTTGTTTAATACTTCTAGGCAGTTTGGAAAATATAATATTTCTACACTTTCGTTAGCAAGACATTTTGCACAGAGATTGAATGAGGATGTGCACGTTATTTAAGAAATTCTTCTATCAGTTTAATAGTCTTTATAAAATTTAATCAATAATTTCCTGATTAATTTTTTTTTCTTCTGTAAAGACAAAATTTTTATCAGCTTCATATCTGGTGATAATCATCTGTACATAAACACTTACTTCTTAACTTAGTTCCTCCTCCCTTTTTTCGACTTTGAGACTATGAATATACAATGGTAAGTTTAGAGAATGAATGTTGTTATACATGTATCAATTATCGTATATTCTAAAAAAATATTTATTATCGTATAAAAAAACATTTTAACGTAACGAATGCATTGTTATGACCTCTAAATTATAACTTAATTTCAAATACAGTGTGTTCTGTAAATGTTTATATCTTCCCACTTCTCACATATGTATCTTTTGTTAATTGCAACTCTTTCGAAATCTTTGATCATGTATTATTCTTTCCATGTATTATTTGTCTACTGCAGTACGCAAAAGTATTGCAGATTTAAAATAGCATGTTATGACTTTTTCTAATTCGGTTTCTTTTCATCTTGCAAACAAAAGCAGTTAGTCGTCATGGGTTCTTATCTCACAATATGGTACATTAATTTTGCTTAAAACTTATGTCTTTCCATAGTGAGGGTTGACTTTTATTGAGGACCGTTTGAATTAGAATTATCTGGTAATCTTTTCAAAAATTGTACGTGTTTTATACGTAACATTTTTATAACTACTTTTTCTCTATTTTGAAGAATTTTGCTTCGATTGGAGCGTTGGAGAAATCAACAGATAATCGAGGCCTCACATCACCACCATCATGTAACCCATCAAGACGTCTTTTTAGGACTCCTGGCTACCCTTCCACTCTGTAATAACTTCGAAAATTTATTCATTTTTGTACTCACATATGATCACTATTGATGTTTAATATTTAAAAAAATATATTTAAATAAAATTAATGCAAACTGCCGATTGAATAATGTCTAATTTTTTTTTAAGTGTTCCTGAGTTATTGGACTACATCGCATGCATTCCCACAAGTTGTGTTTTTTAAATTTTCTTCAAATATACGTCAATATATCCGACCATCAAAATTCATGTAACAAATGTACAATGATAAGTTTATTCCTTAATCTGATGCTTTAAGAATACTTCATTCATAATGTCGTGCGCTGGACCCTGGAGGTTGATTTACTTAGTCAATGTTAAACTTCCAAAGAAGCTTAAGAGACTTATCGCAATCTGCGTGAATTGACAGTCAGACAACGAAATCATGAAATATTTTACAAGCCAAAACGATCGAAATTACTTCTTTTACTTTTTCACAAAAGACTTAACCTAGATCGTAGGATGAGGCATATGATGAAGTAAAAGTTTCTTTCTTTGGATTATATAAAGCAAATTAAGGCGTTTGACAAAGTTTTTGTTTAATTTCTTAAAAAGCGATTATTTCAAATTGTCCGCAAAGGATATTTGCATTGCTTTTCAATAACTCTTAAAGAGGTTTTGCAACATCACATCTGTTAAATTTGGTACAGATTTATTTAAAAAGCATGTTATCCCTATTTTTTCTTTTCTTTTATTTTAACTCAGTAACATTTATACATGTTGGGGAAAAAATTCCTATATTTTCCGGATCAGGTTTCATACCACCTTCTGAAACCACATGGGCAAGAAAAGTTAGTGATTCTTTGGCGAACTCACATTTTTCAGCATTTAAAGTTCACAGAACAGCTCGAAGTTTTGAAAGATTATCGCGTAATTGTTGATTATGCTCCTCTTTAACAGCATTAAAAATCATAATTTCAGCAATGCGACCTACTATACTGAAATTCGATTCAATATTCTTTTGCCTTCGGCTTGTCTGTCACATGTACCCAACGAGTCCGTCGATTATTAAGTAGTAGCCACTGTTTCAGTCATCATGTGCTATTTTTGAGTTGCTGTTAATTATTTTTATTTACTTATTTAATCATTTATTCATTGGTAATTTTACCTTAATAAAATGTAATTTATGAGATTGAGCAATAATTTATGAAAAAGCACCACAGAACTGACTCTTAAAAGTAATAAGTACGAAATTTCGAATAAACACCATAAAATGCAAGAACTCATAACAATTGTTTCTGGTCGAAAGAAAAAATAGACTCTTCGTCAGGTGAACAAAGTGGACACGAGTACTGCATAAAAAGCCTCTCGTACATACATCTATTTCCTGGAGAAATTTTACAATAATTTGCTCAAATTACTCAATGAAAGAACATAAATTGCTTACACTTACTTCAGATCCTCCCTGATGAAGAACATAGCTCTACGATAAAGGCGCCAAACGAAAAATCTAGCGCCTTCCGAGGTCAAACGTTGGCAGCTGATGTGTCAGCCGGTATCATTATAGGGACTCTGTGCTAAGGCTCCTATATATACGAGCTGGCGCATCCGACATTTTTTTGCCTTAGGGTTGCCGCATGTACCCAGCGTGATAAACAAACGGCATCCATTGTTTCTACCGTCTTGCTCGTAATTTTAGTGAAATAAACTGCAATATGGGAGGTTGTTCAGCAATAAACTGCTGTAAACACTCCAGAAAAGGATACAAAATGTTTAGGTTTCCTTCGGATAATGCAAGAAGGAGAAAATGGGCTGCGAATTGTCGTCCAGATTCTTGGATCCCGGGACCTAATGCTCAGCTTTGCATAGTAAGTTTTATTGTTATTCACTTATACTTTTCTTTGCATTTCTGACATTTATAAAGTAAAAAATTTAAAAAAAAAAGTATTATTTAAATCTAAATATGTATTTTAATAACCATAAATTATTTTAAGAAACGCTTTTTTACTGTGTGTTTGTAGAGTCTTGGCGACGTTTTTTTGGTTCGCCAAAGTTGTCTTGTTTCCGTGTCCTGATAGTATTAGGTCGTTGAAAAAACTTTCCAATTTTAATTGGTACGCTCTTTTTTTTTTTCCCCTTTCAAATGTTATGAATTATTTAAGAAACAGAAACAGATTACTTGTGTTGCTTATCATTTTTGGTCGATTTTATTTTTAGATGAAAATTTCTTAAAACCACCAGTGAAGCGATAAAATCGCCAAGCGGAAATGCTGTCCTCTTACGAGGCAAAAAAATGGCGGTGATGCGCCGGCCTATTATTTATTTAAGGGGCTCTACTCTGTGCAATACCAGGGGTATCGCGTCATAACATCGCCGGAAAAAACATCGCACGTCAAAACATAGACGTCAAAATATCGCCGCAAAAACACCGCCGTGCCAATAACATCGCTGACAGAAACATCGCCAAAGAATAAGTTTTATTTCTTCATACAATAAAAAGTGTATATTTTTTTGTGTGTATGTCGGTCGCTTTGTGGGCAAACGGAGGCCAGCAAAAATATAAAAAAATATTACACGGAGGTCTGTTTTGACCCCTCATGATGCACATCGGAGCTTGGTTTTCGAATTTTTTATTACAGTTATAAAAATTATTAAAATATGAAATCTGACTTCGTTTTGTGTTTTTCCGGCGATGTTATGACGCAGTACCTCTTGCCAATTCCCTCTTGCAGACGATTCTCTTTCAATAACAGTCATCCTGTCTGGAATTAAAGATAATTACATTTTATTCTTTAAGGTACTGGGGTAAAATTAAGAACGCCGTGAATAGCATAGAATTGTTCCAATCTTTTCAAAGATTTGTAAATCTGGCTATCTCTATGATTTGACCAAATGCTGTAAAAATCCAGTTTCTAAGTTAAAAATTGCAGATTTTACAATTTAAATATTTAACTTTGAAGTTTTTTCCGTATCCATTCTTTCTAAATACCAGTCATTGAAACGAATTTTGAGTGAATGAATGGTAAATCGAAATTTTACATAACTGAGCTTAACACAGTAGAAAAAAAAAAAATTCTGATTTATTTATTTTATCTGAAGAACTGACTATAACTGACTATAACTGACTGCTTACTTTTGAATTTTATGAATTTATTGCTTTTATCTCCATACATAGGGAGAAAGAATAGGATTAATAAAAATTTTCGATTTCTGACTTTCGATGAATTTACACGTTTTGAGATGTCATGAACAAGATTCGGCTAAATTTAGAAAATGTGTGTTTTAGCTAAACACTGTGGATACTGTATCTTACGAAACAATGGTTAGAATTTAAACGAACTTAATATTTGGTTGGAACTTAAATTGGTGCTGATTATTTTTTTTCAGATATATCACCCAACAAGTAGCACAGCCATGTTAAGGAAAAACTATAGCTCAGCTTCTATAGTGTATCAAGCTTAGTGAATGAATTGTATATTGTGTAATACTCTGCTGATTCAATTTGGGTGCATATCGACTGACATGTGCATTGATATGCTGCAATGTAATCCTGTTTCAAGGAACGCATATTAAAACGGTACATGTCAACTTCTATAGTGAACAAACAGCGCAACAGAAACGCAATATTTGAGATGAATATTATGTAAAACTATGCTGATTCGATTTGGCTGCATAATGGACGATAGGATAGATGATGCGACTGTGCTGCAATATTTTTTGTTTACAAGAAAGCTAAAATTCTGTTTCTATGATATATAACCGTGACAAACTTAGTGTATTAAACATATATTCTGAAAAAAAAACATACTTACTGAATTTTGGTATATATCGGCCGGAAAGCGGTGCTGCTATTATTTTTTGCGATATCTCAATTGCATATATCTCAGCATCTATTGGTGAAAATCGTACTAAATTATTTATGCAAAATGTTAATTGTGAGAAGCTATGATGGATTAAATCTTTGTGCATGTTAAACGTAATTGACTCTTATTTATAAAATGGTACAGAATAAGTTTCGAGATGGCCATTCTTATTTTCTTATATATAAGAAAAAGGAATTGAATTCGGGAAAATTCCCGTATTCTGGTTTTTGATAACGTTACACGTTTCAAGATATTCTGAAAATGATTCATCCTTTTTAGAAAATATACATATCTATCTGTGATGTTTATGATATGACAGCAAACTTTGTATCTAAAATATAAAACAATTTAACAGTACTAAAATGATTTAAGATATAGCGAAAGAGGAACATTCTCGGTTAGAACTATTGAATCAACGTAATTCTTTTATTACACGATTTTTTTAGGATCAACAATTGCAAGCGCATTCCCTCCTATGGCTTCCTTAACTCATACTATAACTTTATTTCTTGTTAACTCATCCAATATGTTTTTTAAATTACCTCTTAAATCTGCTAGTTTTATATGGCATCGTTTTTCGACTTTTCCAATTTCTTTATATAATTTTGGAAATTATCTCTGGGGATTTTGTTTTGAAATTAATTCAAAAATGTATTTAATGAGGTTCAAACTTTTATTATTTTATAAATATTAAAAATGGCTTCTTTAAGGTATTTATTATATACACATCACTTTTATAATTTAATGGACTATTCTTTAGTTTAACAGGAATTATTCTAGTGAAATCTAAATTCTTTTCATGTCAACCACAGAAAAATCTATCTGGAATTTTCAATCTTATAAATAGCAGTTATGCTTCATAAATTCTTTTGGAAATAAACATGATATCTGCCCCAATATAAATTTTGAAATAAAATCGTATTCCCAAGCGACATTTCTCTGTTAGTTTCAACCGTTATCTCATGAATTATGTTTAGTTAAAATATTCATTATGTAACCAGAGAAATCTGAAATCTGCTATTGTGTTTTTTCAGCTTCATTTGTACATTATTTTGTCTTATACATTTTAGCTTTATATCAAATCTTTTTTATTGATTACAGATAGCTTTTCGAGCCAGACCTTTCAAATTGGAATGTAATATTTTTTTTTAATTAGAATGTTTATTCCATTTAAAATTGGAATGTTAATTCTATTTCTTCGAATGTTTATTCTGTTTGTAATGTTTATTCTCTATAAAACATGAAAGTAGAGCCCCTAAATAAAATAATAGGCCGGTGCATCACCGCCATTTTTTTTGCCTCCGAAGAGGACAGCATTCCCGCTTGGCATCCTTATCGCTTCCCTAATGATTTTAAGATATCTTGATCTGAATCTAATCCAGTCAAGATAAGAGCAATAAGCAACAATAATATTCCTAAACACACATTTCTTTCACAGTACATTCTCAGAGTGTCATTTTATTCTGAGGATATCCTATGGATGTACCGGGATAAGATGTGTTCATAGGGAGGTTTCTGTTTCTTTTACAAAATGTCGCCAAAACTCAAATACACAGCAACAGAAGTTCTGTGAATACTTTATATTCACTTCTTGAATAATTATAGCAGTTTATCGCTAAGCAAACTCCCATATCATAGTTTACTTAACTAAAATTATGAAATGTAATGAAACAAGTTACTCTAAAGTAACGTAAGACGATAAAAAAAATGTTTGTCGTTCGTTTATCAGAGAAACGCGCTGGGTACATGTGGCAACCCTAAGGCAACAAAATGCCTGATGCGCCAGCTCGCATGAAAGGGATTTTTGAATTAGATAAATTGTCTTTTTTTGAAATCTTCAATTAGGTATTGTGTTTATATTTCTTGTTCTTCGGTAGGCTTACTCTGTTAGCTACTTTTAATGATGTTTTTATGTCACTCAGTATACCTGGACATTCTTTCTGGAATACAGCAGAAAATCCTCAAGTTGGTTCTATACTTTTAATAAACTTTAGTTAGTAATAAACTTTTCTATCAATTCTTCTTCCTCGACCTGATATTTTATTTATAAATATATATTGTATAAAACATATTGGTGTAGGAATAAAATAAGCTTCGAATATAACATATGAAACATTAAACTTTTTATTTACCTTATTTTTATTCACGTTTTAAAATAAAATATAACAAAATATCTTCGGCTTGCGATCCCATCACATATACTGAACTGTTTACAGTCGGTAACAAAAGTGTCCGAACACTAGCAAAAATTCCTATGTAAAAAAAGTACACTTCATACGGTTTTACTAAATAAATCCTTGTCGAATCCTGTTCTTAGTCAGTGTAAGACAGGATTCGATAAGGATTTACTTAACAAAACCGTATGAAGTGTACTTTTCTTACATAGGAATTTTTGCTAGTGTTTGGACACTTTTGTTACCGACTGTACTTGTTTTAACCATAGATATAGTAATATATATATAGATCTATCATCCCCATGTCATCGAGCAAAAAATTTTGATGCCGAATAAAAGTTCTAAAATCAGGCATTAGAGAGTATTGAAAAGAAGAATAAAAAGAAAAATGAATTTGAAACTGTACCTGGAATTTATCGTTCACCTTTAGTAAATAAATTATTCATAAATTTAATTACTAAATTATCCGTGTGTATTCCTGTGTCTGTGTGTGATTTACTCGGGAAAATGCAGCCATTAGAGTGACTTTTCCCGAAAAAAAAAGGTATCACTTTTTCCCTCTCACTGATCAATCTATGTCTTATTACTATATCTATGGTTTTAACTTATCTTTCGATTTCAATACGGAAGCCAATCGGAAACATTCGAAGTTGTCTATTCATTTCTGATAGTCATCTGGGGAAAAGATAACTGTTTTGGCGCAGGTTTTTGATATATTATTCCTCAATGATAGACTGCCAACTGTGTAAAGATACTTAGGCATTAAAACCTTTATTATTATATGAGAAAAACAAATAATTAAAAGTGAGCGATATAAACGCACCGTAAGAAAAAAAAATAAATTGTAACGGATCGATTCGTCTTGGGAACGAAATATTTTAATTATGGAACGAATATTTTTCGTAATTAAATATTTCTTAAAGGCCTCTTTGAATTTCAAAAAGGTTGGTTTCGTTGCAGATCAGAAACTTATCGTGTTGTAAATTAAATCTTTTCGTTCCAGAAAGAATCCATCCGTTTCGGAAACAGATAAGAGATATTTTCTTTGTTGATGTTGTTGTTTCAGTGCAGCTTATTTAAACTGTGGCGGCAGATAGTCCCAATAAATTTTTAACTGGATGTTACTACATACTGTACCTTGTCTATCTTAATTCACAAACATACAAATGTATATTATTAAAAATTAAAGATTCGTGAATGATGTTTTCTGTTAAAAAAAAAAAAAAAAAAAAAAAAAAAAAAAAGATGTAATCTTTCTAAGACTAGGGCGAATAAGAATAAAAGCAAAGTGAGAAATATTAATTAATGCTTTTAGCAGGTAAAATAATAGGGATTATTTTGAACATCACTTATTCTACTTTGAAATTACGTGAAATATCAAATTTTAAAACACGTTATTATGCCGGTTCTAGACAGTCTGTTTTGTTTACTGGTGGATGTCTACGAATAGATCTATTGTCATAACTTGGCATCATACCTAATAACCTGATTGAAATTGTTTCATTTTTAGTATAATACAGCTAAATAGAACAAATTATGGTGGTTATTTATAGAAATTGTTCTAGCAAGTATACGCTGCAAATGAAAACACTAATATATATTGCAGATATGCATGCGAAAAAAAAAAAAAAAAAAAAATGCATAAAAATTGTTTCGAAAATAGCATTCTTCTTCTTCTTTTTTTTTTTTTTTTTCCTTCCGAGGGAAACAAATTCTGCAATGCACAAATCATTAATACTTTATAATAAGGGAATATATATATTTTTTTCTCTTTTATATTTTGTCATATTTTTCTTTTCTTTTTCTTTTTTTATTCTAATGGATGAAAATACTCATACATAAATAGTAAAAGGCTTTAAACTCTTATAGGTATTTATCATAAACTAAATCTAGATATTTAGCCTTGTGGTAAATTAAGATAAAAATAAGTCTCTTATAAAGTTAAAGTATATTTTTGAAACGAATTAAAAGGATAGGTAGATTAACAGCAGCCATTGTATTTGTAGAAACAGCACTTTTTCATAGAACAAGAGTTACAAATATTAAAAATATACATGGTTTAAAAATTTTGCAGTACGCAATTTAACCCTTTCACGCCCAAGGGAAATATTTTTCCCTTCTACAAAAATCGTTATCGTTTGTTCAATTATTATTGAATCGATATTTTTTTTTACTGAATGTCAAAATAAAACGTATGTCCAAGGCAGCAAATGTGTTTCTGAACGAATAAAAAAAAAAACGTATAGAAAATAGGACACATAATAAATGTGTTATGTGCAATGTCCACTTGTGCTTCACAAGTAAACGAAATTGTTTCGTAGAATACCATAACTAGCTATTTATTTTACTTTTCTGATAATTTTTATATTACAAAGCAATAAATTTGTATTACAAAGCAATAAATAAAATACCGATATAATCAACCTAACTCTTCGTTTATTTACTTTTATGGTCCATAGGGAAAATATTTCCCATGAAATTATAGGAAACCTATACACCCTGCTATGTTTTTCTGGTGATATTCTCTTACTTTACACCCACAATAGCTAAAATATTGTGTTGTATTGGCATATTTAGTCTTGGAAATCTTATGGTCCTGAAAGGGTTAACCAATCTTAATGCAAAAATAAAATCGAAAACAGAATTTTTTAAATTATATGCTCTCTAAAATAAAATAAAAAAATTCAAAATATAATTAAACAAATAAAAGCCCGTGTCTTCACACCATTCAGGGGAGGTGTTTAACCACAAATTTCAATTCAAAATTCTGAAAACGTCCCAGGAATTTTTTATAGAATATTCCTTTTATAACTTAAATGAATAACTTCATTTATTTCTTATCTTTTAATATTGTTGATCATTCTGGTGGCTGTTGATTTTAAATAAAAAATATCTGCATGCCCCTGAAAGGGTTAAAATCCGAGCGGTCATTTGCAGTATTATTATTATTATTATTTTAAGTTTACGTAATTTTCCTGATAAAAATAAGTAAATAAATAATTAAATAAATAATAATCATTTTGTTCTCAAAACAAAATTGATGAGAATTCAGAAGTTGATGGACTAAAAAGTCTAGAATTGTACCGTCTTCTTCAAAAAAGAACATAGAATTTTGACCTCAGAACATTTAAAATAAACCCTTCACAAATGGTACAAGACAAGAATTTGGATCAAAAACGAATCTTCTGGGTAGTAAGTTGCCCTTCAAAAACAGAATTAAAAAGCTCTATAATTAAAAGTTTGCAAACGTGCAAACAATTTACAAATTCTTATTTAGAGAACTTTCAAAATACGTTTGTATCTTGAGAAAGTGCCAGATACACCTTTCGTTTTTTTGTTAACAACGTTCATAATTTTTCTGATGAAGATAAGAAATCATTCTCTTAAAACTAGTTGCAAATTCAGCAACTGATGGATTAAAAATTCTAGCTTTTTCCCCACCTTTCTTTTTAAAATTATTTATTGTTATTCGTAATCAAAAACAAAATTTTATTTAAAATAATATAAATGTGATAGTTCTTGCAGCAGTTATAGAAAGTCGTTTAAGACTCTAAACTATGTCGCCTCTGTAATACAAATTAAAGTACGTGGGTTTTTTCTTTGAGCAAAAACATCTGCCTGCTTCGAAGCACGCCATTATCGATCGATTCAGCTGAATGTAGATGTGAAGTGAAGTCACGGCACTTATACGAACACGGATGTATTATTCATCTAGATACGATGGTGGGAGGCCAGGGAGGGAGAGAATTCTCTCGAAACTGCTTGTGCCTGCTGCAATAGTAGGATGGCAGACGACAAGCTTTCGCTTCTGTTATTTCGTAATATCTCACACACAATTGAATTCGCTGTTGGAAAAGCAATGAGTACTTTAGAAAGATTAAGGTTGTGTTTCATAAGACGTCAAAGGAAATAGGAAATACAAAGATAAATTTTACAAGTATACGAATACACATATTTATTTTAATTTATTACTTTATAAACACATGCATGAAGAAACTAAAGGAAACGAGATAAAAATTAAACAATTCGGAAGGATCGTTTTAGATTAATTAAATAATTTAGTGATACAGCAATAAGTCATAATCCGAAATTGTATGGATCCTCCAATGGCCGAAAGGTTTCGTTCTTGAAGCAGGTAGATGGGAAGTTCCGGGTTTGATAGCAGATCACGCTCGTTTGCCTAGCCTTTCGGAATTTTACGTGGTTTTCTCTGAAACTCGTCTAATACGAAATAGGATGTCTTAGGAGACCATCTAAGGAGGACATTCCATCAGATTTAGAACCTAAATGCAGTCAAACGAATTGAATCCCTACACAACATCAACGGAATTTTAAGATCATTTTACAATCATTTTGCATTTTTGTTCATTAACTCAATTTATATTAAAAATGTTTTAATAATAGTAGTTTTTTCAATAACTTACAGTCGGTAACAAAAGTGTCCGAACACTAGCAAAAATTCCTATGTAAAAAATGTACACTTCATACGGTTTTGTTAAATAAATCCTTGTCGAATCCTCTTCTTAGTCAGTCTAGGAACATGATTCGATAAGGATTTATTTAACAGAACCGTATGAAGTGTACTTTTTTTACATAGGAATTTTTGCTAGTGTTCGGACACTTTTGTTACCGACTGTACTATCAGAATTAAATGTTGTAGTACATTATTTTTTAAGTAAATTTATGTTGTCAGAAGCTTATATTAAGCTATATTTTCACAAGTAAGATTTCATTTAAAATATATATATTGCCGAACCTAAGCGTTGCGTCCCCTTTGACAAATATTTAAAATTCAACCTGATCATTCGTGAAATTTTCCATAAGCTTCATTAGGATACTCTATTAACTGACAATGGAAATTAAAAATCAACAATTTTCTAAATTACTCAAACATTTTATACGCATTAATTTTAATCCTTTTACTAAACTAAACGTCTGCCTAGTTTCCGTTCATATTTTATTTATTTATTTATTGTATTTTTTCTGTAAGTAAGAAGATGAATTTATACAAAAAATATTTACACACATATCAATTATGATACAGTGGACTCACGTTATAACGGCCTTGTGTTATAAGGACCCAACGCGATACAGCGACCTATTGAAAAGTCCCGATTGACTTCCAATTAAGATAATGTTATTTCATATTTGATATAACGACCCAGAAAAGACAACACTCTTGATATAACGGCAGAGTAAACGACTGTACTTCCTTCAATTTATAGTTTATGATGTGATTTTTACTTAAATAATAATAATAATAATAATAAAACAAAAAAAGAGAGAGAGAAAGACATAGAGAGGTAGAATCCGACGAATTTCACTTCATCAAGAAAATGAGATGCAGTTTGGTGTTAGCCTTTTAATTGCAATACGAACCACATAAGCTGTTTGGTAAGAAATTTGCAAATAATAATAACAATAATAATAATAATAATAATAATAATAATAATCAGAAATCACTTTGATTAAACAGAATATTTCAAATTCAGGGAGTGTGATGAAAATTCATCGAATGTTCCTCGTAAAGATTATTGACAGTGGAAAGGCAAAAGGGGTATTAAATATAGAAAATAATGAAAACATGAATTGTATTCCAAAAAGTAATCCTACAGTCGAAAATGAGTTGCGAAAATACGTAACAAACTTTCGGATACGTTTGAAAGTCAAAATTATGGAAATGAATAATTTGAAAACACCATTCGTTTTATAAATGCTTCTTTCCAATTTCAAAATTACATCAAAACACGATTATTGCTTTCTTCATAAAATGTTAAACATGTAATTAGTAGTTGTTCATAAATAGGTAGGAGAATTTGATTTTTGAACTGTATGTACACAATTCATACCCCTTCTTTTCTTTTTTATTATATAAATTTATTCAAAATAAAAATATTCTTTCATTTAAAATTTTTATGGTACGACTTTTACTTTATGGTACACATATACCGTATAATTAATTCAAATGGTCGTTGGAATCATTATTTCCATTTTCGTGAAATTTGAGGAAATTATAATGTTTCTCATTCGTTAATATTTTTAATTGATTTTAATTTTAAAATTTTATTTCACTTATAATTTCTGGCACAATTCATATTTTACATCAGTATGTCATTTGCAACTATTATCAAACCAAATTTAATGAAAAGGCACCATTTGAAAAATTATTTTCGATTTATTTGATATAGCGACTATTTGATATAACGACCCAAATTCAGTTGTCCCGATGAGGTCGTTGAAACGCGAGTCGACTGTATTTAATGAAAATAAAAAAAATAAAAAAATGCTGACGATGATTAATGTGGGCGAAAATGTCCAATTATTTTAGCTACTTCGACTTTTTGGACATCAATTTGTACTTTGAATTATGCGAAATATCTTTTTATTAAAATGTAGTCAGATATGTGTAACAAAGTTTTGGCGTAATTTGATTTTAACTTTTTTTTTTTAGTTACTATTACATTTGGACTTCTGAAACTTTTTTTAGGCACAAACTATAACTAATTGGCTTTTAAAAATATGAGAATTTTTTAGTTTAAAATTGTGCTACTTAATAAAAAAATATTATTAAAAATGTGTGTTTTCAGCTTCTATTGCCCAAATGATTTCGAGCAAGAGATATGGGAACAACTATAGTATCTCCCCACAGCTGAATTTGGCAATTTATTTTTGGCGATTATGGCTTAATCATAAATCTAAAAATCATAAATCATAAGCAAAATTATAAATCATAAAATCATAAATCCAAAGTAAACAGCATACAGGCTGCCATATTATATCGCAAACAGTCCAGAACGATTTCGTTATCGTTCAAATCGACGCCAAAGAAAAATCGCCAAATTCAGCTGTGGGGAGATACTATAGTTGTACCGAGATATGTTATTCGAGTTACCAGATAGTAAAAAATTTTAAGAATCTAGATTTATTAAAATTTTAAAGATATTTCTCAATTTATTAAGGGCACTTGGCACCTTTGACATGGGACCGCTGAAGACTTTTATAGAAGCTTATATTTCTATTTAATATTTATAAATTGAGCTATGTTAGGTTTGTTCAGTGAAATATATACTCGGGGCATCAACTCTTATGATTTTTGTACAGATTTGGAATCTTTAAAATGAGATTTCAGAGTTTGCATTTCTTCATACATTTATGATTTTCAAAATGCTAAAGCTTCTACAGATATTTAAGAAAATATATTTTTTTTCGGGTTATTTAATAGAACGTACTTAAATGAATTAAGGATGGATTTTGAAATTTATCATTTAGTTGAGAAAAAAAAAAAAAAAACATGTTTAAGGAAAAAAAAAAAAAAAAAATCTGATTCTTTTTATATTTTTAGTATTTTTTCTTTCAACGATATTTTAAAATTCATTCCTAATCCTTTTAAGTAGGTTCTATTAAATATTAAAAATAATCTGGTGTGTCACTCACATGAATTTCTCTTACCCTAAAATTTAATACTATAAATACAGGTTGGAGATTAAGAGGTAAGATAACGAGTACTGTTATGTAAACCTATGTTAAACAATTCAAATTAGGCTTAGGAACAGTTTTATATGATAATTAGTTCTGTGTGAGAGGTGCTACCGCCCCCATCAACCCCCGTTTCATTAATGCACCTACATTTATACAGAATTTAATTCGGTTATTAAAAAATAATTCTGTTTTTTTAAATAATTTATTAAAATTATTATTTAAAAAATTATCTTTTGTGGTAATGCAGACGATTTCCATATTAGAGAAGTAGTATAACACTAAATATCCAAAAAAGTCCATTTTATACTCAATATATATATATATATATATATATATATATAAAAGAAAAAATGATTTTTTTTTTTTTTTAAGTTTTTTTTCATTAAAAGAAAAAGAAAAAAATCGATAACTTTATTTTAAATTATCGCAGATCGATGGTTTAACCATTCGTTTTAAAGGTATTGTCGAGCTCTTTTGAAAGATACCCATCATGAAAATTTACTCCCCTCGAGGGAAGACTTCCCCCCAGGGGGGGGGGGGGCGAGGCTCCTACATAGACAAAAAAAAATTCCCAGTTGACTATCTTTATTACACAAAATATATATTCGTTTCATTTGGTTTAGTGCAATCGAAAGATGTTAAACTCTACTTACCTGCAATTTTCCCCCATAGACGTAATGTATTTGAATTATCTTGAGTGCCCCTGTACACGAACCATTTGCTTCATCTCAACGAAAAGCTTACTGTAGCATCCCTATATGATACACATTTGGATTACCGAGTTTGGAATTTCTGCTACTATTTGTTCTTGAGATATGCTGATAACAGACAGACACACAGACTATTCGCTAAAAACATGATTTTCGTATTCAGGACGCCTCAGAACATGTAAATATATCAAAAACTCGCATTCGAAAATTTGACCCTAAAACAAAATACTTTCTCGACCCTATGGGTAAGAGAAGGTAAAAAGTATTTTTAGTTTTTTCTTTAATATCTATAGAAATTTTAGCATTTTGAAGATCATGAATTCATGAAAAAGTGCAAACTGAAAAAAAGTAATGTAAAGATTTCATACCTGTTAATATCTATCAAAAACCACAAGAATTGTTGCCTGAATATATATTTTATTGAAGAAACCTAATATAATTCAATTTAAAAATGTTAAATGGATATACGTTAACCGCCGCTTAATAAATTCACTAGTTAATAAAATCAGCCGTTTAATCTCATCAAATTGCTGAAACTCGAATCAAATCAATACAAACTACTTTTAAAAACGCCGCTTAATAAAATCAGTATCGTCGGTTAATAAATTAAAAAAAAAAAAAAAAAAAAAAAATCTCTTCAGCAATAAAAATATCATTTATGCACTCTAAATAGACTTTTCATTTACACTGTATTTTTTTTTATTTTTGAAATAAAATAAAAATTAAATAAATAAAGCACAGCAGTCTCTACGTTCTCTCTCTTTTTCGAAAACGTTACACTTGCAGCATAGTTACAAATTAAATGCGCCTCAACACTTATGTTAGTAACCACTTCAAGAAATGTACATTCTTCAAAGCGCGGTAATAAGTTATAAATTTGAATTGATTCGTAAGTGATATATATGTATATATTAATTTATAATTTTTAAAAGACAATTTCTAGTTCTTATTTTAAAAAAGCTAAGAAGCAAGAAGTTTTAATAAAAATATTTTAAATTTAAATGAAATGCGGGAAATTTTGGCTAAGTAATGATGATTTTCTTGAAAAGAAAGAGTATCGGAACTTAGGATATATTTAATATAACAATGCTGATAACCCGCTGAGTAACAGTGTCTATTTGGGATATACTCACAGTACAACAGTTTTTTCAGGGTTACCCACAAGTATTCGACCCAATGCAGGACTTTACCTTGCAAGCCCTTTTTCCCTTGGTCCAGCTTAGCTAAATATAAATCCGGTGTAGTTCTTACAACTGAAAAAATGCTCGCAAAAATTTGCAACCTAATCTAATGTTATCTTTATCGTTTTTTTATTCAGCACATAATACTTTAACTCCACGAAATAGAACTTTTCTGACTGTATTAAAGTCAGTGATGAAAGATGATTATTTCCCCAAAAAGGTCTTCAAATTTCCCCAAATCAGGTTTTTTTTTTTTTTTTTTTTTTCGGAAAAATCCCCAACTTGATTTGTACTAAAAAAGGAAAAAAAAAAATATATCAAGCAGATTTAAGCTCAAATTTTTCCCCAAATAAAGGCAATTTTTGAAAAAAATCCCCCCAAAACAATAAAGCTATTGAAAGTCCCTCGTCGTAGGGATAAATCATTAAGTTGCCAACTTTGACAGAAAGTTGAAGCACTCCCCAGATTTGTCCCCACAAATATTTGGTCCCCAAAATTGTCCCCAGAAGCCTCAAAAATCCCCAAAATGGGAACAAAATCCCCAATCTGGCATCACTGATTAAAGTGCTTTTATAAGTATTGATTATAAATAATTCGAACATATCCACATCGTCATGTTTTATGTTACTTATGGCATTCTTTAAAAAGAAACTCATTGTCTCTTCAGCCTGCTACTGACAATGACGTTAACAACAATAGAATAAGGCAATATCATTACTTCAGCATTTTATTTACTCATCCGTGTCTGTCTTCTTTCAGACAAGCGACGGATTTAATGTCTGTCGTTGAAGGATTCCTATACGACTTGTTCTGCAGCTAGTGGCGTGACGAAATAACATAAGTGACTTGCATCAACCGTTTTTTCAGCTGTTATTCAGATCGCATCATATAAAAACTGGGATAAAAGAGGCATACAAAAATATGTTGCAGTTACCAGGGTAAAAATGCAGTTATAACTAATTAGAAAAATGGAATGGATTATTAATAGAATATATATTTTCAGCCAAAATTATTAATTGATTAAACCGGCTTTCAAAATATAAAAAATTTGATGTTCCAATCGTATTATACACTACTGGACTGTTTATTCTTAATTATTTTATAACTAATCGGTCTGCTCCAGTCTAGCGCTCCATTTTTACACATGTACAGTTCCCGCCGCTTATTAAAATCACATTCGTTCTGAACCAAAGTGATTTTATTAAGCGGCTGATTTTTATATACGGCGAACGTTCCCGCACTTAAGGAAAGGTATTACTTCCCTGAATTTGGAAAGAAACTTCAAAAGGTGAAGAATAATGGAATTAATAAACAATATTAGTTAATTTTTGATAAATAATTAATTAATATTTTATTCGATATAAATAAATTAAACGCATTCCAAGTTCCCATGCACTTTCGTTTGAGGAAAATCATCATTACTTTACCAAAAGTTCACGTTGTTCTTATAAATTTAAAACCTTTTCGTTAGTAATTTTAAAATAAGAACTAGAAATTGCCTTTTAATAATTAGAAAAAAAAAATATATATATATATATATACTATTTCAAATCAAATTTGTAACTTATTAATGCATTTTGAAGAATGCGTTCCTTGAAATTTTTTACGAAGATAAATGATGGGGCGTGTTTAATTTGTAACTGCTGCAAGTGTAAATTCTTCGACAATGAGTGATAACGGAGGGATTGTTGTGCTTTAATTTCTTTTCTTATTTTTTTGGGGAAAAAAAAGTATGCATAAATGATATTTTTGGCTGGTGAGGAGATATTTTTGAGTTTATTAACCGGCGATGCTCTTTTTATTAAGTGGCAGCTTTAAAAGTAATTTGTATTGATTTGATTTCGTTCTTGGCAATTTGAACAGATTAAGCGTCTGATTTTACTAACCAGTGAATTTATAAAGCGGCGGTTACTGTATTTCCAAATTTATTTCCCTTACAAATTCAGATTACTAAACATTCGTTTACATGATATTTAAACCCAAATGGCTTCATCTTTTACATCATGGTTTTTATTCTTTTTTATTTTTTGAAGTTGAAGCGTCTCCAAGAAATTAAAAATGACATCGCAGTTCTTTAATTCAACTTATTAAGAAAATACCTATATAATACAGGTTGACCATAATTAAACTTGGCATATTCAGATAACTCTGTAGCTTTAACTAAAATGAATATTAAGTAGAAAGTTTGTATATAAACATTTCAAAGGATGCGCTCTAGGAATATGAAAAAAAAAAAAAAAAAAAATGAAATTAAAAATATTTTTTCCTATGAGGGGATATGCACCAAAATACGAGCAAGCTACAAATTTTAACATAAACTATACTTTATTTATTAAAAATTTTATTTTTATTTGCTACAAAAGCTGCAGATTGTTTATCGATAGAGATCATGTTGTTCAATGTGGACCCATTCATTAAGTTGTAAAATCTGCAGCCGATTAATAGTGTGTTCAGCAGCTGTTCGCCATTGATCTTATGCACATGCAACATTATACGGTCCTTCCAGTTAGCCAAAATTACAACATTTCTTAGAAAAATCAAACTCTTTAAATGGATCCATAAACAAAATGTCACAGATTAAGATCAGGGGGACGGGCCGGCCATGGAGTAGAAAATGGACGGGTAATCCCTTTGTCAACTGTAATATTTTGCAACAAAAAACTTTGCAAAATGTAAGAATAACAGTTTTAAATGTCGATTCGATATGGCCTTAAATATATCACATTTATTTATTACAAAACTTTTCAAGCATTTTGACTGTAATTCTCGTTTGATTTTTTGGTGTATGTCCCCTCGGAGGAGAAATTTTACAATTTTATTTATTTTATTTTATTTTTATTTATTTATTTATTTATTTATTTGTACTTTTGTTTTTATTTTTATTTATTTTTATTTTATTTTATTTTATTTTGCAGATCCCTAGAGCGCATCCTTTGAAATATCTATACACAAAGTTTCGACTCAATATTCATTTTAGTTAGAGCTAAAGAGTGATGTGAATAAGCCAAGTTTCATTATGGTCACCTTGTACTTATAGGTATAGGTGTAAATATATGCTCTCTCTACATACATGATTAACTCGTTTCACAAGAAGAAATATTTTGGAATTCCTCCTTCAGTTCCCAGTTGAATATATGTTTTTTTTTTTCCCTCCCAATATGGGTATGAGAATATCGAGAACCCACATCCAGAACTTACAACGCATTATTCATAACATATCTGGATTTTTTGTGTAGCCCTTTACATTAAATATCAAACCTATGAGCATTAGTTTGCATAGAAATGTAGCTTTTAAGCATTTTTATAATATATGGTAATTCTATTATTTTAAATATTGTACAACTATGTAAAATTTACACACAGAAGAAAATTCTCTCCCGAGAACGTAATATACTGACGTTTTTTTATGCATCTTTGTATATGAGCCGAAAAAGTCCTATTCCTTAAATCTTTAGAGTTAATTCATTAACCGTTAAACAGATAGTTTCTCTCTTTTTAATCATTTATATTTCCATTCATACCACTATTATTGCATTGTAATAGTTATTCTATTTAATTTTCGAATAGCCATCTTATTTTATCAAAAATTATTCGAAAGATAAGTTTTTTGAAAATACTGGTACTAAAAAGTAAATCCAGCTTAAAAAAAGTCGAAGAACTATAAAAAAATAAAAAATAAATCTTCCGATAATCTGAAGGTATATGGAACTAAAATCATGAAATCTGCAGCAGATAATTTTTTCCTCAAACTTTTTTTATTGTTCCAAATACCTTAAGATTATCTGCAGTTTTGTACAGTTTTTCTTCTTTTTTATATTTTTTCTGCAATTCTTTTATTAGCTAGAAACTATGAGAGAAGTAATGTCCCAGTGCTGTTCGGACAAAACTGTTAAGTGGTTTACTTTGAACCTAATATCACGAAAATCAGTTGAATTTTGTATCGTTTATTGTGCTATAGGCAGAGAAACAGACACTAAATTGCTTCTGATTATCAGCAGAATATAATAAAAATGCACTGCAGAACTGGTGTTTTAAAATAATAAGTACAAAACTTTGAGTAAATAACATAAAATACAAGAAACACATTTTTCTAAAATTATCATAATTCTATCTCCTATCGCCTCTTCCCATTTGGATATGAAGCTTTTTACATGTTTAAAAATTGAAAAAAATCTTGTTAATGATATTTTTCCACTCCGTTACTTGCAAATTACTCACAGATTCGATTTTCGTTTAGTTTCTATACATTTTAGAATTTTAGTTCATGTTTTATTTGTTCAGTTTTATTTATATCTATTTGCTTTTTTTCGTCTTTCCCTTTGATAAATCTCATCACACCAGTATTTATATTTACCTTCGAATTTATTTGTTTTTGCTCTTCTTTTAAATCGTTTTTTGCGTTACCGCTTTGATTGCAGCACTCGTGCTTATATTGTTCGCCTGACGAAGGGTTGTATTCAGTGATGCCAGATTGGGGATTTTGTCCCAATTTTGGGGATTTTTGAGGTTTTTCGGGACCAAATGTTTGTGGGAACTTTTTTAGGGAGTTCTAAAATTTTTGGGGACAAATCTGGGGAGTCTTAAGCTTTCTGTCAATGTTGGCAACTTAATGATTTATCCCTACGACTAGGGACTTTCAATAGCTTTATTGTTATTTGGGGAAAAATCTGAGCTTAAATCTGCTTGATATCTTTTTTTTTTTTTTTTTTTTATTTTCTTTTTTAGTAGAAATCAAGTTGGGGATATTTTTAAGAAAAAAAAAACCCTGATTTGGGGAAATTTGAAGACCTGTTTGGGGAAATAATTTTCGACCATCTGGCATCACTTTCGACCCAAAACAAATGTTGCGATTTTCTTTTGTATTTTAGGGTATTTATTCAAAGTTTTGTACTTATTATCAACAGAATAGTCTCAATGAATAATCGTTAATTGAATATTCCAGAAAATATAAGTAGAACAGTCTTTAATATAAGTATAGCTAAGAATTAATTCCAATTATTGCATGTTTTATTGATTTTACAAAGTATGAATAAAGTTTTAAAACAAACGATATCTATATATTAAAGTGTAATGGTTTTGCTACACGAAGAACATAAAATGAGTATTTTATAAATTATTGAATTTAAATGTAAAGACACAATATATATATAATTTCGTTATCGATAAAAATTTAAAAATTCCCCAAAAAATAATACTATAAATGTTGTTTAAAATATCCCATTAAAGAATAAAAGCGCATTAATTTAATCATTTAGATTTTATCAACAACATTTTTTTTTTAAATATTTTACTATTACTTTTACATTTTAGTACAGAAAATTAGAATAAAAAATACGTACAGAAAATTAGAATTTTCTGTATGTTATAAAACGTTCTTATATAATTTCCTTTAAAAATTCACGCAGGGAAATAAGTATATTAAAATTATTTTCCTTGGTGAGGGCAGGCTTTTTTTTTTTTTTTTCTTTTTTCTTTTTCATCTCAAAGAAGTTTAACTTTGAATTTCGAAAGAGAGTCAATTTTGTGCTCTATAGACGATATCCCGAAAAATGATTTTTTATTATTCATGGTTTAAAAATAAATAAATTAATAACATTGTTTTAATTTATTACAAATATATTGCTAAACTATGGAACATTTTTTCTATTGTCGTTTACTGCTTTTTTTCACTGCCGCTATTTTTCTCTACCGTTAATATTAAGCAGTCGCTTTTGTTAAATTTAAAATGTTATTCATTATTCTAAAAAAGTGATAGAAGAATACTTATAAAAAATGAGTCTCTTAAAACTCTGTTTAAATACCACTTTTATGTGCATAAATTGACACTTCTCATATAAATTCACCACTCTAATTTAGAAAAATGAATAAATAAATAAATAAATAAATAAATAATAATATTATAGTTTAAAAAAATTAAAGAACACGCTTTTATAGAAATGTGAACTAAAAAGCACAAAATATCTATCTTAGTATTAAAATGCAGGGTAAGAGAAAATTGTGTGAGTGACACACCATAATATTTACATACATTTAAATCTTTAATTAAAATAATTTAGAATTAAACAAAAACCATTTTTAAAAAATCTCCCCTGACTGGGCTCGAACGCGAGACCTTTAGGTTCGTAGCGCGGCTCTTCGCAGCCACGGCGTTCACGTACGAAAAGTCATTTTTTTACAATATAAATTTTTTGTTTGCTCCCAGAGTGTTTACAAACATACACACATACAGGTGACGCTAATAAAAGCGTGTTAAAAATAAGGATCGCTTGTCCATTGCGCGAACAATGTAGATTCTCTATATGGGAAAAAAAAAAATGGAAAAGAACATAGAAACTTAGAAAAAAAAAAAAAAAAAAATTGGAAATTATTTTTTGTGAACAAGGACATATTTTTCGTTCGTAATCGCATAATCAATTCTTAAATCTTATGAATGTTATAACATTAATGATTTGTTACAACATGGCAAAATAGGGCAATATTTCACTCAAATTTGCATTGTTTTTTTAGAAGTAGTATGAAATTGCATTAAAATAAAAATACGAAACTGAACCTCAAAAAATTAATCAGGAAATTTGGATAAGGTAAAAACAGATATGACAACACTTCCGAATTCTCCGAGCATTGTTACTACCCACCTTTTCTTCAACACCACTTTTTTTTAAGAAGTATGAATGCTATAACATTAATGATTTGTCACAACATGGCAAAATAGGGCAATATTTCACTCAAATTTGCATTTCGGGGATTGTTTTTTCAGAAGTAGTATGAAATTGCATTAAAATAAAAATACGAAACTGAACCTCAAAAAATTAATCAGGAAATTTGGATGAGGTAAAAACAGATATGACAACACTTCCGAATTCTCAAAGCATTGCTACTAACAACATTTTTTTCAACACCACTTTTTTTTTAAGGAGTATGAATGTTATAACATTAATGATTTGTTACAACATGGCAAAATAGGGCAATATTTCACGCAAATTTGCATTTCGGGGATTGTTCTTTTCAGAAGTAGTATGAAATTGCATTAAAATAAAAAAATACGAAACTGAACCTCAAAAACTTAATCAGGAAATTGGGATAAGGTAAATATAGATATGACAACACTTCCGAATTCTCCGAGCATTGTTATTACCCACCTTTTTTTCAACACCATTTTTTATAAGGAGTATGAATGTTATAACATTAATGATTTGTTCCAACATGGCAAAATAGGGCAATATTTCACTCAAATTTGCATTTCGGGGAGTGTTTTTCAGAAGTACATGGAACTGCATTAAAATGAAAATACGAAACCGAACCTCAAAAAATTAATAGGAAATTTGGATAAGGTAAAAACAGATATGACAACACTTCCGAAATCTCCGAGCATTGTTACAATCCATCTTTTTTTCAACACCACTTTTTTAAGGAGCAGTTTTCTTCTTATATAATCGTAATTATATAGCGGATAACATTACTCAAAAAAAAAAAAAGTTGCGTTGAAAATAAGACATGTTGTAGCAATAATCCGAAGAAATCGGAAATGTTGGCTCATCTGTTAATGCATTATAGCGGGTAGCCTAGTGGGTGGGGTATTTCTGTTTACTGTTATGCCTGAGGGTCGGCTGAGTTCATTATTCTTAACATGAATGTAGTATGCATTATAGTTGAAGTTCAGTGAGAATAAACTGTGATAAGAAACTGAGGAAAGTTCACCATGCCAACTAGTTTATATGATGATGACCGATTTTCGCCAATCGAGCAGCATATTTATCGACCGGACAGCTACTCTCAATGTTTTACATTGAATTAAGTCTCAGTGTTGTTAATTTTAAGGAAATTTTTTATTCAATATCTACAACTAATTTTTATTTGTAACCCTTGTTTAATCATTTTTTAAGTTTAATCATCTATTATGTATATCAAATATCCCTCTTCAAAATTATTCGCGATTATTGAATAAAAAATCCTTAAATTTGGCAAAACTGATCTCACTAATTTTACGATATTGGATTATATTTCATAATTTTTAATTAAAAAAATTAAATAAAAAAAAGGTATCTATTTCTCCTTATTTGAGAATAATGTTTTTATGAAATGAAATTGCGGTATATATATAATTCGACAACAATCTTTATTTTTTATTTATCCTTAAACTTGTTACAATTATTTTTATTTAAATTTTTAACTATCTTAACAATAAACAGAGTTTAATACTACGAATTTCTTCATTATTGTTAAAATTCTGAACTACATATTAGTTTCAGCTTATAGTGACATATCTCATATTCTTGTACCGATAAGTTAAATTGCCTGTTGTAATATGACATTTCTCTCATGCTTTTTTAGTTGTAGAACCACTGTTAAAGTACCTATTCCTGAGAATAAAAAGTATTATATCTCCATTTCACAGTCTCAGAATTTAATAGATTTTATTTCTATTTTGCAACTGTTTTCAGCATTTCTAATGATTTTCGATAGGATGACTAGAATTTTGCTAAATATTGTCATCTATCATGCACTTTTTTTTTTTTTTTTTTCATAATAATAATACATGAAAATCAGAAAAAAAAGTGTTATTTAACAGAAAATATGACGTTACAATTACAACAATATACTGAGAAAAATTAAATTAAAATTTTATCCGTGATTTTAAACAAATAAAATAAAGGTTAATAAATATGTAAATAAAATCAACATATCTTAGAGCTAAGCAGATATAGACTTAGCTTTATGACATAGATGCTATAATGTAAAAGATAAATGTCATCGTTAAAAATAAATAAATAAATAAATAAAATTAAGGGGACTAATGTGCAAATTGTACCTGACGGGACTAAAGTGAAAGTTGTACCTCAAGGGACTAATGTGAAAGTTGTACCTCACGGGACTAATGTGCAAGTTGCACCGAACGAACAAACTATTTCTTTCAACGAAAATGCCTACTAACCCTGGACGATAGGTCTAATATATCGTATCATATTATAAATCGTATTTATCGTAATATAACTCAATACTTATTTCGCTTCCTTCTTCGACTCGTTTAAATACGCATTTTTTATATGCATGAGCATCCCCCGAAAAACAAAAACATTAAATCATTAAATTCATTTTTTTACTTATTTTTATTTCATATTATTTCACGCGTACTTTTTATTTCCTAATTCAAAATTATTAAAAAAAACTGTTTCGATATCGCTTGTAACGATACTGATTATTATTAATTTTCTTTTCTTTTTCTTTCAAAAAAAAAAAAAAAAAAGATTTTGATGAAATTCTGGCAAAAGCAGAATTTAGTTTAGGACGGTTTTTTCTTTTTTCAAATTATAACATCGCTTTCAAATTATTCAATTATATTTTCGATAAATTTTAGATTTCGACAACCGTCCAACTATCGAAATCGATAACGCAAAAATCCCAGATTGAGACAAATAGGCCCTCAGTCCTAAAAAAAAAGAAAAAAAAAAAAGTGAAATTTTTCCTGTTAAAAATCATTTAAAAGAAAACTTTATTTCTTAGATCTTTGCTATTTTTACGCGTTTTGAACATAGATGTAGTAATATATTTTGATCTATCATCTCCATGTTATCGAGCAAAAAATTTTGATGCCGAAAAAAAGTTCTAAAATCAGCCATTAGAGAGTATTGAAAAAAAGAATAAAAAGAAAAATGAATTTGAAACTGCATCTGGATTTTTTCATTCACCTTTAGTAAATAAATTATTTATAAATTTTATTTACTAAATTATCCGTGTGTATTCCTGTGTGTGATTTACTCGGTGAAAGGCAGCCATTAGAGTGACTTTTCCAGAAAGAAAAGGTATCACTTTTTCCCTCTCGCTGATCAATCTATCTCTTATTACTATATCTATGGTTTTGAAGCCCCCTCAATCCGACTCTCTGTGTCTGTTTGTGTGCCATAATGTTATCAGCATAATTCAAAAACTAATAGCGGCATGAATCCTAAACTTGGTTTTCTGAATTTTTATAATAAGAGGATGCTACTTCAAAATTTTTATTGCAATCAGACAGTTAGTTCGTTCATAGAGACATCCAACGAAATTCAAATTCATTACGTCAATAGCAAAAATTTTGATAGGATAGTTTAACACCTTTAGACCACACTGAATAAAATGAAATAATTTATGTACATACTTTATGAACATAAAAATATGTTTTGTATAAGATATCGTATAAAAATCATTCACATTCATTTACAGGGTAGCACAAATGAAATCTGAAACTATTAAAACTACACTTTGATATTGTTTGAAGGACTTTTCTAGTTATATCATGGGTTTTTCATGTTGATAAATTAAATACATTTCCGTGTGTATATAATTTATAGGCAGTATATAACGCTATCTAAAATTAAGTGAATACATGTTTATCTATTGAATGTAATTATTGGAAGTGCCGAAAAATAATTTAGAAATAACTATTACTTTTTCATAATCATATGACAAATAATAAAATACTATTTTAAATTTTAAATTTCAAATTTCAATAATGATTTTTTTTTTTTTTTTATGATTTCACAATTAAAAATATCTTTTAGCAGTTTAACTTTGTATGCAGGAATTATTAACTTAATTTAAAAACAAATAATTACAGGAATATTTAATTGTTCATTTTAAAGATCATATATAAGTTTACAGCTTGAAACGTTGGACTCAGACGAGCGATTTCAAAAAAGTTCTGAGTGCGAAATTTGACAATTTGGGATAAACTTTTAAATTTAATAATAGCCTTAATTATTTTATGTATGCAAATATTGTGTTTAATTGGGTGGGGAAAGGGATGAAAAAACGACAATCACCCTTAATTACCTATCTGTGTAAGAGAAAGTGGGGTTAGAAGCAGTTTTATACGTATAACATATATTTCTGGCAATATATGTTGATAAAAATATTTGAACACTGTCTTTTTTATGAGGAAATGAAAAGCGTTTCGGGTAAAATACGCCCAAACGGAAGAGCAGAATTAAACGCTTCTGGCCTCGGAACACTAATCTTGGCAATTTTACCCATTAAAAAAATCCTAAATTGAATAAATACTTCATTAAGACCATTATGAAAATCTCATTAATACAAAGATATTCATAGATTCTAAGATTAGAGCCGGTCTTCCTAACAATATTAGAAATACTATTTATTTATACCACTTTTTAAATAAGATGTATTTATTTTAGATAAGAATTTTCCTATGAATAAAAGAGTGAGAAATAACTGTTACATAGCGATAATAAGGTATAACTACCATATACTATCCATCGCAATATATTAGATAGTTTAAACATCATAGTGTAATAAATCCCGTAAGTCCTATTTCCAAGGCATTTAAATCTACAAATTAATACACATGAAACATTTCAATTCACATATGTTTACAGACCAATTATCAATATGTATAGAATCATTACGCCTCACGAATTCTCCTGAATAATTCGTAAAAGAACCACTTATCCACACAGACAGTGTTTACTGCTTTTATAATAAAATTCTGTTTTTCATTAAAATTGTTATCACTGAAATCGAAAAGCTAAATCTCCCGCTTATTATTGTAATAAGGAAGTAGTTTAAATTAATTTAGAACTATTTAAAAGAAAATTGGTAACAATAAGATTTGTAAAAAAGAAAACGTAAAGTTTTCCAGAGATTTGTCCTTGATTTGTTAAAAAAATGTCTAAAAAGTCTAGAATAACACAAAAGTGACGTTTGGATTTTCTCCGGTAGTTGTCCGTATATCATTTTTGACTGTTGAGATGAAGTTAGAATTTCCTGAAAAATTCATATTCTGGATGTCCATAGACATCTCTATCAAAAACTTATGATTATATCCATAAGTATAATAGTAAAAATCAGTTATTAATTTGATAATATTTTATTAACATCAATGAGCGCGATATCTGTTTCTTTAGCTTCTTTAATCAGTATTGTCATTAAAAAAATGAGAAACAGTCTAATAATTTTAGATGTTTTAACCGAAGATATCAAAGTAAAAATTTTGTGAAATATGACTCGGGCCGCGGGTTGGCCAGCCGTGCTTTAAACCACGCATAATTGCCCTTATTCGCAAAAATTATGCAACTAACACTGCAAAACGTTGTAATTGGTCATATTCTGGATACTTACGCTACATTTATCACAATATTATCGTTCATTTTTGAAAAATTAGAAAACTTTATATTCGGTTTCTCTCATTGCGTTAGGAAAGACGCAACACAAATAGACCAAACGGTGAATAAAAAAAAATCAACTTTTTAAATTAAAAACTGATTATATATATATATATATATATATATATATATATATATATATATATATATATATGTATATACATATATATATACAGGCAGAATTTATAGTCACAATGAAAATCTAATAGGGTGGTCTGGCCAAAGTGGTCAAGATTATTAAGAGAAACAACCTCACTTCCGGTCAAACATTTGATAGTTTGCTTACCACATGAGTGGTCAGCCTCAAATACAGCGGTCGAATTTCGGTGGCTTATTTACCCTACTCATTTAAAGATGAAACCAGTGCTAAAATGTGGAGAATAAGGTTCTTCTAAAAACTGCCGACGTCTACCTTGTCAAAACTGTCAAGAAATATAGCAGCCAGCCTCGAAAATAGGGTTGAATTTTAGCGGTTTATTTTTCCACATGTTTAAAGTTGGAACCGATGCTAAAATGTAGAGAATAATACGCTCTTTAAAATGGCATAGAGTTACCTGGTCAAATCATCCAAGTAACAGTTGTAAGTCTCAGAAATAGGAGACAAATGTTAGTAGTTTATGCTTCAATGTAGATAATAATATGCTCTACAAAATGGCATAGGGTTGCCTGATCAAATCCGTCAAGAAAAAGCGGTCGGCCTCAAAAAAACTAGCGAATTTTAAAGATTTTTACCCCAAAGTGCCAGAATGTTCTCTCTCTCTCTCTCTTTTTTTTTTTTTTTTTTTTTTTTTAATATTATTCATCTTTATTTCACATTGTGTTAAAAACCTTTAAAATTCACTAATTTTTTCAAGGCTGACGATTATTTCATGACAAATGTGATTAAGCAACCCTGTGCCATTTTAAAGTAAGTTTTATGCTTTGCATTTTGTGACCAATTTTATTTTTTGAAATATTCATCATTTCATCATTTCATCTTTATTATTTATTTATTTATTTTGTACATTTGGTTAAGAAATATTTAAAACTTGCCAGTTTTTCGCCGCTGACCGCTATGTCTTGACAGATTTGACCAGGCAACCCTATAACAATTTTAAAGTAATTTCTTTACATTACATTCTGGTCCCAGGTTCATTTTTAAATGTTAATAATTTTTTCTTTCTTTCTTTCTTTCCTATTGTGTTAAAAATCTTTAAAATTTGCTAGTTTTTCGAGGCTGAGCGCTATTTTTTGACGGTTTTGCTTTTGACCAGCAACCCTATGCCATTTTGTAGAACATATTGCTCTTTACATTTTAACATCAATTCTGTCTTTAAGCGAATGGGGTAAATAAAACGCTGAAATTCGCTTATATATATTTGAGGCTGAATACTGCGGGTTATATAAACATAAAATTTTTGCCGAGAAGTGAGGTTTTTTTCCCTCTTAAATTTGACGGGACTGACCAGGAAATAATATCAGATTTTCATTGTGACAATGAATTCTATCTGTAAATAAAAAAATATGCTTTTAATTTATAAGGTCTTTTCTTCTTCTTCTTCTTTTTTTTTTTTTTTTTAGTTGCCGCGTGGTCTAAAAGATTGAAATGCCTGTTGATCATTTCCTTCACTTTTTTTACATCTTCTACTGCTTTCTCCAGACATTTCGAATCATGGGTTTCCTTGCAATTTTCCATCGTTTTGATGAGCCTTATCTCGCTATAATTTTTTTTAATTGTGGTACACTCTGTATATATATAATACAGAACACGGGGGAAAATTTTAACAGTTAAAACAAAATTATTAAAAATGTTTATTGCCAAGTGATAATATAGCGCTTTTTTTTTCAAGGGAAAATAATTAAGTTTCTATAATATTAAAAGCATACAAGTTTATTATTATTATTATTGTTGTTGTTCTTGTTGTGCAATATATATATATTTAACCTATTTAAATGAAAATTTTCGAAATTGTTTTGCACATTCAATATTCCAAATATTTACTTGCCTTTGAAAGTATTATGAAACATATTTCCATTGATAGTCAAATGCTAACTTTTATGTGTGTGTGAAATCCTTTCTGAAGTCATTTCCTATGTAATATCTATACCATATTTGGTATTCCATTAAAATCCAATATGTAAAACCATCTTTAGAACTATGTTATTAGAGTTGAGATATCTCTAAATGATATATAATTGAATTATTTGTTTATGCAAGGATAAGACAAAACTGAATTTAAATGAGATATAATTGAATGAGATATTATTGAAAAGGAGAAAATACTCACTTTCTGTAACTTTTACAATTTCTCTTTCAGTTTTCATATTTTGTAACGAAAGTGATGTATTCTTTGCTTATCTTTCATGTATTTTTACTTTTGTAAAAATAACTTCTATGAAAAATTAAGCTGCGTAATAAAATTGTTGTAATGTTGATTTTAAAAACATCTGTATTTACCTTTACGCTATTTGTTTATACAAATGTGTTTAACAAAAAATCGAAGTATATATTGAAATATAATATCAATTTTTAAATATAAATATATATATATATATATATATATATATTTACGTTTTTTGCTTGCACAAGTGTGCGGCTGAAAAAGTCAGTAATGGTTTCTACAATGAGCCATTTGTTTTACATCCAGGTGGTACACAGCTTAAAAGTAATAAGATCTCCCAAAGTAGAGGTAATATCTGAGAATGAAACGCAATTTAGTTCTTTTTCTTTATAGTAGCAACGTATCAACGTGTATTCTCAAGGACAAATTTTTTGTATAGCTTTTGACTTAAAGTTTGAGAAATGATATATTTTTATTTACCATTCATCTATTTCTACTTTCTTTAAAATGTCTTCAATCAAAAGTCAACAAAGCATATATGAATGTAAGCTAGGTATACGTGGAATAATTCAACGGGAAATATAAGGAGAATGCAAATTTATAAATAGATATTTATTGTATTATTTTCTGAAAATTAAATTTTCGTTAAAAAAATATCTAATTGTACATTTTATAAAGCATTTTTTGAAGTAAATGCAATTTGTTTATGTACAGTTTTATTCCATATTTCTACACATGTACATTTTTCTAATTGTTTAATTATTGTAGGGTAGGTGCTCCAGTGATTGGCATGCTCCAGTAATTGACATCTATCCCGAAATAATTAATAAATAAAAAAAAACAATAAAATAATATATTTTACATATGAGAATTTTAACATTTTATGTCAAATTCTGGAGCAAAAGGTGCTAATATCTGGTAAAATGAATAATTAGAAGTGTCATAACACTGGAACATAGGGTGCTAATTACTGATAAAAGGAAAAACTGGCAGTGTCAATTACTGGAATATTGAGTGGGTGTCAAATAAAAATTCATTAAAAAAAAAAATAATTGTTATCAAATGTATATATTTTAACATATGTGTGGTTCCGAATGTCTTTCATATCATATGTACTAACTTAAGAGTTCTAAAAATATTTTCTGATGACTAGAACATTAAAAACATCAGAGATTGCTCTAAATGTGTCAAGTGCACTTGCCCTAAAACAGATGTGACCAACTTTGCATCACTTTGGCTATCCCTGATTTCGGTTTTTGCTCTAAAAGTGCCAATCACTGTTGCACTTACCCTAGTAAAAAAAAAAAAAAATGTACATATTTAATCTGTATTCTTATTCATACCATGCATAATTTCTTTTGTTCAAATGTACAAAAAACGAAAGTGAAATAATTATACATGACTTAACACTCTAATTTCCTTGATAAAAAATATCTCAAACCAGAAATTTTTTGTTTGAAAAGAACATTTAAAAACTGTTTGCCTTAATTGAATCTGCATTTTTAGCGTAAAATATAGCGCATACTAAAAAATAACTCGAATCAGAAATTATCTTTTCTTAAAAATGTTTTGAAAATTGTTCGCCTTCGTTTTATTTACATCTTTAGTTTTGTCAATTTTCATTTATTTTACATATTGTAATCACAAAATAAGCTATATTAAAATTATACCAAAGCAGAAATTATCTTTGTTGAAAATTGCTTGTAAAAATTATTTACTTTCATTAAATCTACATATTTGATCATATGCGTTGTGATAGTTGTTTAAATATTCGTAATCACAAAATATCCTGCACAAAAATTAACCCAAGTCAGGAGTTATCGTTATTTCAAAATTGCTAATGAAAATTACGTACTTTCATTTAATCTGCATTTTTATTTATATGCGTTTTAAATTTTGTTTCAGTATTGTAATCACAAAACAGTCCATACTAAAAATTAATTTCAACTAAAAATTACCTTTGTTTAAAAAATTAATTGTGATTAGCATCGTTCAGTGGTCGAAACTCGACCACTTTTATTTTTTTGCAAAGGGAAGCAAAGCAAAGTAATTGCCTTCTCCTAAACGGAATTAAATTGCAACACCGCTGCGGCAATTGTTTGGCGATATGCCTTCAAACTGAATCAGCAGAGTATTACTTAATATATTTCTCTAAGTTTGGTACATTGTAGATATTAAGCCTTTCCTGAAAGGAGAGGAAATCGCAACGTGGAAGCACCATTGTTGGTGATATAGCCCAAAAGCTAATCGGCACTATGTCAATCCAAGTTCCAACCAAATATCAAATTCGGTTAAATTAATTTCATTGGTTCATAAAGTACAATGTTTGAGCTCAAAAAGATATATGTTTTTTTTCTAATAATGGTCGAATTGAGTTCGAGAAATCTCAAAAGGTGTAACTTCATCGAAAATGGAAAATTGAAAATATTTCTGAATCTTATACTTTCTTCTTATATATGCAGAGGATAGAATAATAAATCCATTTTTTTTAAAAAATAAGTAGTCAATTTCAGTTAATTGAAAAGCAAGGAAATCTCAAAACGTGTAAATTCAACAAAAACTGGAAATCGAATTTTTTCCCGTATCTTCTACTTGCTTTTTATACATGCAGAAGCTAGTAATAAATCAACTTTTTTTTTTAAAAAAAAAAGTAGTCAATTTCAGTTAATTAAAATGCAAGGAAATCTCAAAAAGTGTAAATTCATCGAAAACTGTTAATCTAAATTTTTTCTGTATCTTCTACTTTCTTCTTACACATGCAGAAGCTAGTATTATATCCACCTTTTTAAAAATAAGTAGTCACTTTCAGTTAACTGAAATGCAAGGAAATCTCATAACGTGTAATTCATCGAAAACCGCAAATCAAAAGTTTTTACAAATCTTTTACTTTCTTCTTATACATGCAAACGATATAGTAATAAATCCATTTTTTTTAATAGGTAGTGAATATTATTTAATTAGAATGCATTATGTTTTAGTTTAAAATATGTCTTTAAATTAGAGCTGATATAAATCACAAAAAAAGATAAAGATAAAAAAGAAAGAAAAGAAAGAAATTAAATGTTAAATAAATTAGAAAAAAAAAAAAAAAAAAATAGAACTTTCATAAATCAAAACCTTTTTTTTTTTAATTTGCGTATGTTTTTAACGGTATAAACTTTCGACCTAACACTCATTCACTCAAATTTCTACCATTCTACTAGGTGTTTTCTCTTGAAAAAAAAAAAGGGCCGCGGTAGCCCAGTCGGTAGAGTGCCGGTCTCGTAATTGGAAGATTGCGGGTTCGGTACTCGAGCCGGCCAAAGACCGTCGTGTACACTAATGGTGGCTGGTGCACGTAAAATCTGTCTTGGCCGCAATGTCCTCCATGTTCCCATCAAAAATTATACCTCTGGGAGTCACCGAAACGGGAGAGCCATCTCTTCCGTGGAGGATCAAAATTGTGATGGAATGTCTCCGGACCAATTCAAGGGGTGTGTCCCAGATCGTCGCCAATTGCCCATCTGCGCAGCACTAGTGCGACGTAAAACCCAACCATTAAATCAAATCTTAGAAAAAAAAAAATCTGTAGTCAAGAGTATACTGATGCTATATCTATACAAATTACTGTGTCAACGGTTTTATTTCAGTTTTAAAATATTGTTATATTTAACAACTTTCAACTGTAGGTATTTTTTAATGTAAAAGAATACGTGTATAAAACAGAAAAATGCATTAGAAAAGAAAAGTATTTTTAAATACCTTCCTGTCATCGCAAGAAAATAATTTTTGTATTCTGCAAATCAGGTTAATCATATATTTCGAATGATATCATTTTCAATCTTCTACTCTCATAATTAATGTGTTAAAAGTGTACTACAAATTTCATGTTTGCCTTTTAACATTTTCGCGACCGATGACGTAGATTCACGTCATTTGAAAATATGTAACTTCGCCAGTGGGCGTTTATTTCGCAATTTGTATGTTATTTATTTCTTAAGAATATACCAATACCCATATTTGTACAATCAATATACTACGAATACAAATACTTTGATTAGAAAGAGTATAATTATAATGTATATATATTTGTAATATAAATGTGAATACAGAAAATTTTGTTCTGAAATACTGTAACTTGGAAAAATAATGCCCACAGGCAGACCTTATACTGTCAAAAGGACAAAAGCATGCGGTTGCGAAAGTGTTAATATATAGATACCTTCGCTTCATTCATTCTGCATTTTTAGTCAAATGCGTTTTTATTTCTGTTTAAATGTTATAATCACAAGCTGACTTAACATACATTTCATGTTAGCACTTTTAATTGGATGATATTTTTCACTGTTCTCATACTGAAAATTCATACAAGCCAAACATTTTATGTCTTGGAATATCATGTAATTGTTAATGACTTCTGTCGAAGTGTGTATTTTCATTTTTGTTTAAATATTGTAATCACAAAAGTAAATTTGACCTTTATTTTATTAGTACGACAGGACTATTTCTTTCAATCTGGCATTTTGTGTTGTTACCAATTTATAGTGTTCCACTTCGAAAATGTCTGCCAATATCCAATTTTACTATTTAATTTCTTACACTATCTTAAAATATTTTGTGAAATCCGTAAAGATTTATACATATATACATTTTTGTTTTGTTTTTTCACATCCCATCGGTGAGGATCGAGCTCACAGCCTTTGGGTTTGTAGCTGTGTACTCTGACCACAGAGCCAACGTGTCTTGGCTGAATGTCTCCTGATTATTTAGACTAGTGTATCAGATATTTTATTTCTTTTTTCACGTCACATCGGTGAGCATCGAGCTGAAAACCTTCGGGTTCGTAGTTTTGTACTCAAACAACGGAGTCAACGAGTCTCAGCTGAATAATTCCTCATTATTTAGACTAGTGTTTTCAGATACATATCTATTTATATATATGTATATATGTGTGTGTATATATATTTAAAGGTTGTTAAAATACAAATATAAGTATTCCTGTCGTACTAACTTCATCCATAGTTTTTTTCTCTTTTAATAAAATTTTATGATTTATATGCTAAAAATTAACTTGATCGAAAAATGTAACTGAATAATTACAAAAAAAAAAAAAGTATATTAAACGTTGCTAAGGTCTCATCTGATAGAATACGCAGTTTTGTTAAAATTTAAGAAAATGAAAGAGAAAAATCAACTGAAAATACCAAAACCCCATAATAAAAAAAAAATAAATAAATAAAAATAAATAAAAAATAAATAAATAAAATAAAAATAGATAGATAGATAAATAAATAAATAAATAATCTTGATAAGGAGCAGATCTACATTGTCCAAGTTACCCTTATTCTTCCAAGTTTTGTGTATATCTGCGATCAGTTGTCAGAGATCCAGAGCACACAGAGGCAACTCTATTTAGATAGATGTTACTAATATAGTTGCCAACTTAGCACTTTTTCGCTACCGGTAAATTTCTATCTTTTTTTTTTTTTTTTTTTTTTTTTTTTTTTTTTAACTTTATCGGTGAAGATCATTACAATTCACGGATTAGATAAAATAAATATTTCTGTTAATTTTTTCCGGTAGCCAAAGGTGATATGTTGGCAACTATAGTTTCTAACATGAATATTACAGAATATCAATATTCTACTTCAAAATGTCCTGAATTATTTGAAATTAAGAATTTTCCCAGCAAAGCAGAATAGGACAGTCTTTCGCAATTATATTTAAGTTATAGAGATTATTGCATGGAAAATGGCAAGATATTACATGAAAACTAAATCAGGAAACTGGTATTAGTATACACGCAGCAATATACAAAAACGAAAATGTATGGAAGCCGGGAATAAATTGACACCTGCATGAGACTTGGCTTAGCCCGAAGCCCGTAAACGACCTAAATAGAGATGAACTTTCAAACGGGCCGGGTGGGGGTGGCTCGAAAAGTCTGTAATTAAAATAATAATAACAATATCAAATAAAAGTACATCATTACGAATTTATTTGCACTGGGAACATTTTATAATATTTTTAGAGAAAATGAGAAGAGTTTATTATTATTGTTATTATTTTTAACTGGAACTATACAAAAATAGTAGCAGTACATTCATTTAGTATAATTTTATACTGCAACTTTTTATATTCATCGTTATTACTCGATGGCAAAAAGCATTTTTTAAATAAATGATATGTATTTTTCAAGTACTTTGCAAAAATTTAGTTAATTAAATATATGAGTTTTTTGAGTGGCTCTAGGAGAAAAAAACTTTTTTATGTAACTTATTTAATGAAGCGAAAAACTGAAATGTCTCTTGGGAATAGAGTTATTTTAAATTAGAAGTCACTAAATTTTAAGAAATTGCCACATGTTTATCTATTTTTTCATCCAATTATTAATTAAATATCTGAATTATTGTAGCATATTTTTTTTAAATTCAATTTCAAAAAAGAAATTGAAAATTAGTATATAATGAATGTACATATTTTTGTATGTTACTCTGAGTATAAAATTAAATTTCATACATTTTTATTTTTAATCGAAAATTTCAGTATAAATTAAATCCGTTAACTGCAGCATATTTTACTTTTAATTTTCAATACTTAAAATGTTATTAAAAATATAGCCTAAAAAAATTAATCTTCTTAATAATAAAATGTTCAAGTTTACTGAAACTGATGCTCAAAATGATGTCACAGCTAAAATAATGTATTGGAGTAAGGAAATTAATTTTATCCATGATTTTCATGTGTGCCTATCGCAAAAATGTATTGAGATAAAGAAATTAAACTTTTATCCATAGTTTGCATGGTTTTGGAAGGTTCATTCATTTATTCAAATACGCAAGCGAAGTGATGACGTCACTGGCCGTCAGTGGATTTAAAAAAAAAATTTCCTATGTTAATCGCCCACAGGATTTTTTTTAAAAAATTATTAAACATCGAGAAAAATTATTTCCCGATTTTAATCCCCATATTTGGATATAGATACGTATTAGTTATCGTATGCATGGGTTAGATGTGATAATGTCGAGTCAAGATAAAATGTTCGGTTGAGAGTGAGAAAGTCCCTAGCTGGATCCTGGATATTTTGGCGATGTTGTGGGTGAGATAGCTGGTTGGGAGTATAGAGTAGAGGTGAATTTGGGTTAGCATGGAGTGTCTGTAATTATTAGATAGTTAGTTAGAAAATACGCAAGCAAAGTGATGACGTCACTGGGCGTCAGTGGATGCAAGAAAAAGATTTCCTATGTTAATCGCCCATTGGATTTTTTGTAAAAAATTATTAAAAATTGAGGAAAATTATTTCCCGATTTTAATTCCCATATTTCGGTATAGATATGTATTAGTTATCGTGTGCATGTGTTAGATTTAATTGTTTTTGCTGTAAAATTGATAAAATTTGAATTTTAAATTTCAAAACTCTAGAAAAGAAAATGACAAACTCCCATATTCGATTGAAAACATAAACATTTCATTTCAAAGGATGATATTTACACAATAAATATCCAACTAATATACTAATTAAAAGGAAAATGATAAATATTCTATCATAATTTGAAGTCAAATTTGTTTTCAAATGTCTAAATAAAGTGTCTGATATAATATACTCATGTAGCAGAGGAATAGATTTCATATCTGTCGACCTTGGCGGAAAAAAAAAAAAAAACAATATCACCGAATTATTTGGCGAACATATTTAATTCCTTTCAAAAATCATGGTTATTTTAACAACTTATATTAAGAGAGTAATGAATAAGATGAAACAATATTTCATACAATACATATTACATACCTTGCATATTTTCGTATTACGCGTTTTTGATCGCCAAATACAAAAATCGCCAAGGATAACAGTTTTGAAATTTAAAATTAAACTTGTGTCAGTTTGACAGCAAAATAACTCAATCTAACCCATGCATACGATAACTAATACGTATCTATATCCAAATATTGGGATTAAAATCAGGAAATAATTTTCCTCGATTTTTAATATTTTTTTACAAAAAATCCAATGGGCGATTAACATAGGAAATGTTTTTCTTGCATCCACGGACGGTCAGTGACGTCACACTTCGCTTGCGTATAGAGCCCCTTAAATAAATAATAGGCCGGCGCATCACCGCCATTTTTTTGCCTCGTAAGAGGACAGCATTTCCGCTTGGCGATTTTATCGCTTCACTGGTAGTTTTAAGAAATTTTCATCTAAAAATAAAATCGACCAAAAATGATAAGCAACACAAGTAATCTGTTTCTGTTTCTTAAATAATTCATAACATTTGAAAGGGGGGGAAAAAAAGAGCGTACCAATTAAAATTGGAAAGTTTTTTCAACGACCTAATACTATCAGGACACGGAAACAAGACAACTTTGGCGAACCAAAAAAACGTCTCCAAGACTCTACAAACACACAGTAAAAAAGCGTTTCTTAAAATAATTTATGGTTATTAAAATACATATATAGATTTAAATAATACTTTTTTAAAAATTTTTTACTTTATAAATGTCAGAAATGCAAAGAAAAGTATAAGTGAATAACAATAAAACTTACTATGCAAAGCTGTGCATTAGGTCCCGGGATCCAAGAATCTGGACGACAATTCGCAGCCCATTTTCTCCTTCTTGCATTATCCGAAGGAAACCTAAACATTTTGTATCCTTTTCTGGAGTGTTTACAGCAGTTTATTGCTGAACAACCTCCCATATTGCAGTTTATTTCACTAAAATTACGAGCAAGACGGTAGAAACAATGGATGCCGTTTGTTTATCACGCTGGGTACATGCGGCAACCCTACGGCAAAAAAATGTCGGATGCGCCAGCTCGTATATATAGGAGCCTTACTTGCGTATAATAAACAAAACACTTAAAATTTAATGGTTTGTTTAAAAAATATATATATATTTTAATAATTTATTTGAATATAGTACATGTAACAGCATTATATCAGAAAACAAAACTTGTTTAATCAGAATTTATTCATCCATAAAAACAAAGCGTAAATAGCGGAAAAAATTAAAATTTTTAAATAAATTCTTTTCCTTGCATTCAGAATTTTAATAAATCAGGGTAAAATAACAATAATAAATAAAATTTGTAAGAATACAGTACGTCACGAGAAATTAATTATATAAATAAATAAATAGACCCTTTGTTGAAAAATTTGAATTAAGGTACTACGATGCCATTTTTTATTTTTAATAGAAATATTTGAGCTTCAAAACATATAAATATCATGATATGAAAGATTATCCATTTGTTTTAAATACCATATAAACCAATGTTTGATAATTTAAACTAGCAAAGTAAAATAAATTTGGAAGAATGCATGTGTAAAAATCGACAAGCTTTGAATGAAAGCAGATTATATACTATTTATTGGTACCAATTAAAAGTTGTTACTTTTCGTACATACATATAAAAGAAAAGTATTATAATCATGTCAAATATCCAACATTGAGATTTTAATGTTTTTAATACGTTTTCAGGTCCTCTCAGTTTATTTTTACTAATTTTATAATGATGTAGGTATGTATGTGTGTGAGTGAATACGATAACGCCTAAACGATTTATTCCCACACAGCCACTTACATCCTTCCATATGACATCTATAAACACGTATATAAGTTAAAAAAAAGATCCATTAAACTTCTATAAATATCCTGCAGATCTATTAGCACGACAAATGTCATTCTTTTTTACATCCATTAGATGTCTGTTACATATGCGATAAATCTCCAAATATCCAATAATATGGACTTGTTAGATCTAATAGATATTGAAAATATCTAAATCCTGTTTTGATCTAACATGTTACATCTATTAGACATCGAAAAAGGCACGTCTAAATTTCGTCTACATTTACACATCTAATAGATATCTATAATTAGTACAGGATATACAGGACTTTTAATAGATATTCTTTAGACATTCTGTATCTTTTATGGGTCATTGGATGTAATTCAGATATCGAATAGATATCAGTGGCTGTATGGGTTTGAATGAGCTGAAGGTTGGTACGTAAGTTATACATCGCCATAGCCCGAACCCTATTGATTTGGGTGAATCTAGGGCTTACAGATATTTTACAGGGACACAAAGAAAAACACTTTATCATTATGGCTTATGGGCCCAATTTTTTAAAAGTGCGACAGCATCTAAATCCTTATTCATCTGATCTGAAAATTTATACACATGTTATAAATCACGGACACACAAACTGTATAGATTTTGGTGAATCTAGGACTTATAGTGTTTTTAATCTTTTTTTTTTTGAAGTCTTTAAGGGCCCAATCTTTTTTTTTTTAAGTGCAGAAGCGTCTAAACGCTTTATTCGATTGAGCTGAAAATATATACACATATTAAATTTATACACATACTATTTATATACATATTTACATAAATAAGGATCACCATACGAATTGTATAGATTTCGGTCCTTGTAAACACAAGAAAAATTTCTTAATAATTGTGATCTGCTCCAATTATTTGAAGTGCAAGAACGTAAAATTAAACAATGGAGAAAAATACTCAAACACCCTAATAAAATTATCACTTTTGTTTATTTAGTGACTTGTCTTACTTTAACTTATTTATATACCGTTAATTACTTAATGTTCAGAAAATCGAGTGGAGTCACTCCATATTTTTTTTTTTTATTTTTTTTTTTATTTTTTTCATTATTAACCTTGTGGTCAAAGTTTAATAATAAAGATTATACAAATACCATTAAATATCCTTATTTGTATGTTCTGGAGTAACACAATGGTTTTTCAACGTTCTGAATAATCATACAAAGTGTTCTACGCTATCCGATCCAACAAATGCTTAAAGCAATTATGAGGTCTGGGTAGTTTTGTCTTTCAAAAATCAGCTTTGTATGAAGAATATATGTTGAAAAATGAACAATTTTCAACAATTTAGCGCTTTATTTATAGTTCTACATATTTTGGTTCAAAAGTTACGACCAAAATTGTACCAGATGTCGAGATCGAACTCTATTACATTTCCAAACGTTAATTTTTTTTTTTTTTTTTTCTACTGTTTGTAAGATATTTTATTGTGAAATTAACCTATTGACTTTTTTATGGTCTTAAATTTTTTTAAAAATATGATTCATAAAATGAATTAAGGATTTAAAGATACTATTTTAAAATTTCTATTTAAAAAAAAATGTAAAACATAAATTTGAAAATTTTATAAAAGTTCAAATTTTTGGGAAAAAAAAAATAGCTGACATAATAAAGTGAGTTTTACTAAATATTAATTCATTTTGGAGATGTTCTTTATATAACTGTATGTGCAAAACTTTATAACAATAGGTAAAGAATTTTTCTCAAAATCTTGTGGGTAGTGGCAAAAAAGCATTTTTGAAGGAAAAAATGAAAAGAAGAAAGAAAGTGTTAAAGTTTAGAAATGCAACGAAATTAAATGTTAACTTGCTCATAACGTTTTATCCAAAATGCGTTGAATCATAAATAAAGCATCAAAATGTTCAGAACTGTTCATTTTTCAATATTTATATGTTCAAAACCAATTTTTTTAAGGTTAAACCTTTATAGGCACTTTAAGTTTCTATCCACCGTATCATTCCATTGTTCACAAACACTATAATTCAAAGCAGTGTCTGCATCATAAAGCTGGGTATAAACTGGTGCACATCCATAAATTCAAGTCGTTGGACCTGCCCTAGAATTTTAAAATGATATACACATACTTGCCAACCATGTCATTATGAACCGTACTATTTTTAGTACCCGCCTTTTTTTTCGCACCAATAATTTTTTAGAGTAATTTTAGTCTTATTTAATCGTAACGACATTTGGAGAGAATAACTCTAAAAATACAGTGGTGTTAGATAAGGGGCGTTTTTTTAGGGGGCGCTAACAATTGCACGGTTATTAATGAGATGGTTGGCAAGTATGTATACAGTTCGTAAGTGTGTTGTGTCGAAAACTTTTGCTTCCGAACTCACCATTGCAAACGATGATTGATATTTATGAATATTATTAAAAATATATATATATATATATATATATTCGATCGTCTTTTAATACTGCAATCAGATGAAAAAGACCACCATACAGATCTTTTAAACATGCATTTTCTGTTAATGCTGGTAAATATTATTTTTCTTTTGTGATAATTTGATGTAAATACAGTCAATTGTCTTTGCGAGATCTTATACAAAATATTTAGAATTGCAGCATCTGAACTTTAAATTCGATAATTCAATTACAAAACTAACAAAATTCATATGAATTTTCTGAATGCTGATTTTAAAGATTTCTTGAAAAAAAAAAAAAAAAAAAAAAAAAAAAGAAAGAAAGAAAGAAAAAAGAATCACTGCCTGTATACATATCACTAAGCACTATTTTCTATTATATATCTCTCTGCCTCTTTTTTTGACTCGTCAAAGTTTTTCTTCTAGGCATTTCAATAGAAAAAAACGCTGTCAATATTGAAACAATATGCCAAAAGTTTGAAAAAATAAATAAAATATACAGATTTCTGTTGCTAGACAAATGATAAAAGATCCTTAAGAAAATAATAATATATACTCAATTATATTGCCAAAAGACAAAAGATAAAAGAACGTTAGAATTAAGCAATGATTTTATCTTCAATGCACTGTTAAATTTACAGTTAAAAAAAAAAATAAATAGCGAGAAATAAATCCAGAAAATAAGCTAAATCCCGAGCTGTTTAGTTGCATTTTTAACAATTGCACAAGTAAATTTAACCATTTTCTGTTATAGGTATTCCAATTGCAGAGGATTATGTGCATAAAATGAAAAAAAGCACAAAAATAATACTGTTTGAGTCTGCTAACAAAATAAATTTTATAATTCTGCATGACTATACTTAAAATTCCTAGAAAAAGGAACAGTTAAACATTGTTGTAACTTCTAAAGCAACTAAAATTTCACTTTGCTCGACTTTTACAAACATATATTTCTATAGAAAACTTCCAAGCATGCTAAAGTTCCAGAATTAGAACACTCAACCCATTTAGTCACTTGCGTCACTTGTCCTCCATCTTGAATCGAAAATCTCCGGAGCGTGAGCTGATTCTGTAGAAGATATCAGGTCATGCTGGAATTAACCAGGACGTGCTTTTGAAAGCAATTGAGAATTGAAATGAAGAGAATTAGGTCTCTCTCCTCGGTGCCATTTAGTTATTTCCAATCAAAACTATTGGCTAATTTTGTTTGAAAGTTTCTAAATCGATAAGGATTTTCTAACTAGGTTTAATAGTGATATCTAAAATCGATATTTTAAGTAATTGCTTGATTTCGATATTAAACGACTAATAATCATCAATTCTACTTTCGATTCAGTCTTTCGTTGTTAAAATGAATATTTCAGTTTTTTTTTTTTTTTTAAGAAAAATTCATCAGAATGTTGGTATTGAATAATAATGAATGAAAACTGAGTATTTCACTGGTATTTGTTTGTTTGTTTGTTTAATCAGAATAGAAATTTTTCAATAAATTAATTAACCATTAATTAAAAATTTCAATCTTTATTTTTTCTTCAGAGACGGTTATAGATTTATTTTTTAATTATTATTGTGCTTTCATAAGTAAAAAAAAAAAAAAAAAAAAAACTGTTCAGTGATAACAGTACTTTCGTAAAGCTTGTAAATTGACAAAATATTTTTATTTTGTTTCCTATATGGTATCTAAAATTCGTATTTTGTTAAACTGCTTTCTATTCATTATACGTTACTTTTATTTTCAAAATATTCTCCATTTTCTCTTCTTCTAAATAAATATTCATTTTGAAGAGTTCTTGTTGTAGAAGTTAAGGTAGGTTGTCGGCATGAGATTCCACTACTTGGAGGACTTTCTATGACGATCCTAACTGGTGTTCATTCAAATTTCAGCGAAAACCACGGAAAACTCCAAAAAACTTGTTTCGAACCTGCCTTTTTTCTTTTACCAGTTTCGAGAGCAGAACCTCTTGAACTCTGGTTAGGCCCAATTTTTTTGGTGCACCAAAATACTGGTGTTGAATAATGATGAGTGAAAACTTTGTAAGCAAAAGTCAGACATTATAAAAGCACGTAACAATTGTTTCAGATTAATATAATCAAGCACGATTCTTCATGCAATATGTATATATACATATACATATACATATACATAAATTATTGCTGCATATGCGCATTCGTCTAACTGTCTTCTAATACCCAAGTTTTCTTCGGAAAAAGAAATTATTGTTAGTAAAATTGATCAAATAGAATATTAAAATTATTTAGGTATTTATGAAATCCTCTTTATTTAAAAAAAAAAAAAAAAAAAAAAAAAAAAATGAGTTCAACGAGTTATTACATTGTCATGACAAGCAGGAAATTTATTCATCTAAAAAAGTAGCACATTACAGATATTAAGCGTTATAGGAATAGTGTACCTCTTACAAGAATTAACCAGATAGAAATTATTCAAATTGGTTAAAATAATAATAATAATAATAATAATAATAATTTGTCTATCCAAGTTTTATTATCCAGCCATCATAAGAGAAACAATACAAATTTTAAGCCGGAATATACTGTGTGTAATTCAACATCTTTTAATTTGTAAAAATATAGTTAGAGCTATTGCAGAAATACATTAGAGAAAACACTGAATTTATCTGAGAATCTACAGATGGCATTGAAATGAAAAACGAAATTTTAAAATAGTCGAAGGCTTGTGATGCAGTCTTGAAAAAGACACCGAGAGGTATTAAAACATGTGTTGGCATTTTAATTTTTTAAACTACACTGATAGCAAATAAAACCAGTGTAGACTAATTATCAGATGTGTATACCTATTTTAGCCAGAAACAACTGATGCATGTTTTTGAAGTTTATAATATAAAATCTTATCTCACATAGAGATATCATAAACACACGTGTCATTGTAGAAAAACCACAAACTTTATAAAAAAAATTCACTTTACAACACGTATAAAATGATACATTTAATTAAAGTTATTAATTAAAATTACAACTTGTCAAGGCCTTTCGCCCTGACCATCAGGACATCATCAGGACTAAGTTATTTTTTTTTTTGTTGTTGTTACGAGTACAGCAACATTTGAATTATATATACAAAAAGATTCATAGTACAGTTACAGTTATTATAGATGAAACAGGTGAAACAGTTGAAAACAGTTGAACCATAGATGAAACAGTCTGAAAAAATAAATTTAGTCGAGCTTCACTTGGTTACAATGGAGATACTTGTTGTGAGACGGTTGAGTCTTTCTTGGACTTGAATCAAGTTGAAACTTTATTATGCTTCTATGGAGCAGCTTATATTCTGTAGTAAAAAGAACTTGTAGATCTTTATAGGTAATATGGAGAAAACTTTTAAATACCGCAACGGTTGAGTCACTTTTATGGAGAATTGTAGAGAAAAACTTGCAGTAACTGTAGAAGTTTTCAAACCATTTTCATTAAGGAGAGGCAGAACTAGCGTTTAGATGAAAACCAGGGCAGATAAAAAGAACTTTTGCTGTAACATTCATTGAGATCAACAAACAATTGAAAGGAAATTATATTAGATAATGTTTGCTATTAATTTTTTTATTCGTCATTGCAGTTTTAGAGAAAATGCTTTAAAAGTATAGTGAACCCCCAAGTAATTGCCATGAATATACCTCGAATAGTAAAAACAATGTTTATAATTTTTTTATCTTTATTTTTATTGTTATTGTTTAGAATTAGCAGTAATATCTAAAAAAGGACGCTCATGTGCTTTTACTTTTTTGTCATTAACACGCTTTTATTAGCTTCACCTGTATATATGTATGTTTGTATGTATGTTTGTAACCACTCTGGGAGCAAACAAAAAATTTATATTGTAAAAAAAGACTTTCCCTACGTGAACGGCGTGGCGTTGAGGTATAGTTCCGCGCTACGAACCTACAGGTCTAGAGTTCGATTCCAGTTAGGGGAAATTTTTTAAAAACGGTTTTTGTTTAATTCTAAATTATTTTAATTAAAGATTTAAATGTATGTAAATATTATGGTGTGTCCACTCACACGATTTTCTCTTACCCTGCATTTTAATACCAAGATAGATATTTTGTGCTTTTTAGTTCACATTTCTATAAAAGCGTGTTCTTTAATTTTTTAAAACTACAATATTATTTTTAATTTATTTATAGGGTGTATTTTTTTTTTCCTTTTTTGAAAAAAAAAAGTTTATGCATTTCTTTGTGTAATATACATATTTTTTTATCTTTTAATATGCCTGCATTTGTTAATGGTTTAAAACACGTCCCTTCAACAATACTAGTATATAAGAATCTTTTAATCAGGTTTAATATTGGTATTTAAATTCGACATTTTACTAACTACTTCATAATTTGACATCAAGTTTTATTTATTTATTTTTTAATCAGTATGTTGCTCATATTTTCTTTTAAAAATGTGCATTTCAAATTTTCAAAATATACGCACCATCAGTCGAAATAGTAGGCAACAACCGTTTTGGATCGAAATAATTGCATACAAACATAATTTGCATTCGTGCTTATTATTTTTGTTTGAGAAAGAAACGAACTTAGGTTTTTCGACCAGAAATAATTTTTGCTTGATTTTATAAAACATAGTGTATGTTTACAAACATTAATTATTGCAATTTGAAGTTAAATTATTTTAAAAGTGCATTAAAATATCAGTTATGCAAACTATTTTGACTCGTCAATATCACAGATAATATGGACAGTGTTTAAAAATTTCTGTCATAAGACTGTCTGTCTGTCATAAGAGTAGCATTGAGCACTGAGAAAAAATTCTGTAACTGACATCTAGAAACTAAATTGTGGCTCTAGAAAAAATAGTTCCATGTCATCCTTATAAATTCTAGTCCCCTTGAAAAGCAAGTTTTAGAAGCCCCTATTAGAATTTTAGAGAGTTTGTCTAGATTATCGAGGGCAAAGTTATTTTAAAATCTCTGCAAATAAATGAGACTACAAGAGGCGGGTTTCAGCAACTATAATCTTGGTTTATTACCCAATTCTAGAAAATCAAGCGAGAATTTCTCGCAATACAAATGATTCAGAATATTTAAAGTATTCAGAATATTGTTTCACAATCTAGAAATGTGTAAACTAGAAATTCTCGATAATTTCGTCTATTCAGCTTATTGCCATGCCTTATGAGCATAGCTCGGAAATCTAAATTTCTAGTTAAAGGATTTAGAAAATAGTCGCTTATTCATTCTAGTGGAAGGCGGTATATTTTTTTTATCAGTGAGAAGGGACGCACACTGCTAGGCGGTGATGTCACATGATGACTATATATACATTACAGTAAGTTTATTAATTTCCGTGCTTCAGTTTGCATAATTAAATAAGCAAGCAAAGCGTCACTCAATGAGTGAACAAGAATTTCACCCTCATATTGCGAAACGTATTATATATATTAAAAAGCTTTTCAAACATTGCAGAACATGAAGCCAAATATCACAAAAGAATTAAAAAGAACATGAATAAAGATTTCTGAAAAAAAAAATTAAGCATCTTTCATATTTAACGCAAGATGTCGTCATATTTGCCAAAATCATTCAAAGCCTTGAAGAACAGCCTGGAGAGACTAGCCTGAAGAAATTCCCTATGTACGAATAACACAAAATATTCAGGCAAAGACTCCAGCTTAGAGGCAAAAACTCACTTCTCAGCTGGAAATTTTCTTGCGACAATGTTTCGGAACTTCAAAGAAATTTGAAAATCGATTTTCTAGATGAAAGTCGTACATTTAATGCTATCCACTGCTGTTACCTAAAAGATGAGACAGAGATTGTACATACGTAGAAAATCCGATCAGAAACGAGATTTTGCTTCATAACACTACCTGTCCGCACACAACACACAAACAACCAAAAAATTGACAGAAAATCATTTAATAACACAAAAGCGCCCTCCTGAAAGTCGTCACTTATCGCCAGGTGAGTATCGTACACTTGGCAAACTGGAAGAAATACTACTAGAAGGTGAGCGATTCGACGACGAGCCTGCTGTTGATGATTTGGTGCACAATTAATTGAAAACGAACCCTCGCTCTTTTTAGGAATATGGCATTAAAAAACTAACTCATTCGGAAAAATTCCTAACAAAGTCAAAAAGCTATGTCAAAAAATAAAATCAAACTTTTTTTTTTTTTTAAACCAATAAATAAAAAGACAAGAAAAATTCCGGTTCATGTTTCATCTTCACTCGTTTTTCATTTTTGTTTGAAAATGTTAAAAAAGAAAAAAACGTTTTTCATTTTCATGCTTTGCGCTTTAGCTAGAAGTCGAAAAATTAATCGATATATTGATTAGTGAGATATTTTTATTAACGATTTTGACAAGAGCCACCAACGGAGCACTGTGATAAGATTCTGAAAAATAAATAAATAAATAAATAAATAAAATAAATAAATAAATAAATGTGTAGATAAAAATTATCATCAAAGCGGTTCTCGCAGTAACCGATTTATCATTACCAATGACAGACCGTATAATTTGCAGATTAATGAAATCGATTAAACCTTTAACGTCATTATTAAAATATTTTCGAAAATTGTTAAGTTAATTTCGAAAAAGGTTATTAGACAGCGATCATCAATATGTAAATAATAGAAGGTTGCTGTTTCGATACTCGAGCTGGCCGAAGACCACCGTGTGCATTAATGGTGGTTGGTGCACGTAGAATCTGTAATGGTTGCAATGCCCACTATGTTCTCATCTAAACTACACTGTTGAGATTCACAGAAGCGAAAAGAACTGTATATATATTGTTGCGTACTTGGGGGTTCGTGAGTTGTCTGAGAATGAAAGGCCAAACGTACAAAAATTCAGTAATTTATTCACAGAAAGTTCCAGAAAAATACAGGTCAATAAACCAATTATCAGCTTCAATTCAAGCAGTAACCACAGCTTAAACAACAGCTGTCAATAGCAAATCCACAGTACAAACTGTATAAGCAATAACACTTGAAGCAAGTCTCTCTCAAAGAGGCTTAAGAGCAATGCAAGCACTAGCGAAGCTGGCTGAGATCTGAACTGAACTGACTGCCTTGGCGAGGAAGCGCTCCTTATATGCTGTTCCATGGAACCCAGATTTTTCGAAAAAACTCTAGAAAGTGGTCAACCAATCAACTTATAGCTTCCATATTTGGTATATCCCATATAAGGATTTTCTCGCCAAGGTCGCCAAAAAAAATCGCCAAGGTGGGAAAAAGTCGCCAAATTTGGCGCCAAATCCATTACCTGCATTACTGGGCCTTTTTAATGCGTTTTTAAGGGAAAGTAAGGCTATTTCAACGCTAAAACGACTAGAAATGCACAAAATTAGCACTTTATCAACTTACTAAGCCTCTTTAAAAGAATTTATACAAAAATAAACACAATTATTTACAATTTCGTAACACTGCCCCCTCCCAAGGACTGCACGTCCCTGCAATGCAACCCTTGGTCAAGAGGCGAAACTAAACAAATTTACACAATCTAAAACACAAAAACTAAGTTGCACATAACGATAAAATAGAAATACAAATCAAGAGAGAAATATTTACAAAATTCACAAATATGCTGAAATATTTATATACGAATATTTACAAAATTCACAAATATGTACAAATATTTATATACAAATATTTACATTACGCATGCGCAAATTTTACCAGTATTTACATTTTTAACTTTTAATATTACCGTTACTTGTGGTACTTGGCTAGCCTATTATAGTGCACCACCTTCGGTTTTGATGAAGGTGTTTTAGTGATCCGCACCACTACATCATTCAGCCTTTTTAAGACTGTGTATGGTCCGTCCCAGTTGCACTGTAACTTGGGAGAGAGTCCTTTGTGTCGAACAGGATTCCACAACCAGACCTTCTCTCCTTCCTGAAACTCATGTTGCGTAGCCTTTAGATCGTACCTTGTCTTCATTTTCTCCGATGCAATGTGAATTCGCTCCCGAGCAAAGTTGTGAACGTCCTCAAATCGTGCCTGGAGATCTTGGATGTACTCCTCGGGCGATGAAGGCGCATCGGGTGGACAACCAAACAGGACATCACAAGGGAGACGAAGTTCCCGTCCAAACAGCATCTGGGCTGGAGTATAGCCGGTGGTTTTATGGACAGCACTTCGATAAGCCAGCAGGAACAATGGCAACTTCAAGTCCCAATCTTGCTGGTTCCTTGATACCAGAAGGGAGAGGTTATTCAGAATGGTACGATTGAACCTCTCGACCATGCCGTCCGACTGGGGATGTAAGGGTGTTGTCCGGGTTTTGTCTATGCCGAGTAGTTCACACAGTCCTTTGAAAACATCAGAGGTAAAGTTCCTACCTTGGTCGGTATGAAGTTGTAGGGGCGTGCCGTACCTTGACACCCATTGCTGCACTAGGACTTCTGCGACTGTGGATGCCTCTTGATTGGGAATGGGATATGCCTCAGGCCACTTGGTGAAATGGTCCATCACGACGAGAATGTATTTATTTCCACTGGAGGTCCGCGGCAAAGGACCCAAGATGTCGATTGCAATCCGTTCAAATAGTGCTCCTACGTTATACCGTTGCAGTCTTCCTCGACTTCGTTTCTGCGGGCCTTTACGTGCCGCACAAGCATCACAGGATTTACACCATTTCTCCACATCCTCCTTTGCCTTGCACCAGTAGAAGCGTTCCCGAACTTTCTGCAGAGTCTTCATTACCCCAAAATGGCCTTCGGTAGAGCTACTATGCAGTTGTTCTAAAACAGCTGGAATTTTTGATCTTGGTAATAAAATCTGCCATCTGAAGCTTTTCCCATCATCAGATTCCCACTTTCTGTATAATACGCCGTTTCTGATATGAAGAGAGTCCCAAAGAGCCCAATAACTTTTCGTAATGGGACTAAATCTGGAAATGTCCTGCCAGATAGGTCTGTTGCTGGTCGTCTCCTTCAGCTGTAATATTGGCTTTATGTCAGGATCTTCCAACTGGGCTTTTCTAAGTTCTTCGTCACTCCATGGATCGGGATCTTGATCTGATGGTGTAGAGACTTGGCAGGCAACCGGATTTATCGGCAGGTATTTCTGTTCGGCTCTAGAGCAGTACTTGCAGCTCTCCGAGCAGGGCTTACGTGACAAGGCATCTGCATTACCATGTAGAGTCCCTTTACGATGACGTATCTCGAAGTCATATTCCTGCAGGCGTTGTATCCACCTGGCAATCTGACCTCCGGGTTCTTGAACTGGAGCAACCACGTTAAAGATGCATGGTCAGTCCGGAGCAGGAATCTTCTGCCATAGAGGTAATGATGGAAATGTTCTATGGCTTTTACGATGGCGAGTAGCTCTTTCCTGGTGGTACATTAATTTCGCTCCGGTTTAGACAGGCATTTACTCCAATAGGCAATGACATGTTCTTGACCATCAATTTCCTGCGACAGAACAGCACCGACACTCTCATGGCTGGCATCTGTATCAAGTATAAACTGTCTGTCGGGCTGTGGATACGTCAAGATAGGCGATGATGTTAAGGCCTCTTTAAGTCACTGGAAAGCTTTTTCACATTCATCTGTCCACAGGAACTTCTGTTTGGCTTCCGTCAGCTTGTGCAGTGGTCTGGCAATATTTGAGAAACCCTTGACAAACTTCCTGTGGTAAGTCCATAACCCCAGGAAACTTCGTAGTTGGTGTACATTTTCAGGGCGACTCCAGTTATCGACTGCAGAGATCTTCTCAGGATCAGTTCTCACACCTTCGGCAGAGATGATATGGCCGAGGTAGCTCACTTCACGACGGAACAAGGTACTCTTCCCTGGATTCAATTTGAGATTAGCCATTCTGAGTTTCTCCAGCACCTTTCGGATGTTTCGCAGATGGTCTTCAAAGGTGCGCCCCACAATGATAATATCATCCAAATACACCAGACAGGCTTCATAGGAAAGTCCTTTTAGCACTGTCTCCATCAGGCGTTCAAAGGTGGCAGGAGCATTACATAATCCGAACGGCATAACTTTAAATTGCCACAGTCCTTGTCCCGTGGTGAATGCAGTCTTCTCACGATCATCAGGATGTAATTCTACTTGCCAGTAACCGCTCTTCAGATCCAACGTCGAGAACCATTTATTGCCAGCAAGTGTGTTTAATGTGTCGTCAATTCTGGGAAGAGGGTAACTGTCTTTCTTCGTGATGTCATTCAAACGACGATAATCCACACAAAATCTTGTTGAACCATCCTTTTTCCGCACCAGTACTATGGGAGAGGCCCAAGGACTCGTTGATGGCTCGATGACATCATTATGCTGCATTTCACTTAGAAGTTCAGTGACCTCTTCCTGTTTAGCAAAGGGAAGTCTTCTTGGATGTTGTTTGATTGGAGGATGATTTCCTGTATCAATCCTGTGCTGGGTGAAGTTCGTTCTCCCGACGTCTTCAGGTGTTCGAGAAAAAAGGTCTTTAAATTCTTGGAGTAGCTTCTCCGCAGCACATCTCTGTTCTTTTCCTAACTCTGCATTCTTGAGTAATTCCGTTATTAATTGCTCAGAAGACTTGGATTCGGTTGATTGCATGGGGCGGTTTATGCATGTTACAGGAGTGCAGGCTGCTAACACTTCATCCTTCTTCACTGTTCGGACCTTATCGCTGATGTTTGCGACTCTCACAGGTATAGTACTCTTTGAGAGATCAACTAGAGATGAAGCTACCAGAACTCCTCTTGGGCTATTGTCGGTATTCGGGTATTCAATCAGTCCATAGCGGAAGTATTGCTTTGTAGGTGGTGTCCCTGAAACTATTGTCTCTGTGTGTGGGGGGATGGAAATTTCAGACTTGGCTGTTATCTGGCAAATTTGCTGAATGTCCTGATTTTCAGTATTGAACACAGCTATGTCTTCCGAACTCGAATGCAGTTCATTATTCTTGAAGTCCAATTTGAAATTAAATTTTCTTAGGAAATCAATTCCAATGATTAAAGGATCTCTTATATCAGCCACATATGCCATATGATGGTAACTGGTATTCCCAAAAGTGATAGTCAAGTTCATTTTCCCATATATTTTGATTTCGTCTCCGGTCACAGTCTGGAGTTTAACACAGGGCGGCGTCCAGATGATCTTCTCTTTTAGTTCTTGAGCCAAATCCGTTCTAATGATGGTCACGTTGGCTCCTGTGTCCAGAATCATCCGGCAGGTGGCGTTGTTGACTTGGCCATAGACGTGAAGTCCATTATCGCCGCCACTCATCGATGAAACATGAAATACTGTAAATTAGGGCTCTTTAATTTTAGGCAACCTCCGCCCCGCGAGATGGCCTCCTCTTAGTTTCCCTGTAGTGATGGTGAAGACGGGTGATTTCCTATAGTTGGTCGTACAGGGCAGTTCCTCTTCACGTAACCATCCCCTCCACAGCCCCAGCACTTTATCTTCCGGTCCTTTATTTCCTTTTTATTCTCCAGGCTGCGCAATCTCTTTAAGATCTCTTCGATACTTCTCTTCATTTCATTCTCATCAACAGGCGTATCGTTTAATGAGACTGCTCTTATGGTATGGCGGTCTTTACGGGAGGCTTGTTGGGCTGCCTCTATCCTAAGTGCATAGCCTAAAGCTGATTCTACGTCTCTGATGTTGGAAAGTCTCAGCGCTTTTTGAATTTCTGGTCCACGAATGTGGGCGTGGGTTCGAATCCCACTTCTGACACCAGAAATGTTGCGTACTTGGGGGTTCGTGAGTTGTCTGAGAATGAAAGGCCAAACGTACAAAAATTCAGTAATTTATTCACAGAAAGTTCCAGAAAAATACAGGTCAATAAACCAATTATCAGCTTCAATTCAAGCAGTAACCACAGCTTAAACAACAGCTGTCAATAGCAAATCCACAGTACAAACTGTATAAGCAATAACACTTGAAGCAAGTCTCTCTCAAAGAGGCTTAAGAGCAATGCAAGCACTAGCGAAGCTGGCTGAGATCTGAACTGAACTGACTGCCTTGGCGAGGAAGCGCTCCTTATATGCTGTTCCATGGAACCCAGATTTTTCGAGAAAACTCTAGAAAGTGGTCAACCAATCAACTTACAGCTTCCATATTTGGTATATCCCATATAAGGATTTTCTCGCCAAGGTCGCCAAAAAAATCGCCAAGGTGGGACAAAGTCGCCAAATTTGGCGCCAAATCCATTACCTGCATTACTGGGCCTTTTTAATGCGTTTTTAAGGGAAAGTAAGGCTATTTCAACGCTAAAACGACTAGAAATGCACAAAATTAGCACTTTATCAACTTACTAAGCCTCTTTGAAAGAATTTATACAAAAATAAACACAATTATTTACAATTTCGTAACAATATATTATGTTTTTTCTTATCCGTAAAATTTAAATATTTTGAATATTCTGAATTCATAAAAAAATTCAAACTGAAAAAACGCAACTGAAAGATCACAAATCTGTAAAAAATATATCAAAAACCCAAAGAATTGTTGCCTAAATGTATATTTTATTGAACAAACCTAATATAGTTTAATTTATAAATACTAAATGGAAATATAAACTTTTATATGAACCCTTCAGTGGTACCACGTCTCCTTATATTAAAACAACCAAAATTTAGGAGTAAAATTAGACAAAACGTTACAAATGAACTTTTCTAGTAAGTTATAAATCTCTGTAGAAAAATTATAGGATGAGTTCTTGCAACTGGGGACTAAAATTAGATGTTAATAATATATCTAGAGCTGGCAAATTATTAACTTTTTTCATAGCATTGTTAATGCCGTCTTTTTTTTTTTTTTTTTTTTTTTTTTTTTGACAACACGTTTTTGTACAGTATTTTTCTCCAGTTTTTAATTACGATTAAATAAAAATAAAATTGTTCTTTAAGAAAGTGATATGAAAAATAGGCGGGTACTAATAATGCAGCGTAATAAATTAAAATGTTCACCATTTTGATATATTCCACCGCACTTGAAAATGTCAATTTATAAAATTACTTAAAGTAAACTAAGATTGCAAATGTAACTATTTAAGTCATGATGATTTTTTCTTTCTTTTATCTGAACTTTATCTAATTATATATGATACCATGGATGAATACATTTAACACGTTGCCACAGATAATATAATGAAAAGAAATATAAAAGTTGTAAATCAGTCATAAATCAGAAATAAATCAGTCGTTAATCAGTCCCAAATCAGAAATACAAAAGTCGTAATCAATACGATTTATTAATGATTTTTCTTTTATAAAATAAAATAACTAATTAATATTTTTACTTTATTAATTGAAATGTATTGAATTACTAATTATTTTTCAGTATTTGATTATATTATCTATCTATTATTCATTATTTTTTTAACAAACTGGTTTACTATAATAGAAGATCAAAGCTGAATGAATATTTAGAAATAAACAACTTCAGTTCTTAATTGGCATAATTTTTCAGAAATGTGATCACAAAAAAAAAAAAAAAAAAAAAAAAAATGCGTTCACAAAGATCTTTTGAAACAAATTATATATCCAAAGAGGAGAAACATAAGAGAGCCTCCTGTATCCCTACTTTTTTTGAAAATTAAGCACAATAACAGAAACGCCTTTTTAAAAGATTGCCTGTTTCGGAAAAAATTGTCGGACGAAACTGGAAGAGTGTCCGCGCCTTTTAATAACCACCACGTGTCTAAGCAAATGAGAAAAAAAAAAAAAAAAAAAAAAAAAAAAAAAAGCTAACTTTTCTTTAGATTAATATGATTGGAGATGAGAAAAAATTATTTTTACTTTCCAAAACCGAGCTTACTTGGTAAAGAAAAGAAAGGAATTACCGTAATTTCGCGTATATAACCCGCGGCTAAAGGTAACTCGCAGCATAAAAAATTTATTTAAAAATAATTATAACCGAAATATACCCCGCACTAGAAGGTAACCCGCACTTCTAAAATCACATGGTCGGCAATCGCCATTTATAATGTCAATAATAATTGCTATTGTTTTAATAATAAGTAGGAAACGATACAAATAATAAACAAATTTACGACTAAATATAAGTAATAAAGAAATAAATTTACTTACCTATAATAAAAAAGCAAATAATCATAACATAGAATTAATCTTTCTCTATATATAAATTAATATAAATTGGAGTAACTTCTAATGATTAACACCTTTATTCAGTTTATAAGAAAATTAAAGAATAATAATAAATTTATTTACAAAGTTAATTCAAATCTATCGAAATCGGATTTTTCCGTATCAGAATTAAAATGTCGCAATATTTTTGGGACAGTTCGTCTTCATCATCCGTATTATCCTCCTCATCAAGTTCCTTTTCACTGTCCTCAATTTCATCGTCATTATGCATTAATAATCGAGACTTCCGAAATAAAAATGAAATTAGTGTTGATTTTCTCGTTGTTCGCGATAGATATCCCGCACCGGATGATAGCCCGCAGGACATATAATGTCAGTTTTTTTTATAGATTAGCCGCGGGTTATATACTCAAAATTACGGTAGTTCAGTGAATTTGTTTTAGAGCTTTGACTCATATCCAAATTTTCTAACCATGCGTGACTCGGACAGATTCGGAAAGGACCTGTCTGAAGTTACTTTCATAGGCCTTATAAGAACTTATAGTCCAGGCAACGAAGGCCAAAATTTGACGAATAGAGGAAAAAAATCGTGTAGTTTTGAAATTTTACATACTCATAGCCGAGAGGGTCCTGAACAACATACTAAAAGTCCCCGCCCGTGGGGGGTGAGCGGGGGGCAGGGGGGGGCAATTAAGGGGGGCAATTTTCAGATTTTATTAAATATCTTAAAAACTATCGCATTTAGAGAAAAAATGTCAATTACAAAATTAATCTACGTAAAATTTCCTACAAAAATGTATATTACATTTTGTTTGTACCATCATTAGTTTAGAAGATATAGGGAGATGAAATAACACATTTTCTTGAAAAATTCTTTTTTGCAATAGTAAAATCAACTAAAGTGTGCAATTAAAAGGGTTCTTGTCAAATATTTTCTAATGTAAAAAACAAATATATACATAGGGAATATGCAAGGATAATACAGCATGTTTTGTAAGTTTTAAATAATTTTAAGGCTAGTAGGCGCAAATGGCGGTTTGAGTAAAAATCTGGATAAGTCCAGTCAAAATAGGAAAAATAGAAAAAAAAAATCGTGTAGTTTTGAAGTTTTGCACACTCATAGCCGAGAGGGTCGTGAACAACATACTAAAAGTCCCTGCCCGTGGGGGTGAGCGGGGGATCAGGGGTGCATTTAAGGGGGGCAATTTTCAGTTTTTATTACATATCTTAAAAACTATCGCATTTAGAGAAAAAAATGTCAATTACAAAATTAATCTACGCAAAATTTCCTACAAAAATGTATATTACATTTTGTTTGTACGATCATTAGTTTAGAAGATATAAGGAGATGAAATAACACATTTTCTTGAAAAATTCTTTTTTTGCAATAGTAAAATCAACTAAAGTGTGCAATTAAAAGGGTTCTTGTCAAATATTTTCTAATGTAAAAAACAAATATATACATAGGGAATATGCAAGGATAATACAGCATGTTTTGTAAGTTTTAAATAATTTTAAGGCTAGTAGGCGCAAGTGGCGGTTTGAGTAAAAATCTAGATAACGAATGCCCAAAATCGATCAACATTTAAAAAAAAATCGTGTAGTTTAGAAATTGAGCACAGTTATAAAGTTAAGTGCCCTGAATAACATACTAAAAGTCCCTAACCATGGGGAGGCATTTAAAGGGGGCACATTTCAGTTTTTATTAAGTATCTTGAAAACTATCGCATTTAGAGAAAAAAAAGTCTCAAAGATATAAGATTTTTTTTAATGTTGATCAGTTTTGGGTCTTCGTTATCTGGATTTTTACCAAAACACCACTTGCGCCTACTAACCTTAAAATTATTGAAAACGTACAAAACATGCTGTATTATCCTTACATATTCCCTATGCATATATTTGTTTTGTACATTAGAAAATATTTTATCAGAACCCTTTTAATTCCACAATTTAGTTGATTTTACTATTGCAAAAAAAAAAAAAAAAAAAAAAAAAAAAAAGAATTTTTCAAGAAAATGTGTTATTTCGTTCCCCTATATCTTCTAAACTATTGATAATACAAACAAAATAGAATATACAATCTTTTTAGGAAATTTCACGTAGATTAATTTTGCAATTGAGATTTTTTTTCTCTAAATGTACTTAATAAAAACTGAAATGTGCCCCCTTTAAATGCCCCCCCCCCATGGTAAGGGACTTTTAGTATGTTATTCAGAGCACTTAACTTTATAACTGTGCTCAATTTCTAAGCTACACGATTTTTTTTTTTCTATTTTTCCTATTTTGTCTGGACTTATCCAGATTTTTACTCAAACCGCCATTTGCGCCTACTAGCCTTAAAATTATTTAAAACTTACAAAACATGCTGTATTATCCTTGTATATCCCCTATGTATATATTTGTTTTTTACATTAGAAAACATTTGGCAAGAACCCTTTTAATTGCACACTTTAGTTGATTTTACTATTGCAAAAAAGAATTTTTCAAGAAAATGTGTTATTTCATCTCCCTATATCTTCTAAACTAATGATCGTACAAACAAAATGTAATATACATTTTTGTAGGAAATTTTACGTAGATTAATTTTGTAATTGACATTTTTTCTCTAAATGCGATAATTTTTAAGATATTTAATAAAAACTGAAAATTGCCCCCCTTAATTGCCCCCCCTGCCCCCCGCTCACCTCCCACGGGCGGGGACTTTTAGTATGTTGTTCAGGACCCCCTCGGCTATGAGTATGCAAAATTTCAAAACTACACGATTTTTTTCTTCTATTTTTCCTATTTTGACTGGACTATTAATATGTATTCGGCTTTCTATTAGAATGACTACTTAGAACTTCATCTACTCAGCTACTTTATTTTTATATAGATTGGACTACTAAATATTCTCGAGTTTTTCTATTAGTGAACCCATTCATTGGACATAGCTATTGAAGTTTATCTATAGCCTGATTTGTGTTACAAGATAAATAAATATAATTTCAATTACGCTGTATACTACTGAAACAGAATTAAACATTAATCAACGCTACCTTATCATCCGGCTGAAGTCGTTACAACATAAATAATGAAACCTTATATTAAAAATTCAAAAACTGAAAACTTCAATCATTTAACTGTGAGTCAATTAATTACCACATCAAGTTCTTCCGCGATTAAAAAATAATGTAATTATGATTAAAGTAGGTGTAATATAGCTTTTTATACGAACTTGCACAGAATAATGTAAAAGGACAGTTTCCATTTTCACAATAGTAATTATGAAAGGGAAACGTTATTTTTCTATTTTCTTTTGAACGAAATTGTGGCTCCAAAAGCACATAGAGAAATTTGGCTATGGGTCAGTTTTTTAAGTGATAGTCATTTCAACCAAGTTTGAAATATCGAAGACGTATTTACGAGAATTGTACATAGTAATCCTTTCTACATTTTCTTTCTACTACTTAAATGTTCATGCCCGTTTTTTCAGCTAACCAATCCCATTTAAATATTTATTGCATTTTTAATATGCTTATTTACATAGTTATTACTTTTGATATATATATTTTTTAACAAATTTAGAGGAAATATTTCACCAAAATTTAGCACTTGGAGAAATAGAGGGACAGATCTGAATTTATTGACGCTATAACTTTCTCATTAAAATTTGAATTTTATTCTGATATTATCAACTAATTTATATTCTAGCTATCTTCTCCCAGAATAGCTAAATCTCAGGGACGCCCTTACGAGTGATATCTCTGAAATTGTATTAAGTATTTAAAATTGTAATATCCTTTAAGGATATTCAAATAACATTCATTCATGCTTAATGAATTCTCGTTATAAATATTAATGTGTATAATTTGATTTAAATCAGTCTATCAACTGTAAAAGATGCGAGACGTTGAAAAGCAGTTAGAAAAATGTCTACAAGTTTTCGTTTCTTTCTTTTCTTCTTTCTTTCTTTCTTTCTTTTTTTAAATAAATGATATTCCACATACGGTATATATCTCTGACTGAGATCCTCTTTCGCTTAAGTATTTGTAATGTATAACAGAAATTAAGAATATTAAAAAAGTATTCATTATATTGTATGAATTCTCGATATAAACATTAATGTGTTTAATTTAATATAAATCAGTATAACCTTTGAAACAAACGAGAGCTATTGAAAAGTAGATATAAAAATGTCTAGAATCTTCATTTTCAAAAAATTTTAAATAAGTTATATTAAAACTGCAATCATGCCGACCGAACAAAATATTATATTAAAATGTTATAATGACTAATACAATGAAACTGTGTCGATTTCTGAAACATACGACAAAATTGGTTGCAAATTCAATTTAAACTTGTATCAGTAATTTAAAATGTATATGATCTTAAGGGAATTCAAATAACATTCATGCAAAGTTAGTAAATTCCTGTAGCAAAAATATGATACGCATAATTAACTACTAATCAGTTTATCTTTTGAAATTGTTTAAAAAGTACACAGGAATTACTGGAAAATTATACAGTTTGTGACAGCAAGAATAAAAACAAATATGGATATGCACGAGAAATTAAAGAATTTTATGAAAAACAGAACACGGAAAATTAAAATATTCGTTTGCGCTTTATTGCTTTAGAAATTGTAAAGAAATTTACACTAATTTTGGGAAAGTTTCTGAATTTGACTAGTACATACGATTGTTTTCTCAAATATTTAATATATTTCTTTTGTTATCTTTCTCCTTATTACGATATTTTTATTAACTTCTATTCTTGTTTGTTTGTCTGGTACAAATCTTGCAATCGATTTTTAACTAGCTTCTTTACTAGCTAGACATTTGAAACTTTCAGAATAGTTTTGAACTCGATGAAACACAATACTTCGAAACCCTATTTTCGAATTTTTGATAAGTTTTCTTTTGATTAATTACGATATGAAAATAATAACCTCCTAATAGCTTTAAAAATAACCATTAAAATATTAGCTATAATTTAATTGTTGCCAAAAATTATTTACGAATTCATTTTCTTTCTACATAAAAATTAATACAGTTAATTAACCCTTTGTAGCATCGTGTCCACTGTAGTGGACAAAAGTTTAAATGTTTTTCCTTCCACACAAATGGTTTTACAGATTTGGTTTCAATGATTTTTCTTTCTGTATTATTAAGCTTTCAACTATTGCTCATAGGTGACAGCATAATATAAAATTACATATTGCATTGTTAGTTTGAAAATGGCGTCAACCTCTACTTCCCAAGTTAGTATGATTTCTCATTGTAAATATTGTATATAAAAGCTAAACCTTTTTTATTTTGACATTTTACATTTAGAAATAGTAATTTTAGGCATTTTAGAATATGTTTCAATAGAAAACTTACTTTCAAATGCAATTTTTCATGAAAATTGATGTGTTTTTCTTTTTGTCAACTACAATGGACGTTATGAACATAGGCTAATGAGGGCAGTTTTCGTTTTTCCATTGTAGAGGTACAAAAGGGCATTATTTCATTTTATAGATGTTACCGTGATAAATTCTTGGCTTTTTAACAAAGTTGTCATACCACAATGTTATATGCAACTAGGAGTTTTCAAGATGTCCATTGCCAGAGGACTAATACAAGCAGTATCAAGAGTAATTGATGAACAAGATACAGAAGACTTATGTAAACAAGGGCCAGTGTCAGTGGAAAAACCTACAAAAAAAAAATGTCAGTCAAAGCAAACGCTGTCCTCATGGACGTCCGCTAATAATGGAGTGGAGCATTTTGCTAGACAAACATCAAATAGTGCTCAAAGATGTAATATGGAATTACGCTCAAGAAAGTCTACATATTCATGCGTAAAATACAAAGTTTATTTGTGTATCGATGAAAAAAGGTGACAGCTTTTATTATTTTCATTACCAAAATTGTTAAAATTTCTACTAGATATCCAGTTTCTATACGCATACTGTATACTGTCCACTACAGTGGACAAACTGTAACTTTTAAAATAAATAATATTTTGATGAAACAATTTTTTCCCTGATTTCTGGGGCAATTTTAAATAGGAAAAACACAATAATTTCCTTTAAAGTTTTGCAGGTGATTAATATGCAACAAAGGGTTAAACGTGAGCGTTAGAAAATTGTAAAAAAATATGCATCTCACAAAAAGTGATGTCGCATTATCACTTTGAAAATTTTATGCACATTGATAAACTGGTTCTATTCCTATGATTCAACAAACATTTTAAAGACATTGTATATATATATATATATATATATATATATATTTTATCTTATAATTATTTTTATTAATATTAATATTTTTTTCGAAATCTTCCACTATAAGGGAGAAATTGTGCTGCATCCAGTTAGTAATATTTGGAAACCAGAACTTTCCAATTTATGTTTTATGACAATAAGAAGAAAAATTCTACCTTTATAACTATAACAAGTGACAAATATTCACCATTTATTCAAAATTTTACTATTATATAAACATTCGTTAAATACTCTGATCTACAAAAGTTAAGGTACAACCTGTTTTATCATTTTCATCTTTAGTGCATAATTTTCAAACAAATGAGAATATGAATACAGAATTTTGATCGTATATAAGTCATAAAAGCATTAATCGAATTTTTAGAACTTTAACATGAGTAATACTTTTTAAACTGATATAAACTCAATTTTTTTCAAAGAAAGCATTGGAAGAAATAGGAAATTCAATCAGTTTTAGCAAAGAAGACTAAAGGAGAAAGGATATCATAGGTGAATTTCAGATAGGTGAAGGTACACATACCTCCAAATGTTAAATTTAAATTGGATTTTTTCCCCGGTATTCACATTTTGTCTTTATCAGAAACTTTCTGAAATATATAACTATTAATTTGTAAACTTAGAGCATCGCCAAAACAATAGAAATGTCAATAAATAACACTGTTCGGCATGAAAATTGCTTCTGACACTATTTCAGCATATTCTTATGTAAAATGACCTCCTGAATCCAAATATGACGCACATTTTGCCACATCACCCACAGTTTCAAATCTGTTAGTAAAGTTATTTTTTAAACTTTACATTTTTTGTTTTTAGATGTTAAATTAATTCTTTTCCATTCTTCAAATCTAATTCATAGTCATAAAATTATCGAACAGGGGAAAAAAATGAAAAAGGGGGTGGTGTTTCTAGAAAACGGTGGGTGACTGGGCAAAATGTGAGTCATATTTGGATTCAGGAGGTCATTTTACATAAGAATCAGCAAGAATGGTATCAGAACTCGAAAGATTTTTTTTTTTTTTTTTTTTCAGAGCAATGTAATTTTAAAAAGAACATCTCATCGAATTTTCATGCTTGTATGTATAATTTTTAAAATTTATTCCCATAGAAAAAAAAATTAGAAAGAAAAAGAAAAGAAAAAGTTTTCAGACTTTTGACTGCATTTCACTTATCTGTAATGCCTCCTTAGCACCATTTCTCATTTAGATTTTTCTAAAATAAGAACTCCAAAACTTATTTTTGTGAAAAATTAAATTGACGCCAGTTTAAAAATCTTTATATTTATGTTAAAATCATATAAAATTCAATGATTTGAAAACGAATATACCATCCAAATTCTATATTCATTTACTCATTTGTTTCAGAATTATGTGCAAAAAGAGGGGAGAAAAAAAAAATCAGGTTGTTCCTTATATTTTAAAGGTCAGTGTTTATATTTGCGACATTTTTGACAAATAGGGTATTTTTTAATATGTTTGATACATAAGATAGATTCAAATATTGCAGAATTAAAAAAAAAAATTAAGTTAATCTCCCCTTTACATAATTATTTTACGAAAACATTAGCGGCTGTAATTTCATTTTCCCGTAATAGGGGGGAATAGGGGTAATAGGGAAAATTTCATTTTCCTGCTTTATTAAAAGTAATATCGAATAAACAAACAAATAAATAATTATTGGTTTTTTATATTGTTCCAATAAGATATGGAGTGTTTTATACAAAATCGTGAAGAGAAAATAACAGTGCCCTAACAGCACAAAATGTTCCAGAAACGTAACAATCATATAACATTGAAACATTATAAACATTTCAGGAACGTTTAAAAACGTTCAGATTGGTTTACGATTAGTTTCAAAAACGTAGAAATGTCTGCGATCGTAACAAATAATAATATACGTAACAGAAACGTTACAATCACTTAACAGATAGATAAGGAAAAAGAGCGAATGTATCAGAAAGGTATCAGAGAGCATACTTAAATGTGTTACGTTTTTGAAAGATTGTAAGCTTTTTGCAATATAACTGAAACATTCTGTGCTGTATGGGTGAAGCATCGATAATCCGGCATCGGTGGGAAATAGAAATTGCCGAATAAGGATTTTTCCGGATTATAGGTGCTCCGAAAATGTATATCGAAATCATATCAGTCACAGCATCTAAATAAATATTTTTAAAAATTAGCTTTAAAAAATGTATGCAAACCCTTATCAAAAACGAGAATAATTAAAATAACATTTGAAATAAATTAAAATTTGGAAAATAACAATTATAAAACAGTAATACAGATTCTTCATTTTTGTACAAATAATAATAATAATAATAATAATAAATATTAAAACAGGCTTAACAACAAATAACAACAGGAATTTGACATTGCTGCATTCTATTAAATTTGTCAGTCAATTTCATTTGTTTCATTCTTTTTTGCTTTTCAGTTTATCGTTGACTGATTAACGTATGCACGTTCATTAGTTGGTTATCGTTGATATAATCATATTTTTCAAGTCTTTCTAGAAACTGTAGTTCGAGATATCGGGTGGTCGTGTCCATTTTGACTTTCGGTATCAGGAACAGGAACGACCTCTTTTATTAATAACTTTTGGATTTGCCATAAAATTTCGTTGCTCTTTTTCGGAATTTCTGCCATCAACCTGATTAATCTGTAAAAAATTCACGTTGGTCCGTAAATCAATAAAATTTGTAAACTTTACAAACGATCCGTAAAAGTTGGCAAGCATGCTGCGAATAAGAAGTTGAGTACTACTGCGATTTACATTTGAAGGTTTAAAAAAAAGAAAAAGAACGGGAAAAGCCATTAGTGATGGTTTATGGGTGTTTCCGGATTATAGAGTTCCGGATTATGGAGGCTTCACTGTAAACGATTTTAACTTTTTTTATTTTTTTTATTTTTTTAAATTCTGTCGGGGAAAATAACGTATAGTTTAAATTTCATCGCTCATTTTTTCCTCTATAAGAATCACAACGACTTTTTATTTCACAATTTGTTAAATTTGTACTCTTAAAAAAATAAATAAATAAAATAAGGGTGAGAGAGAGAAAGTTAATTCACCATGGTACCTATTCTCCGATCCGACCGCCATAGTGACCGTCCTTAAATAACGACAGTCGTCAAATGAAAAGTCGGAATGTAACGTCACGTGATCAAAATAACGACTGCCACAGTCGGAATTGAGGTATAGTCTGGTCGGAGAATAGATGCCCGTGTCAAGAAGGCTGTATTTTTTAAAAACTGACTTGAGTTAAAAGTGCAATTTTTTGAGCTAATTAGTAGCTTTTTATTTCAGCGAACTTGATTTATCGATATTTATTGATACTTGGGTTATTTCTGCTCATTCAACCACTTGTGAGTGGCAACATCGCTCTCGCTGCAAAGCAGTTCTTCAGTAGCACGCAAGTGGAACGATCTACGCCATTGTAAAATTACCCAGTTTATTAAAATCATTCATATTTAAATTATTAATAAAATAAATAAATTATTCAAATACAATAAATAATTCAAGTTTGAGTGCATTATGTTAACACATTCAATTACTTTAATTTAACTCAAGATGAGAGGGCGCGTTTCTTCTAGGCAAACGAGTGAAAATTCACTGAAGTTGAGTTTTTTTCATTTTTTCATTTTAACGGCCCTCTTCACCTACCGTCGCCGGAAGCCCGAGCCAATGTTATTCTATAGGGACATTTTTTTTACAAATAACTTATTAACTAATACATATTTTTACATATATCTGTTTTCACATTCAGAAAATTCCCAACTGTTAAATTGACGGACCTTCTTTAAAAAAGTATTTTTTTAATTTTTAATATTTTATTTTGAAATTGCAAAATAAAAAAAATTCACATATTGAAAATTCGTATTTTGCAGCTTCGAAGTAAAATATAAAAAATTAAAAAAATAATTTTTTAAAAAAGGTGCGTCAATTTAACAGCCGGGAATTTTCAGAATGTGAAAACAGAATTTAAAAATATGTCATAAATAAGTTATTTGTAAAGAAAAATTTCCCATAGAATAACATTAGCTTCGGCTTCCGGCGGGGGTGAGTGAAGAGGGTCCCTTAAGCGATTATAAGAAATATACAAACTATGTTATAACTGTTTTAAATCAAATATTTCCCTGAAAATTAAAAAAAAAAAAAAACCATACATAAAATTTTACTTAAGTGTTAGGTACCTGGTGTCTCCCTTTGCCAATCACATGTTGGTTATATAGTGCCCTTAATTCAGAACCAGATATTTCACTGCTATTCCATAAATGACCGGACTGTTTCGATTTCAGATATTTTATAACAAATATCTAAAAAAAAAAAAAAAAAAAAAAAAAAATCGTTGACGAATTATCTTGAAACTTTCGGAATTTAAAAACATGTTATACCTAAAATATTTCAGAAAAAGTTCTGTCCAGAAGAGAAAAAGGAAACTAATAACAAGAAATCAAATTATTTCATCGTAAATAGTTTTCTTATAAAACTCTTTTTATTGGTTTTATGGATTATGAAAATATTATTAACAAGCAGGTTTGCCCGCTTCGCTGGACATTAAACTTAAATGAGTTGTCAAAATCCCATACTTTTATTAATAACCTATGTTCTCGCTGTGATTGGTAGAGGTTTACTCGCTCGCAACGTGAGGAGTCTGGGTCCCCACTGTCTTCGGCAACCCTTACCCACTTCTTACTTCCCCACCCTCAGCGGGTGAGCTCGAAGTTTTGCAAAATCCCACTAATGTGCATAGTGCGTAAACTTAATCAATATCCACACACCAAAATTCGCCATTCTAAGATAATTCACAGCTAATTCAAACGGAAAAACATGTTTTTACACATGTTTATTGCCCTCCGACTCCGAGAAGGTGTGTGTGTGTGGGGGGGGGATTTCGAATTTCGTGAAATCCAGTTACAATAAGTGCCGGATGCATACAAACAATTTACGCACCAAATTTCGTGACCACAGAAGTCTTTAATAGAAAATATTATAAATAAATAAATAGTATGGGAACCCTTTGGTGACGTTAAATATTTTAAGCCATTTTTGCGATGAACTGAATTGGCTATCTCAATTGTGCAATTAAAGATCTTGGCGAGAAACGTCCGAGCTACTTCGGTTCCGAATTTCAAATTTTGCCAAAGGGATCCAATACTAAAGCTGTTCCATATCGAATCTGGGTTGAAAACGGAAAAGGATAAAATAAATTAGAAATATCAGACCTATATTTATAAATTTGATACCGAATGAAAGGGGCGATTTTGCTGAATCCAGGGGTGCAAACAGCTTTTCGGTGCGACAATTACATTTTTAAAAAATAACTAAAGTATGAAATTTAAGTGGCAACGGAAAAACGGAAAAAGGGAAAAATAAATTGGAAATATCAGACCTATCGTTACAAATTCAGTACCAAATGAAAGGGGTGATTTTTCTGAATCTTGGGGTGTAAACAGTTTTTCGATACGACAATTAGATTTTTTAAAATTAATTAAAATATGAAACTCAGATGGCAACACTTCTTTTCAATCTTTTCATAATTTGTAGTGCGAATCACGCGAATACAAAAGTCTTTAACTTAAAAATTTATTTTTATATTTTATTTTTCCATTCAAAGCATTTTAGTGAAAAAATATTTATGGCGCATGCGCAGGCGTTTTTTACCCTCAATTTAAACACTAATCATAATTTTGAAAATTTCTATAGATATATTTTCAAGTGGGGTGAAAACCTAAGTTTCTGCCAAGCGCCGTTGAATTCCGTCCAGCCGTTCTCTTGTGATGCCCGGACAAACGTGTTTTAGCCTTTTACCCCCTAGGGGGGGTAAAAGGCTATTTCTGAAAAGTTGATAGATATAATTTTAAGTTGGGTGAAGACCTAAATTCCTGCCAAGCGCCGTTGAATTTCGTCCAGCCGTTCTCGAGTGATGTCCGGACAAAAAAAGCGACATTCGGACACGATGACACACACACACACAGGCAAAATTTTCTGAAGTCATTTTTGGCTTTCATGGGGTGTGAAACGTGAAGATATCGCAAAATTTTTTGATTCGGACAAATTTACAGACAAAACTCTGATTTTATTAATATAGAAGATGGACTTGGGCATTGTATGTCTCTAAGTGTTCAGATTCGCGTGTATTAACAAAATAACACAAAATTGGTGTACCATTGTTAAATAAATCTTTTTTTTTTTTTTTTTTTTTTTTTTTTAAGAAATCAGAAATTATTGATTATTAAACAGAATAATCCCCACTAAAAATAATCCAAAGATATTCTTGAGAAAATAGTATTTTCTTACTTTCTTCAAATATTTTAAAATATTTTGAAAATTTATCTTTTTCTATAAAATATCTACAGAAATTTTCAAGACATTTTAAAGAAATTTTGTAAACTTTCTTAAGAATGGGCCAAATAATTTAAGATATTCTGTAGATTTTCTCTAAAAATATCTGCAGAATACCTTCATATTATTTTTAGTGGGGATGGCTTAATGCCTAACGTTTTCAGATTATTAACAGAAGAAAAAGATATTTTAATGGATCCGCTACAACCCATGTTCGATTTTTTTTCTTTTTTTTTTTTGGTCAGGGTTTTATTTTCTACCAATTTATACTAAAGTAATAGAACATTTTTTTTTTCTTTTGACTTTTAGCTTGTGAAATTAAAACCCTGTGCTGAAGAATAATGTAATAAAACCTTTGAGAATTTAAACAAAAGTTTTGTAAAACATCACTTCCCATACATGAACATAAACTATAAATACCCATTTATAAATATTAATTTAAAAAAAAATCGATTGGATTGTTTACGTTCACAAGTAGGAATAATCGATGCTTTGTCTTCAAATGTTGAGATGTGCGTGCATTAATAAAGCTGTAAACACAAAATTGTTGTGATTTAAATAGGTTGAATGTTTCTTACAAAGTATTGATTATTAAACAGCATTATGGTCGAACTTGCTTATATCATTATAGTGAAAAGTCATGTTAATGGTAATGGATTTAGTAATGTTTTTACGTAATATTTCGGCATACCATCTAATCTAATCTTAATTTATACTAATGATATTGAGCTACTTTCTCTTTTAACTTGTAAAATCAAAATCATTCTTCGAATATTATTATTATTATTTAAATAAAGCGTTGTCAAACATAACTTTCTATCTATAAACTATTAATAAGTATTCTTTTGTTTAAAAAAGCCATCAAGTGGATTGCTTACTCAAGTGAACATTTATAATGTATAATACATGATGTATCACAAAATGTTAAAATACGTGTGCATGGTGCATTAATAAAGTTTGTGAACGCAAAAATTGTACAACGCAAAAGTGTCGTAATTTAATTATATTAAATGCTTCTTATTACCAAACAGCCTTATGCCCTAACTTGCTTTTAGGATTAATAGTGAAAACATAGTTTAATGGATCTAGCAGTGTTCAATGTTGATACAAAATATTTCGTCATATCATCTATTCTAATCTTGGTATACACCAATGAGGTTACGCTACTTTCAATTTTGACCTTGTGAAATCGAATAAAATCCCCCCCCCCCACTTTTTTTTTCTATTTTAAAAGAAAGCTTTACTAACGTCGCTTATGATACATAAACTGTAAATAAGCATTTATAAATATTTTTTTCTTAAAAAAAAAAAAAATCCATCAACTGGAGTGCTTGCGTACGCACATTTAAACATTTGATGGCGGGTGTGCAAATGTTAAAACGCTTCTGCATAGTGATTAATAATATTATAAACGCAAAAGAGCTGTAATTTAATTATATTAATTTTTTTAGGATTACCATCTATTTTAATCTTAATTTACACTAATAAAGTTAAACTACTTTCATTTTTAACTTTCAACTTGTGGAATCAAAACCATACCATTATAAATTAACTTATTAAAACTATACCATTATAAATTTTAATGAAACCATTATCAAAAATCATAATCATTATCTATAAATATCGTTTTGTTAGAAAAAAAAAAATAGCATTAATGTATTGATTTTGGTTGCAATAATATCAATAATTAGTGATGTATCGCCAAATCTTCAGATGCTCGGGCATTAACTAAGTTTGAAAACAGAAAACTGTTGTAAAATAAATATATGCCATAAATATTTCTGTAAATAAAATAATAATAATTAGTAAATAGCATTATGACCTAAGTTGCCTATATCATGAACAGAGAATAATTATTTTAACGGATTTATCACTACCCTTATTAAATAGAACAGATTCTAATGCTGTTGGAAATAGTCTATTCTTATACTAATTTATATTAATGTCATTTAACTACTTTAAATTTAACGATATTCAGACTGGAAAATCAAAACCATGTTCTGAATAAAACCTTTGTTAATTTAACAGAAAGCTTTGTCAAACATCACCATTTATATTGTTGTTCTTCTTGGCAATTTTACCACTCCCCTCTTTTTCCGAAATGGATGTATCCCGTCATTACTCAGAGGGGACGTCTGATGTTTATTCATAGACAGACCCAGCCCGAACCTCTCATGTTCCCATGAATCTACCTTTGGATTTAAGGATGCAGTTACAGAGGATTTATAAGATGCGTAAAGCTCGATCGAAGATGGGAGATAAAACTTCCGTCTTTCATGGTATAAATCTAACTACTTTATGTATATAGCAGGAGAACAAAATTGGGGTCAGAAATTTTATTGTACTAGGATTTTTAATACAGGTTGTATTTAACATGGAATTTTCAGATATATGACATAATGTAGCATGAATTAAATAATGTATAATATCCAGTTTAAATCTGTACTGATAAGTATAAAGGTCCATATTCATGATTTTTCAGGAGACGAAAAATAAAGTTAAACTAACTAAAAACTAATCAGAAGAATCGATTAGGAAAAAGGGATTAGGTTGATTTATACTCTTTATACCATTCAGTGATTGTTAATCTTCATTTAATAAAGGGAAAAAATTTAATTAAATATTTTATACTAAAGATAAATGCTAAATTTCTGACTTGAATCTTTTTTTACCAAAGGATTTTATCAAACTCTAAATGACATGGATTTAAATCCTTTATACCAATCGACAGAGAATTTTTTTCTGAGTCTGACTATGTACTTAACTCAAAATCGACATTTTTGGACTTAAATCCTTTATACTTATCAGTATAGAAATATCATCTAGAAAACTAATCAAACATATGAGAGAGATGAGAAATTGAACACATTTTCTAAGTGTAGAAGTCAGACAGATAAAAAAAAGAAAGAAAGAGAAGAAATAAAAGAAAAAAGAATGAATGAATGAAAAAGAGCTTCTAAAATTAAAGCTTATGAAATACTTAAGAATTTTTATTAATGAAACTCGTAAGCTTGTAATCTATAATGGGATTAATTACAATTTCTTAAATTGTTAGATTATTGTTATAAAAATCACGGGTGTTTTTAACATTTTAATGTAACTGAAATGCAAAACCTTTTGTTTTTCAATATAGTTTTAATCCATAAAAACTTAAGGTATATATTTCAAAATAATATATGGACATAATTTTCTTTAACATATGCTGTACAAAAGTATATTATTTCGCCAAATTTTAGTTTTTGAAAATTTGCAAAATGTTTAATATACTTGCATAACATAATTACATAAAATGTTCATATTTTTAGATTAATTACATGATTATCATATCTGCTAACCATGTCATTATAAATCGTAACATTTTTAGAACCCGCCTTTTTTTTTTTTTTTTCACACCAGTCTTTTTTTACAGTAATTTTATTCTCATTTAATCGTAACTACATTTGTAGAATTTTACTTTAAAAATAAAGTGGTGTGGAAAAAGGGGAGTAACAATGTTACGATTATTAATGATCTGCTTGGCAAGTATGGATTATGTATACGTATTAGAATAAATTGCAAAATGATTTTTTTTTTTTTTTAATTCCTCCATTTTAATAATCATTCAAATGCATAATAATATGTTGTCAAGTGTATAGCATTCACTGCAAAGTATTATATCTAAAAATCATAATCTGTATAAGTATAATCGTCATTTTTATTTATTTATTGGCGTTGTTTTGATATTGTGTAAGTTAAACTACGCATTTTTCAAAATGTCATCTTCAATTCTTATGATGCATTTTATATTCTTAATTATTTTTATCGGGATCAGTATTCTGATTTCTGCGCATTGTCGTGATGAAATGTTTTATTTGTACAGTAGGAGAAAAAAAAATAACACAACACCAGCAGTAATTTCGTTATTAAATTGACGCAGAAAAATCTAATAGACATCATTAAACAGGAAATTTTGAAAATGGTGTGAAATTTTGAATTAAGGGTCATCTACATATTGAAATGAGCGCAAACTTTGATTTTTTTCAATCGCAAACAGCAATTTTCACTTCATATTTGAATTTCTGAGAGTCTGGCAGTGAGGAAAAGTAGATAGTTTGTATACTTTATCTTTAGTATTTATAGAGTTATAACCAAAAATGTGTTAGGGGGTTATCTATAAGTCTAGAAAAATAAAATTAAGATCGTACAAGAATTAGACAAAATTTTATTGTTATTCACCGGAAATTCTTCAAGAAATAAAGAACTATAAAAAGAAATCATAGGGTAGGTGCTCCAGTGATTGGCATACTCCAGTAATTGACATCTATCCCGAAATAATTAAAAAATAAGAAAAATAATAAAAACATATTTTACATATAAGAATTTTAATATTTTACGTCAGTCACTGGAGCATAGGGTGCTAATAACTGGTAAAATGAATAACTAGCAGTGTCAAACACTGGACATTGGGGGCCAATTATTGATGAAAGGAAAAACTGGCAGTGTCCATTACTGGAACATTGAGTGGGTGTCAAATAAAAATTTATAAGAAGAAATAATTGTTATCAAATGTATATATTTTAACATATATGTGATTCTGAATGTCTTTCATGCCATATGTACTAACTTAAAGGTGGTACCAGACGAAAGAACAAATATTCTAAAATATAAGCTATTGTCACTCAAAATCTACCAAACAACTTTATCGTAATCACGGAAATCCGTGATCGTAATATAGTAGGGTTGTTTTTAAGCGTAAACGAAATCCAGAAAAGTAAACAACGGACCTTATATTTAGCGATAATCCACCTAAAGGATGATTAAAAGGGAAAAGGATAGAGGGTACTCTGTAATCGCGATTCTTTGATTGCAGGACGTCATTCTAAAAACTACCATATGTGATTTTAACAGTCAAAAATGCGTGATTGAAGAATATACGTTAGGCAAAACTATCAAACAGTAGTATTTCACCCGTTTTTTTCATGAAAAACCTGTTTATGCGCTACTATAAGCTAATACCTTTCATACGGAACTTCGCCTGATAGCAGCTTTAGATTTCTAAAAATATTTTCTGATGACTAGAACATTAAAAACACCAGAAATTGCTCTAAAAGTTTCAATCACTGGTGCACACCCTATAACAAATGTGATCAACTTTGCATCCGCTTGGCTATCCGTGATTTCGGTTTTTTATAAGCATATATACTTAAGTGCATTATTAGATAATACATTGTAAGTATATTTAAATATATTACACTTAAAACTGGTCAGAAAAATTTGCGATATTTTTCAATCAAAATATGTCTATCATGGCTATACTGATCACTGATAAAACTTAAATTTTCTTTTACTTTACTTTGTAGGTGTGACATAATATACGAAATGAAATAATGGAGCTATAACAGGGTGATCAATTTAAAAGAGTACCCGTTGGTTTTGTGTTATCCACATCTATAATAGTACATGTAGCAAGACTTTCAACATCATTACTTATTTAACCCGTTAGTAGTCGCTAGTTGGTCGATTTGCCGCCCATCCTCTAATAATGCCAGATTTTTTTATTCAATAGCCACCAAAAATTTTTAGAAGTAGCATTTGATAAATATAAAACGCAAATAAAATCGAAGGAACGTCGATCACATCACTTCTTAAAATTATTGGTGAGAGTTAAATAAAAAGTGCGCAATCTGTAATAGGTGGCGCTGTGTATAGCGACTACTAACGGGTTAATATGTATTAAATGTGCGGGTATCGTTTCTTTTTTCCCTTTCTAAATCCTAACACTCGTTTTTTAAACATAATTTCGCGTGAACGTTATCAGTAATTTTTAATCCGATTCTGCGCAAATGATTTGAGTAAATCCTCTACTTCTTTCAACGTTATTATTATTATTTATATTATTTTATTATTATTATTATTTTTTTTTAACTCATTGCGTAAGATTATGAGTGGCAGCAATAAAAATCGTCTGCATGATCTAGTAATTCTTAAAGAAAACAACTCGTTACTTTGTGGGGTATCTCAAAGATAGGGTTTTCCAGAGAAGTCCTGCAAACATCGATCAATTAAAATAAATCATAACTGAAGAAATCTCTTCAATAACACCAACAATGTTGAGAAGGGTGTCAAAAAACTCGGTTCGACGTGTTCATAAGGAATGATAATATAAAAAACTTGAATTAAATTATGTTTTTCAAAAGTAAAATTATCACCGGATTAAGTAATCTTGTGCGTCTCCATTTCTGTTTTATCTTACAAATAAAGTTGTAACAGTTCAACAGTGTTAGGAATTGTCTCCCACATTTAAACAAGGTTGAAACAATTGTACTTCATAGTTGCCGCATTCGTCAGATTTACGAGTAATAAGAAAAACCAATGGGTACTCTTTTAAAATGATCAACTTATATATGGTAAGTGCACCAGCACCAATGATTGACACTTTTAGAGCAATCTCTGATGTTTTTAACGTTCTAGTCATCAGAAAATATTTTTTTAGAAATCTTAAGTTAATACATATGTCATGAAAGACATTCAGAACCACATATATGTTAAATTATATACATTTGATAACAATTATTTTTATTTATTAATTTTTATTTGAAACCCACTCAATGTTCCAGTAATTGACACTGTCAGTTTTTCCTTTTATTACTGTATTGGCACCCTATGTTCCAGTGTTTGACACTGCTAGTTATTCATTTTACCAGTTATTAGCACCCTATGCTCCAGTGTTTGACATAAAATGTTAAAATTCTTATATGTAAAATACATGATTCTATTATTTTTCTTATTTATAAATTATTACGGGATAGATGTCAATTACTGGAGCATGCCAATCACTGGAGCACCTACATTGTATACAACAACGCATAAACAAACTCTTTTCAGATAAATTATTGTAAGGTTTCACGACGCCTTCATTAAACAATTTTAATCGTACTTACCAGTTTAACTCTTTGAAACTGTACGATTTGTTTTATAATTTCTATGAAAATGTATTTTCTTAATTAAAATATATTTATAAAAGTTATTTTTAAAGACTAAAGTATCCTTAAAATAGTAATTCTCCCTCCTCAACCCAAAAAAAGAATATATGAACTAAATGATTAAACCTTTAACTATGGACGGTAGTTAAAAAGCGATTTAATAAGTCTGCCTTGCATTCCAATTCCTTTTTTTTTTTTTTTTTTTTTTTAATTGACAATTTTTACATTCCACCTATTTTTCTATTTTAAACTGTAGGCCCGCCTACTTAGTTGATTTTTCCCTTCTAGTCTTCATTTAAAGTATTAAAAATTTATCTCGAGCAATCGATGAGGTAAATGTCACTTGCGTATGTTTTTGCCAACGTAAGTTAAGGGGTTTAACATGAATACGGATTGTCACTTTTTCTTTTTTTTTTTTTTTTTTTTTTTTGTATGTATCGTTTTGTTTCAACAGAACGATGAAAGGCAGGGCTTGTTTTCTTTAGAAATTGAGAATTCTTGTTTACTGCACTAATGTCTAAAAATCATTTTTCTTGTTTAATTTCTCTGCGTTTCACGTTGTTGTTGTATATAATTTGTCCTATAAATAATAATTTAAAATATTTTGTTTAATTTTCTCTGTTTTTTTTTTTTTTTTTTAAGATTTTTTCATTATCTGTATAAGAGATGGTCCCCTAAGCCTCACCAAAAAACAAAAAACAAAAAAAAAAAAAAAGATCTATTTATATTTGGAAAATCAATAACTGGAATGAGCTGCAAATTTGCACACCCATATTTTACAGCATATATGAATTTGTTATTTCATAATTAAAAATATTTTTCAAAATCAAATGTGATCATGGAATACGTTTGGGCTTCTTCACTGTATCTCGTAAATATATATAGATATATATATATATATACATATACATATACATAAATATATGTCAATCAAGTTATTTTTTGTGAAGATATTAATGAAAGTTTAAGATATGAGTTTAACATTAGCACCTTCAAACTTTGAACGTTTATAACTCTACAAAACAATTGCTAAAATATTCAACCAATATACTTTTTCGCATTGCCGCGACCTCAGATTTTCAAATATAAAAATAGGGTATTATCAGTAAAAAATCAAAGTCGGTGCGCGTTTTAATACGTAGACGACCCCAAATTCAAAATTTTGCTTTAAAATTCCCCATCGAATGATATCTATTACATTTTTGTGCATCGATTAGCAACGAAGTTAGGTTGGGTGTTGCGTTTTCTTTCCCCGACTGTACATATACATCTTTATATATATATTTCTTTTGTGCGTGTGCATGTCACTGAACTCCTCCTAAACGGCTGGACTGAGTTTAATGAAATTTTTCGTGTGTCTTCAGGTGGATTCGAGAATGGTTTAGATTTACAAATGAAAGTTGTAACTTAATTAGTTCTTTCTTAATTAATTTTTAACCAACTCTTTCAACAACTTTTCCACCTAGATGGCGTGAGTTGTCGTAAACACGATGTCAGAATTTATTTAATGTTGAAATGAAAAATGAATTTTTAACCGTATCTTACGAAGTGTTTAAAATATTTTTTTCAAAATTAATATTTTTAGAATTGTAACCATATCTTACGAAGTGTTTAAAATATTTTTTCAAAGTTAATATTTTAGAATCGTAAACACGATGTCAGAATTTATTTAATGCTGAAATGAAAAATGAATTTTTAACCGTAAGTGTTTAAAATATTTTTTCAACGTTAATATTGTTAAAATGTTAAAATTAGTTAAAATGGTATATTCTTTTAAAAAATTCGTCAATATCCGACGGAGTTATTTTATGTTAAAATGAAAAATGAATTTTTAGGCCATTATTATTTGTGCAGATGGAAAATGTACTAAAAGTTTTCCGAAAAATTTCACGATCACAAATGTTGACGGATATCCAATATATCGTCGAAGAAATCCCGATAATGGCGGACAATCTTATCATCTATGGCGGTCATCTATGTCAACAACATAGATATTGACATTGATAACCGTTGGGTGGTCCCATATTCGCCTCTGCTGAGCAAAACATTCAATGCTCATATTAATGTTCAGTTCTGCAGTTCAGTGAAGAGCATCAAATACATTTGCAAGTATGTGAATAAAGGCAGTGATATGGCTGTATTTCGAGTTGAAAATACCAATGTGAATGCTCCTCCGGTGAATAACAACGATGAAATAAGACTTTACCAAATTGGCCGGTACGTCAGCTCCAATGAAGCTGTTTGGCGTATCTTTGGTTTCCCAATTCATGAACGGGATCCAGCAGTTCTTCATTTAGCCGTCCATCTTGAAAATGGCTAGAGCGTATATTTCACGAGCGAGACAGCGATTGATCATGCTATAAATCCACCAAAAACTACACTCACCGAATTTTTTGAATTGTGTAATCGTGCGGATGCTTTTGGTGCTTTTGCACGGACATTACTCTATTCAGAAGTACCACGCTATTTCACATGGGCTCCAACAAAAAAATGGATGCCCCGCAAGCAAGGCACGCCGATTGATGCATGTCCCGGTTTATTCAAATCAAACACCTTGGGACGAGTATTTACAGTCAATCCAAGGCAGAGTGAGTGCTTTTATCTTCGACTGTTATTGGTTAATGTCGTCGGCCCTTTGTCATTTCAAGATTTACGTAAAATGAATGGACAACAGTATCCAACGTATAAAGATTCATGCCTTGCACTCGGCTTGCTGGAAGACGACAACCAGTGGAAGTGTATGCTTGCTGAAGTAGGACTGAACTGTACAGCAAAACAAATTCGTCTACTATTCGCTATAGCGTTGACTACATGTTTCCCGGCCCGAGCAGAGACATTATTTGATAATCACAAAGATTCAATGACTGATGATATATTGCATCAACATCGTTCACGGTGCAACGATCTAACGATAGTATTCAGTGACGCTATGTACAATGAAGCATTGATTGCTATTGCAGATCTTTGCATTATCATTGCCAACTTACCACTCAGTCATTTCGGTATACATTCAACAAATCAAAATGCATCTGATTTAATAAGCGCTGAATTTAATCGTGAACTACAATACAATACTGTAGAAATGGCAGCGATTGTTGCTCGCAATGTCCCACTAATGAATGAAGAACAAAGAACCATTTACGACCGCATCATGCTCGCAGTTTTGGCATGACAAGATGGATTCTTTTTTTTTGGGTGCACCAGTTGGAACTGGCAAAGAATTCCTTATTTCGCTAATTCTCGCCGAAATACGATCAAATAATGGCATCGCATTGGCTGTTGCATCATCTGGCATTGCGGCAACTTTATTGGATGGAGGCAGAACAGCTCATTCATTATTTAAACTGCCACTAAATATTCAAAAAAATCCAGACGCAGTGTGCAACATAAAAAAACAATCGTCCATGGCCACAGTGCTGAAATAGTGTAAAATTCTTATCTGGGATGAATGCACTATGGCACACAAACATTCGATTGAGGCGTCGAACAGGACATTGAAAGATATAAAAAACAACGACAAACTATTTGGCGGCACTCTGTTACTCTTTTCAGGTGATTTCAGACAAGCACTTCCCGTTATTCCGCGTTCAACATACGCTGATGAGATCAACGCGTGCTTAAAATCATCGTCATTGTGGCCAGGGACCGATTTACACACTTGGAGGCCCAGGGCAATCATGTTCAATGGGCCCCTTTTTCTCGTACTTTAATATTGCAACAAACAAAACATCCCTCTTATTTCCAATTCAGCCGTCTAAAAATTAATTCACTTTTCATTTTGCTGTTAAGAGTAACCCCCCCCCCCTCCTCATCCTCGTGTATCTGCATTGCGGTGCGTTCCTCAGATTTAGTTAGCCTTAGTAAAAGTTTGGAATGCAATATGCAAGTATCGGTAGTATGCAGTTGCATTTGCGTTCAGCAAAAATATTGCAATTTTTCCGATGAGTTGATAGTTTCCTTGAAAGATTATCACGCCGATTTATAAAACAGCGCAGTAATTCCTCCATCCATTGACGAAAATAAAAAAAACAATGATCATTATAGCAAAATTTGGAAATTTGGAAATTTTAACTATTTTTTAAAATGTATGATGGAATTTATTGGGGGCCCCTTCACTGTGAGGGCCCAGGGCACGTGCCCCGAATGCCCTGCCTTAAATCAGGCACTGATTGTGGCTTAATGTTGAAAAAGTACAACTGAAAGTAAATTTGTGCGTTCAAAAGCTTCAAGATCCATCCGCTGAAACATTCTCAAAACAATTGTTAGATATCGGCGATGGAAAAGTTACTACAGATGAAACTGGATGCATAAAATTACCGACCGATTTCTGCACAATCATTGATTCTCAAGATGCTCTTATTGACCAGATATTTCCCGCTGTACACAGACGATACACAAATCATGAGTGGCTGGCAGAAAGAGCAATTTTGGCAGCAAAAAATGTGGACGTCAACGAATTGAATCTCAAGATACAACATTTGTTACCAGGAGACTAGACTTGGTGTCATACAAATCTAATGATACAGTTTGCGATGCCACCGAAGCTGTAAATTATCCAACAAAGTTTTTAAACTCATTGGATTTACCATGCATGCCACCGCATATTTTACAACTGAAGGTTGGATCTCCGGTTATTTTGCTTCGTAATTTGAACCCACCACGGTTGTGCAACGGCACGCGATTAGTCATAAAAAAATTAATGAAAAATGTTATCGAAGCCATCATTTTAAATGACAAATTCCGAGGTGAAAATATATTACTACTGCGAATCCCTATTATACCCACAGATGTGCCAATTCAATTTAAACGCCCTCAATTTCCAATTAGATTGGCATTTGCAATGACTATCAATAAGTCTCAGGGCCAAACGATGTCTGTCTGTGGCTTAGATTTGAGCACATCATGTTTTTCACACGGACAATTATGCGTGGCTCTCGAGTGGGCAAACCATCCAGTTTGTTTGTATTGGCGAAAGATGGGATAACAAAAAATATTGTACACTCTGTTGCATTCAGGGATTGATATTGTTTTTTAGTAATATTGTTATAAGTAGCGATATGCATATAATTTTAAACAATCAATTTTAATAAATTAAAAAAATAAATGATTGGTGTTTTGTTATTTTTAAATTCTTTCACCGTTCACAGCGCTCCATACATCTTCCACTTATATACCACATCCTTACACACTTACAATAAGTTAGTTATTTTTTTTCTAGCAAAATATTCTCTAGAAATAATTTATATGACAAAACAATGTTTGTCGGGTCAGCTAGTAATATATATATATATATATATATATTATGTATATGTATATGTATATATATATATATACAGGGTTTAACCTGGCAAAAAAATTACTTTAGCATTTTAGCGAAAATAGGCAAGCACTATTTTAGCTTTTTCGAAAGTTAATTAATTCTTTGGATACCACTGATTTCTTTTACATAGCTTTGTTATCCTCAGTTTTGTTTTCCATTCCTTTTGTTCATTGATGATTTTAACCAAGCATCCATATTTGTGACTTTAAAAATGTGAATCAGGGAAACTATGTTTTGATTTTATCAACAGAAAAAGAGGTATTCATATCATATGTGTAAAATGAAAAAGCAATTTAAAAATCAAGTAAAGTGTAGTGGTAGATAATCGTGAAATACTAGTGCTAAAAATGCTTCTATGAAGCAAATTCTGAATTCTAACATACTTTTAAATATTTTTGCATTTAAATTCAATCATTGAAAATTAAAAATAAATCCAAATTACTATATAAATAATGATTCCCAAAAATTTCAGTCCTTTCATAGTTTTTGCCTGCATATATTATAAAAAAAAAAAAAAAAAAAAAAAAAAAAAAAAATCTGAATTATTATATAGAGATATTTTATACAGGTATCCAGTTTTAGCTTTTTAGCGAAATTCTGACCGACTTGTTTTAGCAAAATATGATACCTTTTAGCAAAATGCTAAAAAAACTAATGGCATTTTAAACCCTGTACATATATATATATATATATATATATATATATATATATATATATATATATATATATATATATTATGTATATCTGTAAGCATGAAAAATAGCCATAATATTTTTATTTGTTAAAAAAAACATGTGAATTTAAGATGAAAATGATTTTTATATCATAGTTCAAAATACCACGCTTAATTCTAATATAAATGCAAACATGAAAATGGCATATAATTTATTTTATTCAATATATTTGTAACCTACATATTATTAATTAAATAAAATAATTCAAGTACTGTGAAATTATTAAGGATATTTTTAAGCTTTATTTTATTCCACGTTGAATTCTCACAGTTTGGAAGTAAAAATTAGTTGAGAATAACGTATCTCGTTGACCTTCAAACAGTTAAAGAGTAAAGGATTATTTATGGAAAATTATGGTGTTGAATTTTATCAGAAAAACAATATATTTGGAAATGGCAACCATGTATTTCCCTCCCGCTCGTCGATGTATTTGACTTTTTTGACCGGTTTCAGATGAACTTCTTGTTCTTTCTTTCACTTTTGTATTTTTTTTTAATGCTTCCTTTTTTTTAAACATTTGGTTTCTTCCCATCTTTTAACCATGCAAAACTCTCATGCATACCTGCCAAGGATCTCATTAATAAGCGTAAAATACTTAACGCCCCTTAAAAAACGCCCATTTTGTCCACACCATTTTATTTTTAGAGTAATTCTCTGCAAATGGTGTTACGATTAAATAAGATTAAATTTATTCTAAACTAGTATGTTGTGGCCACCACAAGACTTTCTTCTATATTTTCCTATACATATTCAATCAGTAACAATATTAAAAAAAAAAAAAAAAAAAAAAAAAAAAATACGATTTTTTTTTCTAAGTTTTTTTTTTTTTTTAAAAGTAAAAAAAATCGATAACTTTGTTTTAAATTATCACAGATTTATGGTTCAACCATTCGTTTTAAAGGTATTGACGAGATCTTTCGAATGATACCCATCTTCAAAATTCAACCCCCCTGGGGGGGTACTTCCCTCCCAGGGGGGGAACCGATGCCCCCCCATGCACAAATTTTTTTTCCTAGTTAACTACTACTATTATCAATAATTCATATTAATTTTACAATCACAAGTTTAAAATAACTCTCATTATGCCCATTTATACGGAATTTTGTCCTATAAAATGCGATCACAGCGCCACCTGTTGAGCTATTGATCCCCAAATCTAATGGGCACCAGTTCATGTCAGGGTGCAACTAAATACCAAGTTTGGTTAAATTTCATTCATTGGTTCGTGAGATACAGCGTCCACAAAAAAATGATACAGACACACAGACAGACAGACAGACAGACACACAGACAGACAGACACACAGACAGACATTTTTTAAAAACTATCAATTCGTGTTCAGGACATCCCAAAACGTGTAGATCCGTCAAAAAACGGAGGTCGAAAATTTTCGCGAATCCAATACTTTCTCTATATTACATATAGAAGAAAGTAAAAATAACTGGTCTGGAAAAAAAAAAAAAAAAAAAAGGCGGGTACTAAAAGTTTTACTCTTCATAATGAGATGGTTGGCAGGTATGCTCGTTGTTAAAGTCCACTTTAAAAAGAAAGAAAGAAAACGCAGTTTTTAAGGGCAAGAAGTCGAAAAATTAAAAATAAACAAATAAATAAAGCATGGAAATAAAGCAAAAATATAAATATGCAGGAAAAAAAAAATCAAAAGTCACTGATGAAAAATTCACGATTTTATTTATTTATTTATTTTAAAGCATCGACAGAGGGTCGGTTTGGGTGTAGGAATCTTAGTTCAGGGCTTGTATCTTTCTGCCTACTATTACCCTATCATGAAATTTAATCTTTTTTCATTAATTTAATTTTGATAGTGGTAAATCAACAGTCTATTAAAAATCATGTATACATGAAGTTAAAAATCATTAAGAAGAAATTATTATTGATTAATAGAATATTATTGTTATTGAAGAAGAAATTTAGGAATTAAAATAGTCTTAATTAAACTGAGAATTTTATTTAAGAAAAAAATTCTACAGAAACACATGTTTCTATTTTATTTATTTATTTATTTATTTTTTGCTCACTTTCAGTTTTTAACCATGAATTACAACTTGTGAATATTTATCGACCTGTCTTAATTCTGTTAAACAATTAATAAAATACATACAAACACGCACACAAATAAAAAATAATTTTGCTTCCATAAATAATTTTTAATACGATAATTTTTGCAGTATTTTGCTAGATTAAACAAATATCATTGGCTGTACAACATTTATTTAGAGAAATAATCATTGTTGTTCATTCGTGCCCGCATAATAATAATAATAATAATAATAATAATAATAAAACTCAGATTGACAAAAAATAAAAATAAAATAAAGTAGCATCGCTTGTGCTCGCATAACAATTCCTTATAGTTTTAACATAAGAAATTATTCTTACGGTAGATATTACTTCTATAAAATTCAAAAATTCATGACAAAATGCAACCAACATCGTTGCTTTCTTTATTCTATTCCATTTCTTCAAACAATTTTTAAAGATGCCACACGCACCACTTAATATTTAAATTTTACAGCTACTTTTTAAGATAGCACGCAATCGTGTTTTATATAAAAATTAAATCGTTAAATTAATTTTTTTACTTAGTTTTATTTCATTTCGCAAGCGCATTTTTTATTTCCTAATTCAAAATTATTTAAAAAAGAAACTTTCTCGATAGTGTTTGCTTCGATACTGATTATTATTAATTTCCTTTTCTTTTCTTTTTCTTTAAAAAAAAAAAAATGATTTTGATGAAATTCTGGCAAAAGCAGAATTTAATTTAGGACGGAGAACTATTAGTTTTTTTTTTCCAAATTATAACATCGCTTTCAAATTATTCAATTATATTTTCGATAAATTTTAGCTTTCGATAAATGTCCAACTATCGAAAAATGGCACCGCAAAAATCCCAGATTGAGACTAATAGTTCTCAGTCCTAAAAAAAAAAAAAAAAAAAAAAGCCTTCTAAAATTTTTTGGAAACACCACCTTATTTTCATTTATGTACAGATTAAGTGAGTTGATGGAATCATAATAATGGACAATATTCCTGTGACGTCACCGTAGGTAAAATCGCCGAACACGTGGCCGATATTTTGTAAACAAATTAGATTCAAGATGCCATTTTATTGTTACGCATAACATTTTCGTAAATATTTCTGCAGTGAAACGTAATAATAATGTTCAAACAAGAACAAAAGATAAATGTAAACAACTGAATCGAATGATAAAGTTAAGACTATTCCATAATGTAAAATTGCAGAACATTTTATGTATACACACACACACACATACATATATATAATGAATAAAAGATTAATAAGAACATTTTATACACACACACACATATATATAGACATCAAAGCTTAAATAATTAGAATTTCAATCATTTTAATAAAGGAATCTATTAGATGGAACATTCATTTAAATTTGTTAACATCGCCACAGTTCACATGACATCTTTTAATATTACATATGTTGATTAAGATTAAAGTATATTACTAAAACTGGATTAAAAACAAAACAAAGTTATCACCATATCACTCTTACTTCAATTTCATATAATCTGTAACTCTTAGAAATAATATTGCAAGATAAAAATTTGCAAGCCACAATGCTTTGTTATGGTAGAGTTGAGAATTGTTTGCCCAAAACAGCTGATTTTTTATAGTCTCGAACCCAAACGAGGAATATGGTCCATTTATGGCAAGTCCTTTATAAAAATCTTCGTGTCTTTTTTTTTTTTTTTCATCACTAAAAATGATCTATCTAGTTTATCTTCGTTAGTTAATCTGTCTTGTTTAATAATCTTGATTAAAATCTTAATTCTATCTTATTTTTATTTAATTTTTGAAAAGTTGTTAAAAAAGCTTGTTTTTACCATTATCAAATGAAAGAATAATATAACTTAAAAATTCCATATTTTACATATACAAGGGGGCCATAATTAAACTTGACCTATTTAGGGCTCTCTATAGCTGAAACTAAAATGTGGATTGAATAGAAAATTTGTAGACAGACATTTCAAAGAATGTGCTCAAATATTGTGTATAAATAAATAAATAAATACAAAAAAAAAAAAAAGAAAGAAACGCTACGGAGGCATATATCAAATTACAAACAAGCCACAAATTTCAATACAAGCATCTTTATTTACTGCTACATAAATTGTCACCACGTTTTAGAGATTTTTCAACGTAAAGCATGTTATTCAATGCGGGCCTAATCATTAACCCTTCGTATCCCACTGGGACTTTAAAGTCCCATAAAAAAATTCCTCAATATAGCCTAAATTTACTACAGGATTTCAATGGGACTTGAAAGTCCCTATAGTTTAAGCTTTCCCTATATTTAAGCTATAGTTTAAGCTAAATTTAATATGATGTTTCTCATGCATAAAGAAATATAATAAAAAGTTTCAAACTATTTTTCCAAAAATAAGGTAATTTGGGATATAAAGGGTTAAGTAGTAAAATTTGCAGGAGATGAACAGTCTTCAACAGTTGACCACAGCTGATCAGCAGTGACCTGCCACACATGCACTGTTATGCGTTCCTTTATGTCAGCCAAAGTTACAAAATTTCCGTGGTAGACCAAACTCCTTAATAGTCCCATCAGTGATGCCAGATGGTCGAAAATTATTTCCCCAAACAGGTCTTCAATTTACCCCAAATCAGGTTTTTTTTTTTTTTTTTTTTTTTTTTTTGAAAAAATCCCCAACTTGATTTCTACTAAAAAGAGAAAATAAAAATTTTTTCAAATAAAAATATCAAGCAGATTTAAGTGGATTTAAGTTCAGATTTTTTCCCAAATGAAGGCAATTTTTTAAAAAAATCCCCAAATAACAATAAAGCTATTGAAAATCCCTGGTCGTAGAGATAAGTCATTGCGTTGCCAACATTGACAGAAAGTTGAAGAACTCCCCAGATTTGTCCCCAAACATTTTAGAATTCCCCCAAAAAGTCCCCACAAACATTTGGTCCCCAAAATTGCCCCCAGAAACCTCAAAAATCCCCAAAATGGGTGCAAAATCCCCAATCTAGCATCACTGGGTCCCATTGCCAAAAATCACACGTTAAACGGGCCGGCTAAGGAGCGGAAAATAAGGGACTAATCATTCTGTCATCTATAAAATTTTGCAGCAAAACTTTTTATAAATGTAAAAAGAATAGTTTTAAATGTCGTAAAATTTGAAAATGTTAAAATAGACCTTTTATTGAATATCATTTAAAGCATTTTGCACTACATTGAAATCCCAAGTGGACATTTCTTCTTCTTTTTTTTTAGAATCTTTGAACCAATCCTCTGAATTGTCTATATACAAATTTTCGACTCCAACACATTTTAGTTAGAGCTACAGATACTAGAGGTGAGTTCGGGCTCTATTTTTCTCGAAACATTTTTGAACTGGGCTCACCCGAGCCCGGAAACTTTTGTGTGATCAGAGCCCGAGCCTGTCCGAGCCCGATATTGAAAGTAGTACGCTATGCAACGCATACACAATAGTAAAATTAAATACCGTTTTCATTTTCAAATTAATTTTCTTATTATCAATCCTCAATTTAAATAACTATAAATGTTATTATAACAATTTATAATGTCTGTGTCTCTGCATACATGTATATATTTACAGTGCAGTCCATTGTTTTAACGCTCCTTTCGGGTGACAAAAAAATTATCCGAATTAGTTATATAATGAGGCCCAATATAACGAAGGAGGAAGGATTACTGTATAACACTATGACATAATATGCATCCCGTTAAAAAAAATGTTCAATTTAGAAAAAGGAAAGTCAAAGCTACTAAGGTTTGCAAGATTATTTTGTGATTTATAACCTATCATGACTATTATGGCATTACTAAAAGTGCTCTCAAAATGAATCATTTTTTTTTTTTTTAATTTTACATTTTCCAGTTTGTGAAGAATAAAATAAGCGGAACTTTTAGCTTGAATCCGAGTCCCGAAGACTACCGTAAGATTTGAGCCCGCCTCATCTCTAACAGATACGCTCAGTTTAATTATGTCCACCCTGTTCATATAAATATTAGTTTTCTTTAAAAAAGAAAAAAAAATCTCTTGCAAATATTTTAATGTCCTTGATTTATGTTCGAATTATCTCTTTTACTATCTAAAACAATTCTGCGTCGACAGCTGTGTCATGATAACCAGTGTCAGAATGTTAATCTCTACATAGTGTTTTATTCCATTTAGAGCTGAGCTTTATCTTTCAGGAAAAATCGTAGATAAGTTGTGTAAACAAAGTTCCATTTTTATACTTACGTCTGTTGCTACATATTCATGGTACGTTTTAAAAATCTACATTAGCTTAATTTCGTAGTATAAGGCAGTAGTATAAGGCATATAGTATCATGAGTCCATGATACTATATGACTGCCATTATCACTACCTACCATTATCACTATGCAAAAATTTGTATCGTAATTTTACAGCTTTTTTTTTTTTTTTTTTTTTTTTTATTAAATCTAATAGTGATTGTTTTCTATTCAGACAGTGATTGTTTCTGTTTGTGACTTACATTAGATTTACCTAGAATCATCCGAAGTTCAAACATTTTTACAGCAAATAATATTAGATTTCCATCAAATTACGAGTTTGAATATTATTACAACATTGGTAAGATAATGTGACACATTTATTAGTGTCGAAATAAAATCACTTGACTTAGTTTATAGTTACTACTATAACCTATTCGTCTACAATGTTATGAAAATGCGATCAAATTTACATAATGTACATTTTTTGTATTTAATTGAGACCACTCGAGCAACAGTCACCAACAATTGTTCTACGAGAAAAGTTTGATGTCCACAAAATCTGCATTTATTATTATTATTATTATAATTATATTTCATTAAAAATTACTGTAGCTTTTTACTTTCTCTTACCCATATGGTCGAGAAAGTATTGTTTTAGGGTCAAATTTTCGAACGTGAGTTTTTGTTATATTTACATGTTCTGAGGTTCCCTGAATGCGAAAATCATGCTTTTAGCGAAAGGTCTGTCTGTATGTGTGTTTGTTATCAGCATATCTCAAGAACAAATAGTAGCAGAAATTCCAAACTCGGTATTCTAAATGTGTATCATATGGGGATGCTACAGAAGGCTTTTCGTTGAGATGAAGCAAATGGTTCGTGTACAGGGACATTCAAAAGTATTCAAATACATTACGTCTATGGGGAAAATTGCAGGTAAGTAGGGCTTAACATCTATAGACTGCACGAAACCAAATGAAATGAATATATATCATTTTAATAGAGATAGTCAATTGGGAAAAACATTTTGTGCATGTAAGAGCCTCGCCTCCCACCCTCTGGGAGCAAGTCCCCCCTCGAGGGGAGTAAATTTTCATGATGGGTATCTTTCAAAAGAGCTCGCCAGTACCTTAAAAACGAATGGTTTAACCATCGATCTGCGATAATTTAAAATAAAGTTATAGATTTTTTTCAATTTTATCAAAAAAAAAAAAAAAAAAAAAAAATTAAATGTAATATTGAGATTTTTAGTGTTATACAACTTCTCGAATATGGAAATCGTCTGCATTATCATAAAAGATATATTTTTTTAAATAATAACTTTAATAAATTATTTTTTAAAAACAGATTTTTTTTTTTTTTAAATAGAGGAATTAAATTCTATATAAATGTAGGTGCACTAATGAAACAGGGGGTTGAGGGGGGTGGTAGCCCCCTCATACAGAACTAATTATCACATAAAACTCTTCCGAATCCTAATTTGAATTGTTTAACACAGGTTTACATAACAGTACTCGTTATATTACCTCTTAATCTGCAACCTGTATTTACAGTATTAAATTTCAGGGTAAGAGAAAGTCGTGTGAGTGACACACCAGATTATTTAAGGCTTTTAAGTGAATTTTAACTTCCGAATTTTTTACAACTTCTCAAAGAAGAATCATCCCAGTCGTTATAATAAACTGATAATAGACTCATTTTCAAGAACATAAATTAATTTAAAAAATAGTGCAGGAGAACGCCTAATGAATCACTTGAAATAACTCTTAAAACTAAATTACTGCTTCTATGAAGACCTCTATTTTGATTTTCTGTATAAAGTGAGTATCCATTACACTGAGAAAAAAATATACCACTTTCATCTAGAACGAATAGGTGGTCGTTTTTTAAATCCCTAAACTAGAAATATAGATTTTCGAGCAATTAGTATAGGGCCCGCCAATACACCGAGAAAAAATTCTGTAACTGACATCACGAATCTAAATTGTGGCTCTAGAAAAAATAGTTCCATGTCATCCTTATAAATTTCTTATAAAATTTTTTCTAGTCCCCTTCGAAAGGGAATTCTACAGATCTCTATTAGAATTCTTGAGCGTTTGCCTATACTATCGAGAACAAACCTATTTGAAAATATCCCCTGAATACAAGCGGCGGGATTCAGCAGCTATAATCATGGTTTATGACCCAATTCTAGAAAATCAAGCGGGAATTTCCCGTCATACAAAAGATTCAGAATATTCAGAATATTGTTTCACCTTCTAGAAATGTGTAGATTAGAAATTCTCGACCATTTCGTCTATTCAGTTTATTGGCGTGCCTTATGCGCATAGCTCGGAGATCTATATTTCTAGTTTAAGGATTTAGAAAATGACCATTTTTTCATTCTAGATGAAGGCGATATATTTTTTTTTCTTAGTGCACTGAACGAAAAATCAGGGAAATTTTCAGATTCAATTTTTAACAGTACAATTTGTACAAAAAAAGCAATTATCATTTGAAACACCAATGGATTTTCCCTGAGTGATGTCTATTGTGTATATTTTTTATTGTGTATATTGTTTATATTAATTTGAAAATTTTATATCTAAGACTACATTGATGGCCATTGAAAACTGTGCAAATAATAATAATAATAATAATAATAATAAAAAGAACGCAAAATGATGCGGTACGCATTGATTATTAACACTTTCCAAATGTACGTAATTGTTGTATAACTTTCAATACTCTTTGCCTACGTAATCACACAACAGACAAACAGTAGTTTTGAAATGAATACCGATAGACTAACTTAATCCCTAATCATTATTAAACGTTGTTAGAAAGTGTTAAAAATGCTTAACACTAAAAAAAGGTAGCCCTTATATTCTAATTGCAGTCCATAATGTATCTGAATATTTTAGTGTAGCCCGTAAATCTGAATGATAACAAAATCATATTCTATACAAAGTATTATTTTAGCATATTAAAAGTCAATGTCAATTTCTGTATGATTTTTACAATAGAAAGTTCTTTAAATGTAATTTATAAAAATGTCTGTCCTAAAATGCAATGTATTAGCATTTTTTTGGGTGTCCCTGTACACAAACCAGTTGCAAAGAACCTATTAATTTCATTTAAAATACGAAACATTCCGTAGTGAATTTGAATAGCATATCTAATTTTGTAAAAGCTTTGAAAACATTTATGGAAGCTGGGGCGGACAGATTAATATATCCAGACAGATAGATACTTAAATTGAAATCATATTTCCACTTAAAAAATCTTAAAAAGTGTTATATTGCTTAATGTAAACAAAAAATGTAATTTCAGCAAATTTGCAATAAAAGATTTTTCAAAGTAACTGAATATTTTTGTGTGGCCCTGTAAATGTAATTCTAATCATAATACATTCTGTAGAAAGCATTCTTTTGTGCATGTGAATAACATATTTCAATTTTATTAAGATTTGTTCGAAGTAAAGTTATTAAAATTTGGTTTATAGAAATACTTCTCACAGAATAAATGCTTTGGAATACTTTTGGGTGTCCCTGTACACAAATCAGTGGTGGTATTTACTCCATTTTCTATAGCAAACATCCCATAGTGAACTTAAACAACAGATTTCAGTTTCATTGAAATTTGATGAACAGTTGTCTTGCTCACATTTGCCCTCGAACTTATTTGATGTTCAAAAAATCCTGTGTAATGTCTACGACAAAATCCAATAAACAATTGGCAATAAATGTGACAGGCACCTTTATTTTTAGCAGTCGAGTGCGTCTGATGTAATCCGCATATGAGATGACGCAATAATCTTAATCTGCGCAAATGATGTAATATGTTAAAATACTCAAAATAGTCTTCTCGTCTTAAACTTTTGAAGCACATTTCTTAAATTAAGAGGCACATTTGAAGAGGCCTCAGAAGATTAAAAGGCACGAGTCGTGCCTTCACTGAGAAAAAAAATAATACCGCCTTTCTCTAGAATGAATAAGTGACCATTTTCTAAATCCCTTAACTAGAAATATAGATTTCAGAGCTATGCGCATAAGGCACGTCAATAAACTGAAGAGACGAAATGATCACGAATTTCTAGCCTACACATTTCTAGATGGTGAAACAATATTCCAAATATTCTGAATATTTTGTATGATGAGAAACTTTCGCTTGATTATCTAGAATTGAGTCATGAAGCAAGATTATAATTACCGGATCCCATCTCTTGTAATCTCATTTATTTGCAGAGTTTTTAAAATAACTTTGCCCTAGATAATATAGGAAAAGGCTCTAGAATTCTAATACGGGTTTCTAGAACTCGCTTTCAAAGGGGACTAGAATTTATAAGGATGACATGGAACTATTTTTTCTAGAGCCATAATTTAGATTCTAGATGTCAGTTACAGAGTTTTTTCTCAGTGTTTGAATTTAAGAGGCACATTATGATTTTTGTGCCCTTGAAGATTAAAAAGCACATATGAACCCTTTGAAATTAAGAGGTACATTTTTATATTTTTGCTAAATTCTTAAAAGCACATATAATGTCTTCACTTTTAAGAGAATAGTGTATGAAATAATATTTGAAATTATATTTTTAGAGTTACGAAAATATGCATACCCGTGCATTGAAATATATTAATATTAAATACTACATTAAAAATTCTAAAAAAATATTAATTTTTCTTTCTTTTGAAAAATTTTAAAATGCTACATGAGACTGAGTTTTTCAAGTTTTCCCAATGATTTTATGCGATTATATTTTATCATAATATTTTAAACATATTTGTACATTCTTTTATAGATTGATTAATAAGTTATTTTTTTTTTAAATATCTATGTCTTATTATAAATTTGCATGAAATTTCAGCATTCAAACATAAAAATATAAAAAAAAAAAGAAAGAAAAATAAATTACCAAGCAATTGATAAATTCATCCCAAACATGTTTAGGATATTTGATAAACTATAATAATGTAAAATCAATGGGGAAATTTCCAATAAAATTTGAATTTTTATAATTTTTGAAAAAATTTAATATATTTAATATTGGTATATTTCAATGTACATGTATGAAATTTTCATAACTCTAAGACAGTAAATTTAAAGGTTGATTTTTAATGTCCACCATCACCTTATGATGCACAGTTGCTGTTAAATTAAAGTTTCTTATTTTAAATTATTTTTTGTGCTTTTTATTAAGGGAATGTTTCAGTTTGCCAAGGTCAGTGAAATATATAGAAAAAATCACTATTATTATTATTCATTAAATAACATACATTTTAAATTCTGTTTTCACACTCAGAAAAATTGTGATATTTAAATAGGTTCGTGTTTTCGAAAAATGGTACAGACTTCTTCAAAAAAAAAAAAAAAAAAAAAAAAAAAAAAAAAGTATTTGAAGGTTACAAAATCCAAAATATCACATTTTACAGTTTAAAAATAAAATATTAAAAATTTAATGAGATTGATGAATTTCTGGAATGCGAATATGGAACTTATACAAATATTTGTTATTTAATGAATAATAATAATTATTATTTGCCGTATATTACAATGGGGTTCAAATGACTTTGATTTATCTTTTTAAGAGTGATGTAAATTTTTTTATCTTATCCATGAAGAATAAAAACTTTACAGGCACACATACACACACAAAAATAAATAAATAAAAAAAATAAATAAATAATAATAATAAAAAAAATCAATATTTTAGCTGGCAAAATCAGAATGCATATTATATGAAGAGGAAAAAAATAATATACAAGAATTACAACATAAAAGCAGCAAGTGGGTATTGCAGTATTCATTTTGCAATTAAAGGCTCGCTTCACTCACCGCCGTCGGAAGCCAAAGCTAGTGTTATTCTATGGGAAATTTTTCTTTAATAACTCATTAACTAATACATATTTTTAAATTCTCTTTTTACATTCTGGAAATTCCCAGCTGTTAAATTGACAGACCTTTTTTTTTTTTAATTTTCTATATTTTATTTTGAAGCTGCAAAATAAGAATTTTCAATATGTGAATTTTTTTCATTTCGCAATTTCAAAATAAAATATTAAAAATTAAAAAAATACATTTTTAAAAAAGGTCCGTCAATTTAAAAATTGGGAATTTTCTGAATTTAAAAACAGAATTTAAAAATATGTATTAGTTAATAAGTTATTTGTAAAGAAAATTTCCCCACAGAATAACATTGGCTCGGGCTTCCGGAAACAGTAAGTGAAGAGGGCCGTTAAACCTTTATTTAAAAAAATTGTATATTTCTATACAATTTCCGAGGTGCAGTCATATAAGTGTTAATTTGCATGGATCAGATACAAAAATATATACATCATCCTTAAAAAGTTGTGCAAAATGTAGTTTCATATAAGACTGCACAGAAATAAAGCACATTGACTACACTTCTGAATTAAGTGTAATCTTTCACCTGGAGAAAAAATAAAAACTACTACAGCACGAAAGCCACACCGCATGTTGCAGATTTAATGTTGTATGCATAGCAAATCTTTGCAATTTGAAAACAAGCCAACATTTCATTTTTCTGATGGTGCATCAAATTTAACAGTTTTGACCTAAAAGAATTGTTACGTGTTTTTGCGATTTATAGCACTTGTTAACCCGTTAGTAGTCGCTATAAACAGCGCCACCTATTACCGATTGCGCACTTTTTATTTAACTGTCACCAATAATTTTAAGAGGTGATGTGATCGACGTTTTTTTTTTATTTTATTCGCGTTTTATGTATATCAAATGCCACTTATAAAAATTTTTGGGGGCTATTGAATAAAAAAATATGGCAACCCTGAAGGATGGGGGGCAAATCGACCAACTAGCGACTACTAACGGGTTAATGAAGTTTTTTTTTTTTTTTTTTTTTTTTTTTTTTTCCCCTTTGAACAAAGTTTTTTCTTCTTCTTCTTCTTCTTCTTCTTCTTCTTCGTGTGTGCAAGCATTTTAAAACTGTCTTGTATTCAGCTCAACTATAATTAACGGATTAACGATAAAAATATATACAAATATATAAAATATAAGTCTAAAATCTCATTATTATTTACAATTATTTTCTAACTTCTTATTAACATTATCTTTATGGAATTGATAAACATAAAATTTTAAATGTTTATAAGTGATTGTTAAAAGGAAGTAATACACTTTAAAAATATCTTTCATTTTATTCCCTTCTCCCAACTTTTTTTTTTTTTTTTTTTACAAATAAAATTTAATGGCCATACTTGGAAGCTTCTCTGGAAGCTCTCAAGTAAAGTCAATCTGAAGATTTCAAGTAATGCTGTTAAATTTTACTTCTAAGTTAAAAACAAGGCTTCTATGCATTTTCTTTTTTTAGAAAGTAATTTAAATTTAATTATGGAATAATTTGTTGAACAGAATTACTGTTAAATATGAAAAATAAAAAAAACTTATTAAAATAAATAATTGCAAAAGATCTTTTAACTGAAAGATACTGAAGAAAAGAAGTGTTTCAAACATCTTTAATACGATTAGTTTACTGTTTATCAATCCGTTACATCTGTTATTAACAGAACATTAATAGGGTTCCTATATTTTTATGTGTATTTTATTCTTTTTTCACCATTATTTCAGAACAGTAATTTTTAAAATAATATAACATAAAACCTTCAAGTTTATTTATTTATTTATTATTATTATTTTTTTTAAATAGTGATAACAATATAATAAAGTGCACATAAAAATATAGGAATGCTGCGATTCCTGCATTAATAATCTTAAATATCTGCACTGTAAGTCCTACAAAGGAGATAAACGTGAAATATTAGAATTTACTTTAGATTTCCTTACTAAAACCATTCTAACATTAATTTTAATCGAGCTTAGTTATTGCTGATTACCTTAAAAAAAAAAAAAAAAAAAAAGTATAACCATAGCCTCCTAAACTAGATAACTGTCGTGTTGCTCGTAATCTTGGCAACACTTCAAGCGGTAGATAGCGCCATCTGGTGCAGATTGAACGACTGTTTTATTCAACAGCCACCACTATTTTTTAAAAGTGATATATGATAGATGTAATCGACGTTTCTTCGATTCTATTCGCCTTTTATATACAGGGTGTCCAAGAATTATCTTTACAACTTTTAAATTTAATAACTTTTGAAATAAAAAGGATATTCACATTCTGTGTTCTGCAGTTATTAGTGCAACTCATAAAGTTTTTTTTCTGTTTAGGTTAGCCAGTTGTAACTGAGCATATGGACCCCACAGGAGAAAGCACAATGTGTGGCATGGTTCATTGAGAGCAAATCGGACACACAAGTTCAACTCAATTGCAGGACCAAATTTGGCAAGACGCCACCATCCAGACCCACCATCTGTGCATGGCACACCAGCTTCATGACCACAGGCTCAGTGTTACATAAGAACTGATTTTTTGGGACTGCGCTGGAATGCTTCGCGAACCCGCTCAACAGTTTCATCACTTGTGCTGGGTCGTCCTGCTCCTTTCTTATGTAACACTGAGCTTGTTGTCATGAAGTTGGTGTGCCATGCACGGATGGTGGGTCTGCATGGTGGCGCCTTGCCAAATTTGGTCCTGCAATTGAGTTGAACTTGTGTGTCCGATTTGCTCTCAATGAACCATGCCACACATTGTGCTTTCTCTTGTGGGGTCCACATGGTCAGTTACAACTGGCTAACCTAAATAGAAAAAAAAAAGCTTTATGAGTTGCACTAATAACTGCAGAACACAGAATGTGAATATCTTTTTTATTTAAAAAGTTATTAAATTTCAAAGTTGTAAAGATAATTCTTGGACACCCTGTATATCAAATCTCACTTTTAAAAATTATTGATGGCTGTTTAATAAAGAACTCGCGCAATCTATACCAGGTGGCGCTGTCTACCACTTGAACTGTTGCCAAGTTTACGAGCAACGCGACAGGTACCTAGTTTAGGAGGCTATGGTATAACTTTTAACCCTCTTTTGCCATAACTCAAACAAAAGAATAAGAATTTGCATTAGTTTTGTTGCTGCTCATATATTCTTTAACCACATTTCTTTGGACCACGGAAGCTTCAGCGCAAGTGTTGATGTGATGTCGATTATCACATATCCTAAAAAAACATATTTTCATTTATAAATAATAAATAAATAAATAAAATAAAATATGTAACGAACACATTTTTATAACCTCTAAATTGCAGCTTAAATTCACATACAGTATGTTCTTTAAATTTTTACATTCTCCCTCTTTCCACATATGCATATTTTGCTAATTGAAACTCTATCGAAAACTTTGATCATGTATTATTCGTGCTTTAACATTAATGCAGATCTACAAACTACAATAGCTTGTTATGACTTTTCCTAATTCGGTTTCTTTTCATCTTACAAATAAATGCAGTTTTGTCGCCATGGGAGCATACCTTGTCTTATAACATGGTACGTTAATTTTTGCTTAAAAGTTCCGGGTTCTCATGGCGATTTTTTATCGATTAGTGAGGACTGTTTGAATTGTAATTATGTGGTAATCTTTTCAAAAATTGTGTATGTTTATACGTAACACAATTAAAACCATTTTTTCTCTACTAATTTGAATTTAGTTTCGACTAGAGCTCTGGCGAAATTAATAAAGAAATCGGAACGTCAAATGATCACAGTGATGCCAGATTCGGGATTTTGTCCCGATTTTGGGGATTTTTGAGGCTTCTGGGGACAATTTTGGGGACCAAATGTTTGTGGGTACATTTTTGGGGATAAATCTGGGGAGTTCTAAAAATTTCTGTCAATGTTAGCAACGTTATGGTTTATTCCTACGACTAGGGACTTTCAATAACTTTATTGTTATTTGGGAATTTTTTTCAAAAATTGCCTTCATTTGGGGAAAAATCTGAGCTTAAATCTGCTTCATTTTTTTTTTTTTTTTCTTTTTAGTAGAAATTTGAAGACCTGTTTGAGGAAAATTATTTTCAACCATCTGGCATCACTGCTTGATCACAAAAACTTCACGGGTGAAGTCGACATTTTGGGCTCTCACTCCAATACTATTAAAATTACTTCAATTATAATTATTCAATAATAATAACTTTATAAAAAGTTGGTCACCTATATCGATGAGTAATATATCATATAAAATGTTTAATAAGATGTTTCGTGATTATCTACAGAAATGTCTGGATTAATGAACACTGAGTTATTGTCTAGTCACTTCGCAAGAATTCTGAAATTGTTTTTACAAAGCAAACTTCTATAACCAACAGCCATCTACAAATCCTCTACTTCAAAAATCTTCATGTTGACAGTTGACTCCACGAGTTTAGTGTTAAAATAGGCATGATAATCATTGTGGTTGAAAGCAAATAAGTGCTAAGAGAATACGAAATTACTGGATGCTTTCCGAATCCCAATCTGTCGGTCAATTTGGGTCAGAATCGTCCATGATTCTAGGTGCAGGAAACGGGGCTGCACTATATTTAGAATAAATAAAAGGAATAAAATACTAGTCAATTTAACACATTTACATTTTATTAAAATTGAAATCAATGTTTTAGATATTTTAGTCAAATGATTGGACGAAAATTGCTTTGGAAGCTTTTCTCAAAAATTAGATTTATCATCAATCCTAAAAATTGGCTACACGATCCAGAGAAAAAGTTCGACAATTAATTTTGCTCTAATGAATGATTATCCCCTAAAACAGAATCACCACTTTTGTCACCATAAATAATACTGGGTCTCTTCTGCTGACAATATTCACTCTAAAAAGAAAAATAAGATTTTTAAAAGATTTTATATTTTTATTCATAACAAATTCAAATATCTGATAAAAATATTTTAGCAATAACTATTTTGTCTGTTAAAGCATTTAAATTTTAAGTAATAAGCAGACGTTAAAAAACACTTAAATCTCTTCCACTTGTATACAGAATTAAAAAGGAGGGGGGAGGGGTTATTAATGATGTATTATCTGGATTATTATTATAAGTATTTATTTACACTTGGGTGATGTTTGGAGAGTTCTTATTATATTATTATGCAAATTATACATTAAACAGGAAAAAATGCTATAAAAAATTATAACTTAACATGAAATTCAAAAAGAGCAAAATAAAAAAAAAACCTCTGAATTCAGTGATAGTCCTCAAAAAGTTTCACCCCTCAATATGATTGAAATTACTATTAATTTAAAATATTTAAAATATTGCCAAATTGAATTTATATTATCTCATTGTGTAAAACATTTTCATTTTATAAAGTTGGTATTATAAAGCCGAAACGTTTTATAATGCATATATAATTTAAATCAGCTTTATATTAAAATTGATAATTTGTAGCTTAAATTAATGAATGTAGCCGCCATTTGAACAAAAAGTATCCTGATCGGTAATTGCCCCGGTATGATCGATGTTTACCCCGTTGCCGGGGTAATTACCGATCAATAAATTTTTTGAATTAAACAAACTTCAAATAAATTGTAATCAATGTCTATATTTTATTGAATAAACACATGGTGACGCTTTAACCATGCTAACTTTAGTTACACCATTTGCAGAGATGGAACACGGGCGCAGAATTCATACCACTATCAATGTAAGACAATTTTCTACCTCTTAAATCGACGATATTATAGGTAGAGAAATTTCTTTAACACATTCCGGTGTGAATTCTGCGCCCGTGTTCCATCCCTGCATTTGTGATAAATTTAGAGGTATTTAGTTTTTTTTTTTTTTTTTATCGTGAATTACCTCGGTCCACCTTAAATAAATCAAAAGAATCTTTTAATAAATATTTTGAATGAACAAAATAAACAGAATTTCAGTACTTTTTTTTTTCTTTTTAAGGTAGATGATAGGAGGTTTTGTCAATATTTATTTACAATCAGCAAATACTGTATTGCCATTGGGTATTAACTGAATAAAAATAAAAATGTGAGTGAAACCCCTTATAGTTTAGCTTTTATTTTGTGAGAACTGAAATTCTGTTCATTCTATCTCTCACCACTCTTTAAATTTACACGATATTTGCTTGGAGTTTTCATATACTAAGTTGCTCAATACATTTGGCTATTAAATTATGCAAATGAAAATTTTTAAAAGCTAGTGCATGCGAAGATAAAAATTATTTAGTGAAAATGATCATATTTCATAGGATAATTAACATTTTTGCATTCTAATTGCAGCATGTTGTGTTTGATGAAGTATGCCAAATTTTCTGAAAATGTCTTAGCTCCGGGTTCAATACCCTACGTGTTATAATTAAAAAAGTGGAATTTTTTTGTAATGTTAAAAAAAAAAAACAAAAAAAAACAAAAACATTATATCTCTATGAATACATGTGTTAGCATCTTAATAATTTATACAGATAATGAAACAATGCCTCTTAATCACATGCTATAGCCAAAATACATTTCAAGTCTTACTTTTTACAGGGTGATCTAAAACTTTTTGATTTTTCTTTAATTTTTTACTAGTCCCCTTTTCTTTTTCAGGATACAATTTTTTCTGAAACATGTATAACGTGTTCTTTACGCTGCCAAAGTTTCAGGATAACACTAAAAGAACTTTTCTAAATATGAGACAAAATTTTTAAATTTTAAAGTGTCCAAATACTTATTGGTAAGTAGTGTAGTTGTGTTTTTGAGCATACTGCGCCGTTATAAAAGTATAATTTTGCAGTTAAAGCACACCTATAGATAAAATTTAAACTTATTAGGCAATAAATAACTTATTAGGGAAAAAAATGTATTTTTGTGTATTTTAACGAAATCTGTATTTGTCGATACTTCTTCCAAAATGTATTTTTTATTTATTTATCTATTTATTTATTTATTGTGACTTTTGGATCTCCCAGTATATTTCTATTTCTATTTCTATTTATGCGATTAAATATAAAATTCATTCATTAAAAAAAAAAAAAAAAAAAAAAAAAGTAATTTATATGCTTTTTAAGATTTAAAATAATGTATTACACATTTCTGTATATTTTTAGTGCTATGTAAAAGTAAAAGTAAATCCAGAAGTTAATTCAATAATATTTGTATTACATTCCCCCCCCCCCCCCCCCCCCCAGTAATTGTGGGATCTTTCTTCTTCTTCTTTTTTTAATAAGTATTTAGTTTATTATTAATATTGCAACAAAAACATATATCATAATAATAACTAAATTTTCACTTCAAAACATTAATGGTAAATAATAAATAGCACAGTATCTGTAAAGTTTACAATTGAATGAAGGTTCTGCATAAAAACCTAAGAAAGTTAAAGAATTTTTCGATCTTCCAAATTAAAAGAAATTCATAAGTATCTGTAAGATTTTACTTCGGAATGAGGATTTTGTCTTAAAACCAAAACGTAGTTTGAATAATAATAGTCTTCGAGCTTAATACATTAACATTAAATTTTAATTATCTTTGGAGATTCTTTTGTGTATGAGAACATTGTCTTAAAATCATGCATTAAAATTAAAGTAATAATAAAAGTCGGAGCTTAATAAATTGACAGTAATTAATAATTATCTATGAGGTTTATGTTTTTTATAAGGATTTTGTACTACAACTATAATAAAAAAATAATACAATTCAGTCTTCAAGGTTAATAAATTAATAATAATTAAAAGTTACTTGCGAGGTTTCATCATAATATAAAGATTCAGTTGTGCTAACGAAATAATGTCAAATAACAATTGCGTTTTTGAGCTCAGTAAATTAACTGTAATTAACAGTTATTTGTGATGTTTCTTTTTTAGATGAGAACTTTTACTGTGTCCAAAAGAAACCCAAAACAATATTTAAATTTTCGAATGCAATAAATAATCCGTAATTAAGTTATTTGAAAAGTTTTATTTATTTATTTATTTTTATCGAGAATTGCTTACTACAATAGTAAGAAAATTAACATAATAATTAAATGCTCGGGTGCTCAATAAATCAACAATATAAACAATTATATGTGAAGGCTTTTATCTAATATGATGATTGTGTTCTACAATCAAAAGTTTGTTAAAATATATTCAACGCACAGGTAAAAGTTGCCTACAGGGGGAATATTTAACTTAGATTTCGAAAATTGTCTCTATTTTTCAAAATTTTGAAATTCAAAATATAAAATTATTTTATAAATAGTAATAAACAGTAGGGTGGATGGATGGTTGGATTTTACGTCGCACTAGTGCTGCGCAGATGGGCAATTGGCGACGGTCTGTGACACACCCCTAGAGGTGGTCCGGAGACATGCCATCACAATACGGATCCTCCACGGAAGGGATGGCTCTCCCGCTTCGGTGACCCCCAGAGGTATAAGTTTTGATGGGAACATGGAGGACATTGCGACCACGACAGATTTTACGTGCACCAGCCACCATTAGTGTACACGACGGTCTTTGGCCGGCTCGAGTACCGAACCCGCAATTTTCCAATTACGAAACCGGCGCTCTACCGACTGGGCTACCGCGGCCCAGTAATAAACAGTAACAGAGAAACATGTTTAATGAATGTAAGATCCTCTTTAACCTCATTTCCCAGTAGCAAAAATTCTTTCGAAATCAATATATATATATATATATTTATTTAATATTGATTTCGAAAGAATTTTTACTACTGGGTATTTATTTTTTATTTTTAAGATCCTCTTTAACCTCATTCCCCAGTAGTAAAATTCTTTCGAAATCAATATAAAAATGCCTTTCCCCTCTTTCGCTTTTTAACACTTACCAGCAAAGTTGAACACCATAACTAGAAATTTCTGTTGTTGCCTTTCATTTTAATTAAGCGTTTTTAAAACTTTCCAAAACTGTTTAAGAGTGTTTATGATTTAAATTAATCTATTTGTCTGTTATTCTGTCCGTCTAACTGTCAATTTATTTATATGTCAGCCTGACTAATAAGTACATTCAGAATGTCTTCAAAATTATATATGTTATTCAAATTCCCTACGGAATTTTCACTAATGGAAAAATGGAATAAGTACCATAATTGGTTTGTGTACAGGCACACCCAAAAGAATGCCAACGCATGTTCTTATGAAAGGCATTTTTATAAATCTTACTTAAATAATTTTGTATTGTATTAATATAATCATATTGACATTTAATGTACAAATTCTAAGTAAAAATGTTTTCTATAAAATGTGGTATGTTTAACGTTAAAATTTATGAAGCTATACTAAAATATTCAGATACACTAAAGGCTACAGTTGAAAATTGTTGGAATTGCATCTACGTTTGTGTTAAGCATTTTTACCATCTTCCAACAATGTTTAGAGTGAATATAATTTAAATTAGTCTGTTTGTCCGTTTTGTAATCATGAAGGCAAAAGACATTGAAATTTAAATGATGTAAGAAGAACGTACTGTTGGAAAGTATTAATTAGTGTAAACCGCGTAATTTTTCATTCTTTATTTTTCTGCCGGTTAATATGTTAAAGAAGTAACGAAACTTTGGAGAAAAAAATTAACATTAATTAATACTTATAATATACTCATAGTAAATAAATTTCATTATAATTTTCATTCTTTTTCTTTACGTACATTCTTTTAACTGCTTCATTTCGTTCACTAAGTTTCACAAAATGAAACTTATATACTCAGTCTCTTGTTATTTTCCATGTGTAAGACTCAATGACACTTGCTTTACTGTTGAAGCTGATTCATTATCTGACTAAGCTGGATTTCCATTGTTCGTTGAGAATCGGGCATTGAGCTCAACGAACAATGGGTTCAGGCATTTCTCCCCAGATACATGTCTATTATGTAAGCTGAAATTTCAACTCTACGCACTTGCTCCAATTCTGTTCCCTTATCTGTAGCAGTTGTCTTTATCTAATAACGATAAAACTTCGCAAGAGAGGAAGAACATCCTTTAAATCTGCGTGAATTTTGAAATGTAAGAGCTGAACATGTATTTCTATAATAAAATATTACAGAAATCTGACAGATTTTGCATATTTTATCGTGTTCCCCGTAGTGTAATTACATATTTGGGGATTTTTGAAGATACATCCAAACAGTTATATCCCTGAGATACAAAGCTTTTAAATGTGTCACACTTATGTGTTTGTCCCCCATAAGGTGTGTTAGTTAGTATTCCTCTCCCACACTGCAGGACTCGGGTTCGAATCCCGGGCAAAGTATCGCCTTTACCAATGCATTGTCTCTGTTAGGGTTAGAGATGGCTATCCACTGGATGCTCCTTCAGAAATAGCAATCAATTTGGCGAATTACTGGCCAATTCTAAGTCACAAGTGCTGCACCAATCAGGAAAAAAAATATCTATTTTCTACTTTTATAACTTAATAAAGAACTTTAGTTTCACCAAATCACAAGGTGTTCCTTTATTTGTACTTAAATAAAATGGGAGTTAGGGGAAATTTTATTGTTTATTCATTTATTTATTCATTATCTTTACAGAAATTCCCGGATTTGCAATTTCGCGTATTTAAAGAGCGAAATTCTTTCAGCTACATGCAGTTTTACCCGTGATTCCTCTAAATGAATTTTCAAGAAAATTTCCTTCTTAATGAAAACTTGAAAGGAATTTTACGGGGCTTAACATAACATTCCTGTCATTTGTCTCATAGTTTAAATGGATCTTTTCTTTTCTTTTTTTCTTTTTTTTTTAACTGTGTAAAGTCTCTATTCTATTTTCATTTAAATTATATTGTTAATACTTATACTTGAAAACTTATATAAATTAGGTATACATTCAAGTATTAAGTTCTTTGAAGAGTTACGTGTAATCCATCATATATATATATATATATATATATATATATACATATATTGTTTTATTATTTATATCATTTCAAAATAGAAAAAAAAAGAAAGAAAGAAAGAGAGTGAGACAGCATGACAAAATTTACTATTAATTTATTTTCTTTAGAAATCTACTTACTGCAATTTCTTGGTTTACTTATGTATATATACAACTCATAAATTACCATCGCATGTCAATGTCTGTAATATTAAAGCAAATAAAACCAAATTTGAACCATGAAATGATCTAGGTGATATCTTACATGACTTCGCTCATTATAAACAATTAATAATTTACTTGAAAGTAAAAGGAATTCTTAAATCCGAATAACATCAGAAAAAATGGAGACATATTATTGTCTAGATATTAATAAATGTTAATCTTTAAAATTCTGTTTGCAATTAATTTATTTTTACTTTAGTAATAGTTTCTTTAAATAATAACTAACAATACAGATAATGAGTCTAAATCATCATTCTATAGTTAAGACATAGATGTCAACATTTTAATTTATTCCGGAGTATTTTTAGTTCCGCCTTTTTTCACACCACTTTATTTATAAAAACGTTTTCTTCAATATATAACTTCGATAAAATAAGAAAAAATTACTTTTAAAAATAGGTAGTACGAAATAAAGGCGGGACTAAAAATATTACGGAATAAATTAAAATGTTGCCATCTATGGTTAGAATACATTAAATTTCAGGGATTTTATTAAAATTTTATGAGATGTTTACTACAGTAAGTCACATACCTATCCTCTACCTCAGTGGTCGGCAAACCCATTATTCAACAGAGTCAAATGTCAGCAGTACAATAATTAAAATTTTTTTAGAAAGCAAAAATTTGTTAACTTGATTTATATTGGTTGGTACATTAACAGGGAGTAACAGGGAGCAGCCCCCGCTCATCACTCTTGGAGCGATGTAGAGCGCTTCTAAGGGGACTACTCGCAGTTTATTGAAAAACTCAAAAAAAAAAAAAAAAAAAAAAAAAGAAAAATACAAATTTCGCCAGGCGCAATCCGGCCTAAGCCGACAGTGGGCGATTATTCAGGTGCTAAATTTCCGGGCTATGCCCCACGCGACAGGTGGTTGGTACATTGTTATTAACACAATTCGGGTACTCTTAAGTCGACATTTGCTAAAAACCTCCTCAATCTGATTAAAGTACGTTCACTAGCGTCAATGCCTACCAATTTTCCTGTCCACACTTGTTTGGTATAAATGTATGTATAATACCTTTATACATACATGTATAAATATTTTTACACTTGTATATATATCATCCTTTGTGGGGACGACTTCTTACGAAGTTCGCAAATCGGAGTTGTGGGGAATCTTAGTTCGGTTAAGAGTCACTACTCTACTTAAGAAGGAGTTTTACGAGTTTAAAATTAATCTTTCAGATCTTGCGAAATATAGCAGGTAGGAAGAAACAGAACAAAGTTGTCGGAAGTCAAATGACGTAGGAAATGCAAATTAATGGGACAAAGTACAAAAGGGGGATTAAAATGATACTTTGGGAGTTTTGGTGAGGTAAGAAGGGTTGTTTGTGGATTTTTACGAGTTTTGAGAAGTTTTGCGAAGGGAGAGATGATAGTAAAATGCCGCTCAGACTATAAAGAAATATAGACAAGCTTCACGCTATTATGCAACTATGTTGCTGAAAGTTAATGGGTAATATAAAGTTATTTATTATATTTGAATTGAAGTTATTTTATTAAGAAGAAGCCCCATTTTCCCTCCTTGAGAGATTTAATTAAATATTTGTTAAGTTGAACATTAAAGTCTCAGTGTTTATTCTCTTACACTTACAGCAGGTTCAACATGAAAGTCGAAGGAATCACTTCATCACAAGGGTGCAACTATTCGTTTTTAAACCTGTATACACAATAAGATGTATGGTGTACTTTATATATGATATATACACCATTCTCAGTTCTCGACATTGCATTTTCTTTCAATCCACAATGCTCCCTACAATTAATTTAAAAACTTTTCTTAAAATTTTAATTTTATGTTAAACTATAAGTACGTAAAATAAAACTTGATATCATAATGATAACTATCATGCCAATGAATTGTCAAACTCTAATGTGAACATCACCAAAGTCTTCCATCTCTTTGGGAAGCTTGCGTAAGTCATGTTTGTATATTTAACCCTACAAGACACCCAGTTCCATATGTGGAACACCGACTTTAATGGTTCCTATAGCTATAAAACTATTAGTAGCGACATCTCTTGACATCTTGATAGAAACTACTGACATTTAGCAATGTAGTAATATGAATCTTTACCTATAGATGTCGTTCGTGTTTTTGTTATAGTGGCACTCAGTGTGAAATTTGAATAGTCGTTTGTTTGAATTCAAAAATAAAAAAAGAATAGTTATTGAACAGTTTAGACTAAAAAAAAAAAAAAAATACTGTGTTGTTCTATGTATGTGTGTCCAATATACAATACTATTTTCAAAACAATTCAATTGTACTAGTTTGATACCAAAAAGTATAGTTAAGGCTCAGTGTACCGTATGTGGAACTGAAATAAAAAGTTGATTTTTCCGTAAAATATGGTTTTATTTTTATTTTTATAGGTTTTCCCTATCTTCTGATCATTAATTACAACCTATATATTTTTGTCGCGCACTAAAAAAAAAAAAAATTGAACCTTGTAGGGTTAATTTTAAGCTCGATTTCAAATTCTCATCAATAAGAAGATTTACTCTTCATAAAGTTCTTGGCTGAAAATTAGTTTTCCCGTGAATATATGCACCCGAATAAAGAAATAATGGCAAACGCTAGTTTTTTAAACTGATTATATGAATCAGGAATACTATTCCAGTTGTTAAAAATCAATATATCTTCCTTCTCATTTTTTTTTTTTTTTTTTTTTTTTTTTTTTTTAAGTAGACCGCTTGTGCTGTAAACTTTGTTCACATTTTTTTTTTCTCCAATATTTCTGCATCAGTATAAAGGTGTTTAAATTTTGAACTCCACAACGTTTCAATGTTGCCAATGGCAATATTAAAAGGAGAAAAGATTAAATTTGTTACAGTAGCATTAAGAAGTATTTTATCAAAGGCTAGCGTCGCTTTGATTTCTGAATTCTTGAAAACCATTGGAAAAAGTTTTTCTCATTTTTAAAGGTATTGTGCTGAATTAACAATAATAATATCAGAATTATTTTCTTGGCGATGTTTCAAAAGGTTTAGAAAGAGAAAGTTTCTCTTTCAAAATTTTGAGCAAAAAATAAATATTATGTTTTTGAAGGACATACCTTCTTCTAAAGCCGATTTTTTTTTCTTTTTTTTTCTTTCCCTGTAGTTTTCGATTAAGTTGATTTAAATGAAACATAACGTCTACCATGAAATAAAACTTCTGGATACACTAATCGTTCGTTAGTTTTGGATAGTGAATACCTTTCTCAAGGGGAAATACTGCATTTTTTTTTTTTTTTTTTTTTTTTTAATAGAAAACGAAACGGTTGTAATAAGGAAACAAATCGGCTTCTTCCAAAACTCTCTTCTTACTAATTAATGGACCTTCTTATACAGCAAAAGATCTGCGTTTTCACTTTTGATTTCAACCAAAAATCCCTTTAATTGGTGATGATTAAGACATTTAACTATAATGGAGTTGATAACCTTAATCACCAATTTCGTAACTGTGTAAATTTCTTCTGGAAATGTCAGTATACAGAGCTCTTCTTCATGAATGGTATAATGATATATACATATCTCGTTATTAATTTTCTCTGTCAAGATAGCAACAAACTCACTTCTTACGTCGCGTCGGTCATACTTTTTTCCCCGTCTGTTGAAACTGAGGGAAATTTATTGAGTGGAATATGGTGTTTTTGAAAGTACTCAATCACAGCATTTGCTATATCCTGTCTACGTGTTTGAGCTTTAAGTGACAATAATCCTAAATATTCTTAAGAACCTGTATATGATACAAGCTGTATATGAAATTAAGCTTGCGCTGTTTTATTTATGTCTCAAGATTCATCCTCTATCATTGATAAAATAAACTGAAACAAATTTAAAATCTTAGACTTGCTGGTTAGTTCTATTCAAAAACATTTTAACTGTTCTATCTTTCCCTGTGTTAGAAGACAATGGCAATTATTTATTTTTATTTTTATGCATAATTTATTATTATTATTATTATTAATATCTGCTTTGTTCCTAAGCCATATTTCACCATCGTCCTAAAAATAGGACACCAAGCATAAGTGGTATTTATATAAATTCTTTTAAATTTTTTAATTCAGATTAAAGGCGATATATTATTCAAAAATCCAGTAAATGCATATGTGTCTTTATCGTTAGTTTAAATTAACGTTTAATATAGGATATATATTTTTTTAATTTTTAAAATGACGATTTTTGAAGATTTATTTTTTCAACACAGTATTTATTACTTAAAAAGGTTTTACGTTCAAGAATAACGGACATATAAATTTATTGAGGTAATATTCTACACTTTTGTACTGGTAAAACAATTATACAAAAAAAAAAAAAAAAAAAAAAAAAACTAGATGACCTGTTTCCTTATATTTCCGACTGTCCTAAACCATTGTCCTATTTTTAGGACAGCCTGTACCGATTAAACAAATGAATGGTTGGTAAGATTTTTGATTTTGTATGTATATATAGGCTTAAAGAAACATATATTTAAGATTTCATAAAGAAAAAAAAATATTTTTTCAATGATTGGTTGGGTTAAAATCTTGAATTTGGAGGAATTTATAAAATATCACTTTATGTATTCGCCCTATGCATATGTTTTACTTTTCATACAAATCTCTTGACCAACCACAAAATTTTCCATCCAGTAATTAAATACAGAACATGATTTATCTTTACCCTTCTGCTGCTCTTCAACTTTCTTCCTTCCTTGCATCACCGAAGGGATATTTAGTGCTAAGTGACACGCGGTTACTTGTAAATTGTCGCTCCAAATTTGATTATTTGTTAAGAGCTATTTTTTTTCTTGTAAAAGTCGCAAAGCCATTTTAGTTTTGAATAAATTCGAAAGTCTCGGTCCATTCAATTTTAAATTCACGATTTTGTTCTTTCTCGAACTTTCAGTCGCACTGTATGTGCACGTTCTCATGTACAATTCTGATAAAGAGCCATACTCTAACACCCAAAGAGCTGCATGTGGCTCGCGAAACGCAGTTTGCCAACCACTGCTCTAACTGCTCTAACTAACCACTGCTCTAATCCAATTAGTAGCCTCATATAGCCGCTGTTAATTTTTAGTTTGTATTAATTTTGATTTTGGGGAGGTTTCATTCACAATTTTAGTAACTTGTATGATACTTATTCTTACTTAGGTAATGATTCCTTCAAAATACAAATAACATTGCAGTTAGTGAATGTATATCTTCTGTAAATTATTAATACATATTAAATTTAACTGATTTCGTTAAAATATTATGAAATGATTACTAACTTATGCATATTACTTATTTTCACTTTTGTAATGGTTTCTCCGAAGTGCAAATAACAATGCAATCAGCGGGTTTATATCTGCAGTTAATTTTTAATATGTATTATTTTTTTAAGGAAACTTTAAGAGCACCCGAGTAAACGTATTTAATCAGGAAAACGTTTTATTGACATGCCCAAAGTTTAAAGCTGATTTTTCCAATATTTTTCTAGATATTTAAAAAAAAAAAAAAGCCTAAAATTGAAAGTGTCCGGTCATTTATGGTAAGATACCATATTTGTTTTGAATTAAATAAATAGATAAATAAATATACATTGCCAGAATTAAAATCATTGGTCGGTGGTCCATAATGTATTGTTGCGTAGTTGGGGGTTCGTGAATTGTCCGAGAATGAAAGGCCAAACGTACAAAAATTCAGTAATTTATTCACAGAAAGTTCCAGAAAAATACAGGTCTATAAACCAAGTATCAGCTTCAATTCGACCAGTAAACACAGCTTAAACAACAGCTGTCAATAGCAAATCCACAGTACAAACTGTATAGCAATGACACTTAAAGCAAGTCTCTTTCGAAGAGGCTCAATGCAAGCTGACCGACTCTGATCACAGACTGAACTGAACTAACTCTGATCACAGACTGAACTGAACTAACTTGCCTTGGCAAGAAAGCAGGCTTATATACCCCTGTAGAAAAGCGTGGAACGTTCCAGAAATCTCCATATCTCATCAGCCAATGGGATTAGAGCTTCCATATTTGGTATATTCCTTATAAAGATTTTCTCGCCAAGGTCGCCAAAAAAGTCGCCAAATTTCGCGCCAAATGCATTACCTGCCTTATTGGGCTTTTTAATGCGTTTTTAAGGGGAAATAAGGCTATTTCAACGCTAAAATGACTAGAAATGGACAAAATTAGCACTTTATTAACTTAATAAGCCTCTTTGAGAGAATTTACACAGAAATAAACACAATTATTTACAATTTTGTAACATTGCCCCCCTCCCAAGGACTGCACGTCCTGGGCAGTACAACCCTTGGTAAAGAGGCGAAACTAACTAAATTTACACAATCTAAAATACAAAAACTAAGTTGCACATAACGATAACATAGAAATATAAATTAAGTGGGAAATATTTACAAAATTCACAAATATGTACAAATATTTATATACAAATATTTACAGTGCGCATGCGCAAATTTTACCAGTATTTACATTTTAAATTTTAATATTACTGTTAATTGTGGTACTTGGCTAGCCTGTTATAGTGCACCACCTTTGGTTTTGATGAAGGTGTTTTAGTGATCCGCACCTTTACATCATTCAGCCTTTTTAAGATTGTGTATGGTCCGTCCCAGTTGCACTGTAACTTGGGAGAGAGTCCATTGCGTCGAACAGGATTCCACAACCAGACCTTCTCTTCTTCCTGGAACGCATGTTGTGTAGCCTTTAGATCGTACCTTGTCTTCATTTTCTCCGTTGCCATGTTAATCCGCTCCCGAGCAAAGTTGTGTAAGTCCTCAAATCGTGCCTGGAGATCTTGGATGTACTCCTCGGGCGATGAAGGCGCATCGGGTGAACAACCAAACAGGAGATCACATGGGAGACGAAGTTCACGTCCAAAGAGCATCTTGGCTGGAGTATAGCCGGTGGTTTCATGGACAGTACTTCGATAAGCCAGCAGGAACAATGGCAACTTCAAGTCCCAATCTTGCTGGTTCCTTGATACTAGAAGAGAGAGGTTATTCAGGATGGTACGATTGAACCTCTCGACCATGCCGTCCGACTGGGGATGTAAGGGTGTTGTCTGGGTTTTGTCTATGCCGAGTAGTTGACACAGTCCTTTGAAAACATCGGAGGTAAAGTTCCTACCTTGGTCGGTATGAAGTTGTAGGGGCGTGCCGTACCTTGACACCCATTGCTGCACTAGGACCTCTGCGACTGTGCATGCCACTTGATTGGGAATGGGATATGCTTCAGGCCACTTGGTGAAATAGTCCATCACGACGAGGATGTATTTATTTCCACTGGAGGTCCGTGGCAAAGGAACCAAGATGTCGATTGCAATCCGTTCAAATGGTGCTCCCACGTTATACCGTTGCTGTCTTCCTCGACTTCGTTTCTGCGGGCCTTTACGTGCCGCACAAGCATCACAGGATTTACACCATTTCTCCACATCCTCCTTTGCCTTGCACCAGTAGAAGCGTTCCCGAACTTTCTGCAGAGTCTTCATTACCCCAAAATGGCCTCCGGCAGAGCTACTATGCAGTTGTTCTAAAACATCTGGAATTTTTTATCTTGGTAATACCATCTGCCATCTGAAGCTTTTCCCATCATCAGATTCCCACTTTCTGTATAATACGCCGTTTCCGATACGAAGAGAGTCCCAAAGTGCCCAATAACTTTTCGTAATGGGACTAAATCTGGAAATGTCCTGCCAGGTAGGTCTGTTGCTGGTCGTCTCCTTCAGCTGTAATATTGGCTTTATATCAGGATATTCCAACTGGGCTTTTCTAAGTTCTTCGTCACTCCATGGATCGGGATCTTGTTCTAATGGTCTTTCGACAGTAACTTGGCGAGCAACTGGCTTTATTCTTTGGTGTCTAATCTCGGCTTTAGAGCTATATTTATGATCTTCAGATGGAGGCTTCCGTAAGAAGGCATCTGGATTTTCTCGAAGAGACCCTTCTGGGTGGCATACTTCAGAGACATTCTTGGTTGCTTCCCTAGGTGTTCTTACTGGGCAGCTTCGTTTGATATGCCCGTCTTTTCCACAGCCCCAGCATTTAGTTGTTGGAGTCTTCCCTTCTTTCTTACTCTCAAGAATGCGTAGTCTTCTATTAATTTCTGCAATCATTTTCTGAATCTCTTTAAAATCATCTTGAGAACGGTTCACTTTGTCTACTGTGCTGTTCTGGCGATGTTCGTGGGAGGCTTGTTAAGCTGCCTCGATCTTTAGGGCATACACCAAGGCTGACTCCACATCCTTCACGCCGGAGAGTCTGAGGGCTTTTTGAATATCTGGATCTCCGACAGCATCAAAGAAATATTCTAGGGCCAGATCATTGCGTGTTTCAGGATGACAGTCTGAGAAAGCCAAATGTGAAAGCCTCTGGATGTTTCATGCCAGTTGTTGTAAGCTTTCCCCTGGTCTCTTGCGACGGGACCTTAGCTGGAGTCGACTATATTCTTTGGACCATTTCGCTCCAAAACGTAGCTCTAGTGCTCTGGTTACAGCTTCGAAGTCATATCGCTGTTCCTTCGAAAGAGTCTCCAGAATATCTGCGGCGTCGCCCCGCAACGACCCTACCAGATGAGCCGTCTTTGCAACAGAGTCCCAGCCGTTTGCTTCAGCTACGATGGAAAACTGCGTCTTATATACATGCCAGGAGGAACTGCCGTCGTAGGTGGATAGCTTAATAAATTCCTTCTTCTGGATTCTTCTCTGTTTTTTTTCAGTTTCCTGGGGCATGGATTCTAACTTTTCTTCCACTTATCTCTCCAGATCCTCTTCCATTCTCTTCAATTTACCTTCTATCTCTGAAAACCTTCTTTTCAGTTCCTGATCAAAATTTTCTTTAACTTTCTCCTCGAAACTCAGTTCTATTTTCGTAACACTCTCTTCAACCTTCATAACATTTTCTTCTATCTTCATAGCTTTCTCTTCAACCTTCATAACATTTTCTTCTATATTCGTAGCTTTCTCTTCAAAACTTTCTTCTATTTTCAAAACTTTCTCTTCAGAATTTTCTTCTATCTTTATAACTTTCTCTTCTATTCCATCCATTCTATTTTCCATCACCGTTAATTTACCCTCGATTGATTCTTTCACCGTTGAAAGCTCTCTCTTCATCTTATCTTGATTAGATTTAATTTCTTCCTGAAATTCTCCCATAGTGTCTTTCAACTCTCTTTGCGATGTCTCCATACTTCCTTTCATCTTTCTTTGTCCTGTTTCTATTTTCTCTATCAATCCGGTTTCCATTCTTTCCTGTCCAGCTTTCATTTCATTTATCTGGGTAGCTAAGCTTTCTAGAAGTTTTTTCATCTCTTGCTCCATAGCTCTAGTTATCACCATTCACAGACAATCCCCGCTTCTGACACCAGAAATGTTGCGTAGTTGGGGGTTCGTGAATTGGTCGAGAATGAAAGGCCAAACGTACAAAAATTCAGTAATTTATTCACAGAAAGTTCCAGAAAAATACAGGCCTATAAACCAAGTATCAGCTTCAATTCGACCAGTAAACACAGCTTAAACAACAGCTGTCAATAGCAAATCCACAGACCAAACTGTATAGCAATGACACTTAAAGCAAGTCTCTTTCGAAGAGGCTCAATGCAAGCTGACCGACTCTGATCACAGACTGAACTGAACTAACTCTGATCACAGACTGAACTGAACTAACTTGCCTTGGCGAGAAAGCAGACTTATATACCCCTGTAGAAAAGCGTGGAACGTTCCAGAAATCTCCATATCTTATCAGCTAATGGGATTAGAGCTTCCATATTTGGTATATTACTTATAAGGTCGCCAAAAAAGTCGCCAAATTTGGCGCCAAATCCATTACCTGCCTTATTGGGCTTTTTAATGCGTTTTTAAGGGGAAATAAGGCTATTTCAACGCTAAAATGACTAGAAATGGACAAAATTAGCACTTTATTAACTTAATAAGCCTCTTTGAGAGAATTTACACAGAAATAAACACAATTATTTACAATTTTGTAACAGTATTTAAAGTCATCGGAGCAAGGAAAAAGAAATCTACGATGGTCTACTGATGTAGTAATTACCGAAACGTCAGTGGAAGCCTTTACGTGGAGGCACAAAAATATTTTGGTTTATGTGTGTTTATCTGTTTGTACCGTGAAAGTGGCCGCAAAAATCACCTGTTTGACTTGCAAATTGGTACACATCTTTATAAGCCACAATGAATCAGCTGTATAGCTTTGGGTTCTCTATTTTTTTACACAGGAACACGCCAAAGTCTTTCTTTTACGTCCTATGGACATAATTTCTCTGTTCTGCGACCGCGGAACCGATCGGCATGCAAATTTTTACACATGTTCACGAGTCATATCAAAATAGCTGTGTTGTTTTTTTAGGTGTATATTGTTTATGGCACGGGTACAGGGACACACAAGTATTTCTTATCATTGCGGACTATGGGCAGAATTTCGTTTAAACGCATTTAAATATGGTTACACTGCATTGAACAAAATGAAATTAATATTCCTTACAGAAATGATTAAAAGCATGTTTTCTGTAGAAAAATATGTGCTTCGACTTAATGTACAGGGCCTTAAAATAGTGTTCGCACAATCACGTAATCATATTATGTAAATGTAATAATTTAAATTATGTCAAATTTCGAACAATTATTCATGAACTACATAGTTGTATAGTTTTTATGGGTGTATAAAACGTTTATAGCTTATTTGCAGGGACACACAGAAGAATACATTTTCTTACATTAGAGTCTATGGACAGATTTTTATTTAAGCCCATCTTAATGCATTTATTCTGCAATCACCATAATAGAATTAACATACATTATTAAGATGCATAAAAGCATGTTTTCTCTTGAAAAAAAAAATGTATAGACTAAATAGTTTATTTATAGGACCATATGAAAAATTCACGATGGCATTCTGCAAGCATCCAAATGATGTCAAATGTGATTCAAATATTAATGAGTTACAATGAATTAGTTGTAAATTTTTGTTGGTGTATACAATAACTGTACTTGTGTACATGGACACACAAAAGAATTTCGTACCATTATAGTCTACAGAAATAATTTCTTACAAGTGCATTTTAACATGATTACATTCTATTAAACGTAATGGTATTATAAATATATGTTATTAGCATGTTCAAAAGTATGGTTTCTGTATATAATTGTATACATAGAATGGGTAATTAGTTTACAGGGCTATTCAAAGTAATTATGCAATCATGTTATGCAATCATTTAGCATCAAATTTGGTACAAGTATTTACGAGCCACAACACATTAACACAAAGGAAACACACACACACGCACACACATATGTATAGATATATAGATATATATATATTATACATATAGATATAGACAGACAGATGCAACGGGATTTGAGGGGGACGGTAGCCCATTTTAGAAACGTGTCTGGTTATGTGTATATGTATATATGTGTGTATGTGTGTGATATGTATAGCTTCTATAACAGTACCTTCATTGTCTTATAAATGAGTTCGAAATGGAAAACACACAGATTAATTCCCCAACGTCACATTTTATTTAAGAAATGAAAAACGCAGCAGATTTATTAATAATATACTTTGGCATATATCACAAATTTTGTGATTTCTTTTTAAGTTGCAGTTTCATATTGGTTTCTATCAAGCAAAAGTATATTAAAAAGATTGTCACAATAAGTTACGTACTCGTTCGGGTGTAAATATCTTTATTTTTCAGTAGTAATAAATCTTAAATTACTTGAATATATATATATATATAAATATATCATTATAGAAATAATACAATTATTTAAAATATTCCATGTATATGTCACATTACATTAAAATTATTATGTAGATACTTTATATTTTAATTTACAACTACTCATTGAAGTTTAGTCAAACTTAAATCAAACTTATTCTAAACAATAAATACATAAGGAATGAAATTAACAGTAAAAATTTCAAGCTTCAGTGGAATAACTAGATTAAATTAATAAAATATCTTTTTGAATAATTTCAACAGGTAGATTTAATTCAAATTTATATTTATTCAGAAGCTTTTACAAATAATTACCGTTATTTTTAAAAATAATCTTATACTCATTCATGCGACAATTTTAAATATTCTGAAATGTTAAACGTTTAATAAAATGAGACAGAAATAAAATATTTAAAAGTTAATTGACGATTTTTACTCTTAAAAATAATTATTTTTCATTATTTTAATTCAGTGTCACGCAAAAAAGAAAACACTTTAAGAACAAAATGTATGGTAAAAAGTAAAATAAAGAGTACATAAATAAATAAATAAAACAGTGGATGAAAAACAATACAAATAAATGAATCAGGGAATAAGTAAAACAGTAGAATCTCGTACAACGTTGTCTCACAAAACGCGAATTCGTATAACACGACGAAAAATCTGCGACTATTACTCATACAACGTGGTAAAGCGTCTCGTATAACGCGTAAAAGAAAAGAAGCACGTGACGACATCTTTTCTACTTTCAACCTGTTCAAGAAAGAATTGCTCCGTTACCATGCCAACACCCGACGCTTTTGGTCTCATTGCGGAATGAAATCGTCTGCTCAATCTATGTCTCCTATAACACGGTTTTCTATTACGCGGAACGTATCCCTCGCGTTATACGAGAGTCTACTGTATTACACAGGACTGCGATGAAAGTTTTTTCTTAAAGGTGAAGTGTTTTTCTGGTGTGTTTTTGTATGCTGATTAAGGAAAAACTATTCCGAAATTTCCGTCACGTACAGTTTTAACATAAAAATGGGATATTTTTATAGCTTAAAGCTCCCCTTTTTCAACACCCATCTAAACGTTTTCCCAGAAAATCTAGGTAATGTGAGTGAAGAACAGGGAGAGCTATTTTATCAAGACAAGAAATGTAGAGGAGGTATCAATGACGATGGTGTGTTAACATGTTATCAGATTATCATTAGATGCAGCATCGAAAATCCTCCTCTCCCTCAAAGTCCTGAAGCCATGCACAAAAGAAAGAGCTTTAAAGGTAGCTTCGATGTAAAGGATAACATTTAAAAGATACTGTGTAAATAATAACCTATTTTAATACATTTTATACATAAATAATTTTGAATATGTTATAGCCTCTGTGGGAATTCTTCTGATTTTCATCCTTTCTTTGTGAAAAACCCTTACGTGATAGGAAGAAGAGTTAAGCAATTTCAGGGATGGAAGATGGGAGCAGAATTCATACCGGAATTTGTAGGTATAAAAGTGCATTTATAAAAAATAAACTTTCTGAAACTAGCTTAGATTGAAGTGTATGGAAAACATTTTTCTGCAATGAGTATATATTAAAGAACCGTTTTACACCAGTTTTCATTGTGTCGCCAACGAGTGATAAAATCTTTTTGTAAAAAAATAGAACCGACTCCAAAAAGCAACTACTATTCAAACAAAAAAAAAAAAAAAAAAAAAGGTTCGAAATGAAACTGTAAATTGCGCCTAAAAGTATTAAATAATTTCCTTCGCCAAACAAACTATAACACTACAATTAATCATAACTTTTGATGCCGACGCAAAATTAAATAAAATTTAATTAGTTTTTAAAGGTGAGTTTTTAGATCGGAAGCAACAAATGTTGTTGTCTCGAATGATCCATTTTCATGTTTCCTTTATTATTTTATCACTGTATACAATTGATCCATTAGTAGCATCTACATAGAACAGTGAACATTCTTCACAATGCGGTATTTATGTTTCTACGAAGTTAGAGTTTCCTTTGCAAATTTGGTATAACTTTGATAACTATCATGTAAGATGTGTATTTTGAATAGGATTTGAGTTTTGTATTGAATAAAGGTATCAATTTTTATTTAATTTTGCGCCGACTTCAAAAATTATGATTAATTGTAGTGTTATAGGTTGTTTGGCGAAGGAAATTATTTTATACTTTTAGGCGCAATTTACAGTTTCATTTCGAACCTTTTTTTTTTTTTTTTTTTTTTTTTTTTTAGTTGTTTGAATAGTAGTTGCTTTTTGGAGTCGGTTCTATTTTTTTACAAAAAGATTTTATTTTTCTCTTTTCAGTGAAAACTTATTCATATAGCAGAAAATCAGAAGACGTTCAACGGCAGTTTCACAAATCACAACTTCCAAGAAAAGTGACATAACTCAGACAATGGTTTATGTCACTGAAAAATACATGAAATGCACCCAGTGCGAACAAAAAAGTTACATCCCTATCTACAAAGTTATCCACTCGAGAGACAGCTATGCCAGTTTTATTCTAGTCAAGTTATTTTTAAGTTGATTTTTCTCAAATGCTGCATTTTTTAGTTGTGTCACTTTTCTTACCTTTATCGGATACGAGCAAAAAACTATCTATTGAATAAACATACGTTAAATTAATATGTCTTGAGAAATGTAAAGAACGGATACGCTGTATTCGTAACCAAAAATTCTGTTAGACATATACATTGAACTTTACAGTGAATACGTGTCACCCGCTGCGCTGGAAATTGCGAAGCGTATAGTTCAAAAAAGAGCAAAATATGCATTGCAGCTGACGGACAGAAGTTTCAACATCGATACTTATATTTTACTTTTACCAGTGTAGCTGCATGCGTTCAGCAGTTAGAGTGAGAACAGACTTTTGTGAGTATCCTGTAATTTGTTTATATCTTAATGAAATCATAATGAAACCAGTTTCAGGCCAAGATCATTACGACAACAAAAAAAAAGTATTAAAATTAAATCATGTCTTACGAAGTTATAAGCTAACAAATTTCAACAACAACAACAACAACAATGAGAAACATGGTTTGTATTGAGAACCTCTTCCTTTATGAAGTCCGTTTAAAACGTCTATGCGTTAATCGATGTGACCGCTTACAATAACCATACTTTGAATTTTACATAGCATAAATGTCACCCGCTACGCTACAACATGTGCATTGTCGTTCAAGTGTGCACAAAATAGGAAATTGTGGACAAACAAATGCACGTTTTAAGCGTTCTGTTTTTAGCATTAATATCTAAACTATCTTTTTGTACTAAATCGATGATGCTCTGCAATTTTATAATTCACTTTTTCCCCTGTCTTGAACCGTTACCGAGATAGGAACGCTAACTCCACCGTTTTCCGCCAGGTGGCGCTGTAGGTGGCTTAATCGCGTTGCACATATCCACTTTAATGTACCTACATACTATTTTCATGACTATAACTGCATCTGTTCAGCAGTTAAAAGAGTTGGGACTGACTTTTTGGGCGCCCTGTATTTTCTTTTGATCGTAAAGATATTACAATGGGACCTATTTCAGACCAAGACCTTTATAATAAAACAAAAAGTATCAAAATCGGATCATCCGTTCAGAAGTTATGAGCTAACACGCAAAAACAAAAACAAAAAAAACATACGCTTTGTATTGAGAACCTCCTCCCTTTTGAAGTCAGTTAATTAGAGCATCTCTTACGAAGTTATAAGCTTACAAACACCACCAACAACACTTAGCTCGAATTAAGAACATCCTCCTTTCTGAAATTGGTTGAAAACGACTTTGCGCTAATCGATGTGACCGCTTACAGTAACAGTACTTTGAACGACAGAGTATACGTGTCATCCGCTACGCTGCAAAGTATGCAACGTAGTTCAAGTATGCACAGTGTAGGAAATTGCGAACAAACAACTGCACGTTTTAAGCGTTCTATTTTTAGCAATAATGTCTAAAAACTGTCTTTTCGTAGTAAATGGATGATGTAAATCAATTTCGTAATTAACTTTTCTCCTATCTTGAACCGTTTTTGAGATAGGAATGCTAATTCCACTGTTTTTCACCAGATGGCGCTTTATTTTCTTTAGATTGTAAAGATATTACAATGGGACCTACTTCAGACCATGATCTTTACAACAAAACAGAAAGTATCAAGTAACCGTATTTTGAACTATATAGCGTATGTCTCACCAGCTACGCTACAACGTGTGCAATGTAGCTCAAGTGTGCATAGTGTAAGAAATTGCGAACAAACAAATGCATGTTTTTAGCATTGTATTTTTAGCATCATTGTCTAAACTATCTTTTTGTACTAAATCGATGATGCTCTGCAATTTTATAATCCAGATTTCCCCCCTGTCTTGAACCGTTTCCGAGATAGGAACGCTAGCATGAATGTCGAAACAATCTTTTTGTGCTAAATCGATGGTGCTCTTCAACTTTATAATTCACTTTTTCTCTAGAACCCTTTTCGAGATAGAAACACTAACTCCTCTACTTTTCACCAGGTGGCGCTGCAAGCGGTTTAACCTTGTACTGCATGGCCACTTTGCTATACTTACATACCATTTTTATCACTATAGCTGCAGCTGTTTAGCAGTTAAAAGAGTTGGGACTGATATTTTTAGGCACCCTGTATTTTCTTTAGATCGTAAAGATATTACAATGGGACCTATTTCAGACCAAGATCTTTTCAACAAGACAAAAAGTATCAAAATCGGAGTATCCGTTCAGAAGTTATGAGCTAACAAACATAAAAAAAACATACGGTTTGAATTGAGAACCTTCCTTCTTTTTTTAAGTCGGTTAATTAATAGCCAAGAATCGGACATTTCGAATATTTTTTTACAAACGATATATAGTGATTCCCACCAGCAGTTTTTTTACAAACACACATAACCTTCAATAACAAAGTTAAGAGATTCATTATTTGTCAATATAAGCATAGCATTCGTAGATATCGATTTAACAGCTTCAAATATGAGCCTCAATGATTGATTTATAAAATTACAAGGTTTCTTTCTTTCTTTCTTTCCTTTTTTTTTTTACATGAACGCTTGCTGCTATAAATGGCTCAAAGCAAAATGTAATTAAGGCGGTAAGAAATATTTAAAACAGATATATGTCACTTCCCCACAGGGATTTCTCGAAATATTTTAAAACAATTACTCTGGTCAGATAACAATTTGAGATAAATTTAATACGTGACTTCTAGTTTAATTTGTTATGCATGACAAAAGGTAGGAAAAAAAATTCTACAACTTAGCCATTGTGTTGCAATATGGCACAAGATGTCCCCCTTTACGTCTGAGACAGCATCATTTTTTCATCTATATAATATCATACATAACATTTCACTTTAGAAATGACGAAATCGGTTAATTTTTGTAATTACCAATCGTTTGTGAACAAGTTTTTCTGGTTGTGTCATCTCTTCCTATATCATTCCTCTATAAAGGTGGAGGATACAGGTGAGTGTTTTTGGTACTAATATAATACTCGACATTGCCACGTAAAACGAAAGTGGGAAAAATTTCTGTCTATAATATGCATGCGATTCGTAAAAATATTTTTATTCAAGTAAAGTCTCTTATTCCATCACAGTTGTTATACAGCAAAACCTTTCAGGCCTTATATTTCAATAAATATAGCATGTAATTGGAACTCGACCTTTGCTTATTTTTTCGCAATATTATGCAACAATTTCAAAAACAGAATGTCACTCGAGAGACAACTGAAGCACAAATAGGTAAATTCTATCAATTAATTAATTATAAATTTAGTCAAACTGACAAAAAAAAAAAAAAAAAAAAAAAAAATCAGAAGGTAGTCTACTTTCACCGTAAATCAAGTGTGGTTGAAATCAAGTATTACACATACCAAAATGTTATAAATTGTAAGCAAATCCTAACATTTTACTTTATTTTTTAATCAACTCCTCTTCCCCACCCCCCGAGGAAAAAAAAACATTGTTATAAATATTAAATTAGATATAGCAATAATTTGATCATTTCAAAAAAAAAAAAAAAAAAAAAAAAAAATCACTATATTTAAAGGGGACTAATGTGCTAGTTGTACCTGACGGGACTAAATTGAAAGTTGTACCACAAGGAACTAATGTGAAAGTTGTACCTCACGGGACTAATGTGCAAGTTGCACCGAACGAACAAACTATTTCTTTCAACGAAAATGCCTACTAACCCTGGACGATAGGTCTAATATATCGTATCATATTATATATCGTATTTATCGTAATATAACTCAATACTTATTTCGCTTCCTTCTTCGACTCGTTTTAATACGCATTTTTTATATGCATGAGCAGCCCCCGAAAAACAAAAACATTAAATCATTAAATTCATTTTTTCACTTATTTTTATTTCATATTATTTCACGCCCACTTTTTATTTCCTAATTCAAAATTATTAAAAAAAAAATTTTCGATATCGCTTGTAACGATACTGATTATTATTAATTTTCTTTTCTTTTTCTTTCAATAATAATAATAATAAAAAAAGATTTTGATGAAATTCTGGCAAAAGCAGAATTTAGTTTAAGACGGAGGACTATTAGCTTTTTTTTTTTTTTTTTTTTTTTTTTTTTTCAAATTATAACATCGCTTTCAAATTATTCAATTATATTTTCGATAAATTTTAGATTTCGAAAAATGTCCAACTATCGAAATCGACAACGCAAAAATCCCAGATTGAGACTAATAGGCCCTCAGTCCTAAAAATTGCAAATTTTGCAAATTTTGCAAAATTGATTTAAACAAAATAGGGTGAACAGACAGACATGTAATTAACTATTTAATGGAAATTTCGTAAAGTTTATCTTATTTTCTGATATAATTACATGACAACATTTATGGAAAAATTAATGTACTTTATTTATGAATTTGATTCTTTAGATTAAAGTTTTGTATTCATTTTAATCTTGAATTCGATAGCTATATATTTTTTTGCTTTCATCTTTGAGAAGCTGGGGATGTATATTTTGGCTTAAAGCACACTTCTCCTCAGAAACTTCTCTTTCTTTCTTCCCTGCATTGGGGAGCTCCTCTGAAGAAGAACCCCTATGTGTTTTGAGATTGCTTCTCATTTGCTATCGGTTTATTACCCATCTATCTATCTTTATATATATATACATACATATTTGCCACTCACAATATTATACAGCTAATTCCATAGAGCTCACTAACTTGTCTACTAATTTGCAAGTCAATCGAGTAATTTCTGAAGCCGCTATTGCGGTACATACAGACACACAAACACACAGATGCCAAAACATTTCTGAGTCTCCACATGAAGGTCTCCACTGGCGTTTCGGCAATTAATGTTATTTTTAAACTACATAAAACAAAAATAATTCAAAACTATTATATATTAAAAAAGCAAAGAAAAGAAAATTGTTGCAAAATTATTTGAATAAGAAAATAATAATAATAATAATAATAATAATAATAATAATAATAACAAACGATAATTTTTATTTAAAACAATGCTATACGGTATGTTCTTGACTGAATCCAAAGTAATTTTAACCTCGTTCTAATCTTGTTTTCACTTATTTTAAATTATTTACAAATTAATGAAAAATGATTGAAACTGAGACAGGAAAATGGTAATTTTTTTTCCTCATAGAATATCTGTTGTCTATTTTTAAACGCCGAAATACATAAGAAATATTAAATGAATATTAAATAATTAAATAATTTTAGGTTAATTAAAAACCATGGTGTTCTAATCACATTAAAATGAAAGCAATTAAACTAATAGATATAATTGAAAATTAATTATGGATATCGAAGTAGAAAAAAAAATTACACATATAAATAATAAAACTTGTGTATGAATTAAATAATAAAATAAAGTGTGAAATAAAATTACAGATAAAGTAAAGAAAATTTAATATTTTTAATAATAATTGTAATAATAGCTTTTAATAGGCGATAAATTTTAATTGAAACATTTCTATATGACCTCATTTTGACTCAATTCAAAGTAATTTCAAGCTTATTCTAATTTTCTTTTCGTCTATTTTAAATTATTCACGAATTATTCAAATGTGAATGTAATTAAACATGTTATCTGGGACAGTGAGAACTACATTTTTCCCTCGTGGTACAAAATATTCTTAATCTCTCTTCTGTGAAGGATATACTGAACTTAAATATTTGTTAAGCATTAATTAGATGCTAATTAAACCATTGTATAAAGAAGATAAAAATGAATTTTAGAAAAAAAAGTAATGCTGTTTTTCAAATCATTTAAATTAAAAGTGATATTTGAATTGACTGTAGCTACTAAAATCATATGTAAGATGTGTAAAAGTTTAATAGAGCAAAAAAAATGTTTAATGTTGAAACGATTATCGCAAATTTTTGAATGCAAGAATAATTTTCTAATATTGAATCCATAGCTATATATAACATTATTTATAAAGAACTGTATATTATAAAGTTATTGAAATTTATTTTTCCGACTGAGTGAAAATAATGCTTGGTACGCGAGTCGAACCCCAGATCTTTGACTTACAAGTTCAAGGCTCTACCAATTGTGCTATCCAGGTGGACAACCGGTGGACATTATTCACTCAGACAACCCTTAGGCAGAAACATCTGGTCTATCATGTAGATAGCTCGACAGAAATAAGCCGCAGGTAAAAGAAAACACCATTAAACAATGGGAAAACTGGTGGTTTCCTTTATGGTTTTTCCTTAATGGTGTTTTCCTTTACCTATGGCTTATTTCTGTTGAGCTATCTACATGGTAGACCAGATGTTTCTTCCTATAGGTTGTCTGAGTGAGTAATGTCCACCGGTTGTCGGTCTGGATAGCTCCATTGGTAGAGCCTTGACCTTGTAAGTCAAAGATCTGGGGTTCGACTCCTGGTCCAGGCATTATTTTCACTCAGTCGGAAAAATATACTTCAATAAATATGTTCTTCCCAATCAGTTGATTGTGTGATTTTAATATATATTATAAAGTTAGTTTGTCGTTTATCCCCTTTAATTTAACTCATTAACCGCCAAAACTAGATATAATGATTTTTTTTCTAAATACAAGCAGTAATACTCATTATTTGATCATATATAACAATAATTTAAAATAAAATTATTAAAATTAGTCTTATCTTACTAAATACAGGGTGTTGCGTTTCTACAACTTCAGTGGAATAGGAGTATAGAATGAATACATATAAACGTTTACGGAAATTTCCTTGATGGAACATAAAACAGCAGTATTCAAAAGTAATTATTTTTATTATGAAACATTTTTTTTTTTTACAAGTTATGTAAACTTATTCAAATGTGAAGATTTTCAAAAGCTTTGGATTGATTAGTGCTTCAAGTTTGAAATGTATTTTTAAATATAAAATTATTTTTCAGAACAAATTTTTTTGTAATAAAATAAACATCTATCCTTTCCTTACTTAAAAACACTAATTAATATAAAATATCTCTTTTAGTTAACTGTTAAACGCAATTATATCTGGTGTTAAAAATGGGTTAATAGAAAGTGAAAAGTGGAACGTGTCAGGATCTGTAAAGAAATCTTTTAATAAGGGGGAACACCAATGTGATATCGAAAATCACATATTCTAAATTATGTATTACATTTCTGATAAATTTAATTCTTTTCCCAATTCATTTTCTATCTTTATAAAAAGCGAGTTAATATATGCGGTTTCATTCCTTATTCCAAAAGAGCAACCCATTATATCTCTATTTCTTTTAATAAAAAAATAAAAATAAAATAAAAGCAAGAGATGAGGTTTCAATCGCTTAGTTCTGTGGAGGACAATTCGTTTCATCTCAATTAAATAAAACAGAATAAAATATTTCCTGGTGTCATTTTTGAACATTGAACAGAGCGCACATATGCTGCTTAAAATAGAAATAACGTATACTTTTTTCGACTAAAGTCTAAGCGGCCGAGCGGTTCTGCGCTCAAAGCTGGTAGACGTGAGGTGCCGGGTTCGATCCCCGGTCGCGCTCGTCGGCCTAGCCGTTCGGAGTTTTCCGTGGTTTCCTCCGAAACTTGCGTAAATACGGGCTAGGACCCCTTAGAAAGACCTCCACGAAAGGCACTCCCCGTCAGGCCTAGGACCCCAGTGTTGTCAATCGGCCTTAATCCCTAACACCATCGACTAAAGTCTATGAGTAAGAATTTAACGATAAATTTTTGTGGTCAAGATTTTAAGGTTAGTTTGCTAGATTCTCACGAATTGATAACGGTTTTTTGGCTAAGAAATCAATCGCCAATATATTTTAAAAAGTTATACTAAATTAGCTGTAACTGAAAAAGTTGGGTGTTGTTCTTGGCATCATAATTCTGTGATTTTGTGTAATGTATCCAGCCAACAATTTTATTTACTCCTGCCCCTGCTATCGTCCGATAAGGACTGTTTTTGCTTGCTTCTCTCCCCGTCTCCCCGTGTCCATTACGTTCCAGTAATGTACATTCATTCATCCATCCTTGCATATATTCTACATAAAATTTTAATCTTGATGTTTCGGGTGAATATTTGTACTGTGAATTAGTTCAGAATTTATGTGTTATTGAAATTTCAAGAAATACGATGATTTTGGTCACCAATAAATAATTGCATCAAGGATTTCGCAATCCTGAGTTATTTGCGACATAACGCTTCTTCTGTTTATCTTCACGATTGTTACGAAGAAGTAATTCACACTACCTACCAAATAAACATTACAACCAACTTATTTCTAGAATCATAACTAATGATAAAATATAAAAGAAAATTTCTTTGTCGTTTCAGTACGTCAAAAAGTAAAGTATAGGATTTTAAAGATGACCTTAAGCGAAGACTGGCTAGAAGAAAACGATAAATGACAAAAATAATGTGTGATATTTTCTTCAGAAGTACAGGACTGACCAAAACCATTGATATAATCGAGAGAGACAGTTACAGTTAATTGGTACATCTCTAAGTGTCTTCCAGAAATTCTTCAAAAAGGTGACTGTAAGAGGATTTATGCTTCCCCATGATAATGCATGTTCTCTTACGGCAAAAATGACAGTTGAATTTTTTTAACAAACGCACATCAACGTAACAGAACACAAACCCTCTATTACCTTAATCTTGGATTGTGTGACTTTTGACTATTTTTAGTCTAAGGAAAATTTACTTGGTCATTGCCGTTTTCATTGCGTTCTTTTTCTCGTCTATTTTTCCTGATTTTTCTGGTTACTGTTATTGTTATTATTATTATTATTATTTTCAGATACTTGTGACTGTGAGATATTTGTATTCATACTATGCTATTTTCTATGGATGTTTGACTTTTTTTTTTATACTAAAGTAGCGGTTACATTTCATATATTTCAAGAAATTAATGGCTTGCAGCATTTATTTTTTGGAAAATTTGCTTACAAAGGTGCATGATATTGGAGACGACTATTTTGAACGTACAAAATTTGGTAAATTTAAAATGTACTGTCGGTCCATATCTCAAAAATTTCAGTCTGACTCCTATATCCTTCTTTTATGTAAAACGAGTTAATCACGTGAGTTTTTGCTTGCATAAGGATGCATCCCGCAAATACTCCCTTGACTTCCCAATTAACATTTCTGCTGTCAAAATAATTAACAAATTATAGCCTAACTGTCACAAACTGAATCCTCCTTCTTGCTGTATTTCTCACTAATTTTTCCAAATTTTCTTTTTCAATTAAGAGTCAAGACACCTCTAGATGATAAATGCTACAATCGGTAACAAAAGTGTCCGAACACTAGCAAAAATTCCTGTGTAAAAAAAGTACACTTCATACGGTTTTGTTAAATAAATCCTTGTCAAATCCTGTTCTTAGTCAGTGTAAGAACATGATTCGATAAGGATTTATTTAACAAAACCGTATGAAGTGTACTTTTTTTGCATAGGAATTTTTGCTAGTGTTCGGACACTTTTGTTACCGACTGTACATATTTTAAACACGCTTTTATTAGCTTCACCTGCATGTATGTTTTTATGTATGTTTGTAACCGCTCTGGGATCTAACAAAAAATCTATATTGTAAAAAAAGACTTTCCCTACGTGAATGTTGTGGTTGTGAGGTAAAGCTTCGGGCTACGAATCTAAAGTCTAACGTTCGAGCCCAGTCAGGGGAGATTTTTTAAAAATGGTTTTTGTTTAATTCTAAATTATTATTATTATTATTAAAGATGTAAATGTTATGGTTTGTCATTCACACGTTTTTTTCTGACCCTTCGTTTTAATACTATTGCAAATTCTGTTTCTCAAAATGTTTTTTCTTTAAACTGCAAGGAAAAAAATCTGCCGTACTCTATAATATCCGGTTTAAAAGGTCGTGATGACTTTTTGTGGAGCAAAAATCAAGTGTGTTAATCACGTGTGTGTCATGCATACAATTCAGCGCAAGTGTGATGTGTGTATATATATATATAATTTGAATAATTTAATACCTTTGTAACACTCAGCAAACAAAAGATTAATGAAAATACCAACATATACTTAAATTTTAAATATACGCTGTTTTACAGCACAAAGTGTTGTATATTTCATTTAATACGTAAGCAAATTTACATGTAACGAACCAGGGCTATCCACGTAGGAGGCTGAATGTTTCCAATAGACCGCAGATTCCCATGCTATACCGTGACTCTTAGTAACTCTCTTTAAAGTAATTACTAAGTAACAATATAATGCGTAGATCGGTGGCCAATTGGTAATGTCTTGCATCCCACACAAATGGTCTTTGTTCAATTTCTAGTTTGTCAAACGTGACTATTTTCTTCAATATTTATGTTTTTTACGTAAATTTACGGCATTTTGCGTTATAAATTACATGAGATATTTTTTCCCTTTATGGCTCTCCTTAAAAACGCATTCACGCATTTTTCCCCCCCAGCGAGCTTGATATTTAATGTACAAAGAGTTAGAATTTCTTTTTTCTTTACCAGCACATTGATCGTTTATCAAAGTTATATTCTATCATGAATGCCCTCGATTTTCATCAGAGAGAAGTAAATGTAACACTAAATGTTGAAAGAAAATCAATTTTATGTAATAAAGAAGATACAGCAGGAAATGCATTTATATGTATATATATATATAATGTAAACTTTGTTTCAATTTTCACAGATCTATGGTTCAATCATTCATTTTAAAGGTATTGACGAGTTCTTTTGTAAGATACCCATATTAATAATTTTCATCACATTTATGGGAGCCGTTCATACATATACGAAAAATAGTTTCTAGTTGAATATTACTGATATATATATATATATATATATATTCATGCAAGGTTTTAGCTTATTCTGCCAAATACAGGATGTCAGCGCTACATGTTCACGATTGATCACCAAATATAATCATCTCCATTTTTAACCAAAGTCAAACCAAATGGCAAATTTCGTTAAATTTCGTTCATTGGTTCGTGAGATACAGCGTTCACAAAATTTTTCATACACAAATAGACAGGTATTTTCTAAAAAATGTTCGAATCGTGTTCAAGACGTCTCAAAACATATAAGCGCATCAAAAACCGGAGTTCAAACAAACTCACGAATTCAATATTTTCTTTATATATTGAGGGAAAAAGGTAAAAAATTTAACAGGCTATTTATTATACGTTAAATGATATAAAAATTAATTATTAATAAAGGAAAAAGTTTCTAAATTTATTTTTTATATGAAATTTTGTTCATAATTACTTAAAATAAATTAATTTTAATGCTGATAAAAGTAATTTTATTTTCTATTCAGTGTTTTTTTTTTTTTTTTTTTTTTTTTTTTTTTTTTTTTTAATTCATTCGAAATATTCGTTAAAAAACTAATTAAATGTTACTTAAACTTTTTTTTTTTTTTATTATTATTAAAAGGAAAGATAATATTACATATTTTCTAACAATAATAATAAAATTAACAGTTTTTTTTTTTTTTTTTTTTTTAACCTTGATAAAAAGAAAGTAATATGATTTGAATGCAGAGATTTAAGTATTAAGTAAAGAAAGTTAGCTTATAGTTATTTGATATAATAAAACAACAATTAACAGATGATAATTTTTCTTTAAAAAAAGTAACAGAAAATATTTCAGTTTTAAAATATTTATGCATCATCTATTTCCTCTCTTTCTATGTAATTGTATTTTTCTATTCTAATAAATGCATATTTTCTTTTTATATGAGTAATAAATTATTCAAACATGAATAATTTTAAATATATAATCTAAGATGACATACAACTTTCCCCTTTTAAAATATTATTGTAAATTCTAGACGTTATAATAAATTAAAAAATATATATATTTGTCTTAAAATAAATTAAAAGTAAATTAATTAATATTAGATTTTTGGAAAATCCCCTGTAAGTAAGGACAAAAATTATTTGAAAATATTCATATCAGCCTTCGCGTGCTTCGTTAGTCGCTATATTTAAATAAATAAATAAAAATAAATTACTATTTTTTATATTATCTTATGTATATGTGTGTGTGTTTGTCTGTATGTGGTAAATTATTCCTCTGTTTATTTTTTGTTCTCATTTATTTCATTACTAACATTATACATACATACACACACACACACACACACATATATATATATATATATATGTATGTATATATTATTTATATATATATTCTATAACAAAAAATGCGACGCACCGAGAAGCAGTAATGCAAACTGGACAAAAATTGACACACATACAGGTTTCGATGGAAAATGAAAAATTTTTAAGTTTGGCTGTCATCAAATAAGCCTGCGACGCTGCAGCGCACTTCAACTGCGCAACTTGCAGAATATTAAAAATGAGAAATTTGGATTCCAAGTCATAAATTGCTCGAGAATTTTATTCCATCTTCTTAGAAAGACAGTAACTATACCTCGCATACAGGTGCGCAAACAACATGCACAGATGTCAGCATTTGAGTGTGCTGTGTAAATGGGCTCAAAGAAGCCGGTGTGTGTAATCTGCGATTTTTTTTTACAATTGGATAGGAGCGGTACCACTATTTGATAATATTAACAGGAATGGTTGAACCATGGTCGAACACAGCGTCAGGGAGCAAACGGTCGGCCTAAAGAGAGGACAGAAAGTGAGAACCAGTCAATTGTCAAAGCGGTACTCAAAGCTCCAATTCATTATTATCATCGACCACTTAAGTGACTTCAGACCCTTAATAGGTGGCTCAGTGAAATACGGTTGAGCTCAATCCCATTGGAGCATCATAAAAAGGTCCTACAACTAGCTCGGGATTTTACCAATCTAACGTACCAATTGGACAGAATTTGCCACGATACTTCACAGGAGCACATCTGCCAACTCTATCAATTAATACCAAGCCGAATAACTGCGCACCTAAGGACCAGAAGTGGACCAACGCGTTATTGACTTGTGTACTTTGTGAGGACCTTTCTCTTGATTAAATCATTCAAATTTTCTGAAACTGTAATCAATTGTTTTTCTCCACATGTACATTACATCTACCAATGTTTGTCCCATTTGAATAACTCCTTCTTGGTGCGCCGCTTTTTTTTTTTTTTTTTTTTTTTTTTTGCTATAGAGTGTATATATATAATAAAACCATTGAAATCCTTCTGAAACTCGCTATCCGATACTTATGGCAGCGTTTTTGCGCACGCGCTGTTTAGGATCTGGGTTCCAACTGTCTGCAGCAACGTTTTTCCTGGGCACTTCAATTTAGGTGTTTATTGATCGTCAGATGGAGCTATTCTTATTCAAGAAATACGATTTTAAAGATGGTTGTACGTCAGCATCTATTAAATATTTTGGTTTTGGCACCATGTATCTTATGGCCCTTGGCTTTTCTACAGCATTACAAATTTATTAGAACCAACATTAAAAAACAAATAAAAAAGAAAATTTTCTTACTAAAGGAATTTAAAAAAATAAGCAATAAATAAATTGTAATTAAACTTTACTTTTTAATAAGTTGAATCCTTTCTAATATACTTCCAATTTTTTTTTTTTTCACAAATACAATAAATTTAAAAAGTACATAGTTTTTACATATACAGTTTGACATTGTGAAGTACTAGTGCGACGTTAAACCCAACCAATCAACCATATGCGGTTTGATGCAATTTTAAGCAATAGATGTTGTGATGTAGCTATATGAAAAATACCAGAACGTATGTAATAGTAACAGCATTATCACCCGTTATACACCCAAGTTGGGTCAGCATTCTTTAGCATAGTGGTCATTTTCTTTATAAAATACGATACATGTATACACAACAGAAGCTGAGGTATAGTTTTCTTTATACAGAAAAATTTCAGAATAGTAGCGTCAGCTTTTGGCCGCTATGTTGTCAAACTGAATACGCTTAGTGTTTCATGATTCTCGCATATCAAATTTTGTGCTATTATATCCAAAGATGCTGATATATAACATTCCTATAGTCGGAAGAAATAGCACTTGTTGGCCAATGTGCACCAAAAATTGATAGAAACTAATTTATGTCAAGGTTTAACTAAATATATTTTTCTTTATGAAAATTTATGCATTAGTTTTTAAGCAAGAGCTGTTAGAAAATTTCTGCCGCATGTAGACAGACGGACGTTTTCTAAAGTATGTCAACTTGTATTTCAATACGCGTAAATCGATCGAAATCCTGGATTCGAAATGTTTTACGAATATAATACTTTTTTTCCTTTAATATATGCTAAGAAAAGGACTTGTTTGTATATCTATTCACGATATACTGAAACAAAAATGGCATAAACAATACTGATTTTTTTTTTTTAATGCATAAATCAATGACTGTAAATTTGAAGGACAATTTTAGATTTACAGTAATCATGCTGGATTAATATATATATATATTATATGATTTTTCCCCTGACGTTTTTCTTTGAATTGTATTTTCAAGCTGATAAAAAAAAAAAAAAAAGAAAAAAAAAAAAGAAAAAAAAAAGAAAACACTAATAAAATGCTTTCCATTTTTTATTTTATTATTTTTTGTAACATAAAAAGAAATATGTATTTACACGCTAATAAAAAAATAAATAAATAAATAAACCTGTACCTTCATGTTTTCTTTATTTTATCGTCCGCAAACTAATGTGAATGCATGTTTAGTTTATTTTAAATTAACCGTGTTTCTAATCAACATAATGTAACTAACTCAAATAATTTTATGTCATTACCATTTTAATAACGGTAATCACAGGTATATCACAGTACTGGTAATGTTTTTGAATGACTGAAAATAGTCGCCGATATAAATGTATTTATTTAAACGCACAATTGTTTAATTTTAATGATTTTATTATTATTATTATTATTTTAGTATAGTGATTATTAAAGACAGCTGGAGTAGAATAATAATAATAATAATAAAAAAAAAAAAAAAAAAAAAAAAAAAACACTGTTAACTAAACTATAAAAAAGTGAAGCAGTTTAAAAGTAAAGAAAAATATTAAGACAGATTAACCCTTTATCTACTGACGGTACTTTAAAGTACCATTACTTTAAAAAGAGTATAAAATCGAATTTATAGAAGAAATGTCAAAGATATTTATAAGAAGGGAACAAATGTACCTCCCTTTAATCTCACTACAAATCATTAGACGATAGATATAGCCATTTTTGTTCCATAAGGGATTTTATGGAGTGCACTTGCTGTTTTTGCTTGATATTTTTCACGATCTTCAGGTGTGTTATAATTAATTTCTATATTATTTCAAGAATATCTCACTAATCTTAGAAAAAAACATGAGGAACATAAAGAGTAAATATTTCCCTACACTTTTTTCATGTCGAAAAAATTTTTTCGACCTCAGTGTACCAGTGGTACACTAAAGTACGAACTCACAAAATTCTCATTAATTATTATGATGAGGTGATATGCATAATTTTTAACATATATATCTTTAAATAATGCGCTTTAGTAACTAAAAATATATGTTTCAAACACAATTTTTGTCTGTATCATAATGCAGTAGATAAAGGGTTAAAAGATTAACTGAAAAAGATAAAAATGTGATAATAGTAAAAAAAAGGAAAAGAAATAAAAGAAAAGAAAAAGAAAAGAAAAATAATATATTAGGCATTATTTCTTGTTTAAAGATATTTATATACAATTATTTCGACGTAATCAGAGTACTTTCATTTCGTTCTAGCATTCCACCCCCTCCTTTTTTTTTTCTCAAAATTAATACAATATATAAAAGGACTTAATACCTTCCTACTGCAATAATTCTTGTTCACTTTTAAATGCAAGAATAATTTGACAAAATCAGTTTATTTTAAAACATATTACAAATTAAACAGCTAAATAATATCTGGTTCAGGGAAATTAAAATTTATTTGACAGTATTTAAATATAATTACTTGCGGTATTGTTCCAAGTGTTATCATTCTCTATTCAGTATCAGTTTGACGCGTTCTAAATAATTGTTAAGGAAATAATGAAATGGGAATTAAATGTAGTGTAATAAGAAAGAGAAATTTGCCTTGGTACAACAATGTTTATTGTTGGTTTTAAATTGTAACAACTGAAATTCGCAAGAAGAAAATAATGTAAAATCGATGTTGGTTGAAAATATTTTGATTTAACAATAGATCGTTTTTAATGAAAAAAAATAATAAATAAATAATAATAATAATAGAAATTTATTTCCAATATTTTTTTAAGTAATTTCAATCTATTCTTATTACTTTTTTATACTTTTTACATCATTAAAAACACAAATAAAATGTAAGTGAAATTCAATATATTAAATAGGAAACCAAATTTATATTCCTTCATAAAATAATTATTGTAAATTTTAAATTTGTGTCACAAATGATAAATTAAATTGTTAACAAAGAGAAAAAATAATTAATTAAAAATATGATAATCAAGGTTTTTCATACAACTGCATAAAAATAAATAAATAAATAAATAAAAAAAATAAAATAATAATAATAAATAAATGTAAATGTAGGCGTTAATATATGTAAGAAAATGTTAGCATGTTGCGGCCATCACAAAAACTTTCTTCTATATCATTCCATGTAACAGCGACAGTTACTGTTTAACATACAGAAAAATTTAATTATTGCGTCTAAAAATAAAGTTTTTACACATAGAGTTAGGTGAAATTTTAATCAGCAGTTGCTGAGATGTAGCCATGGAGAAAATCACAGAACGTAAGTAATAGCAGCGTCACTTTTGAGTAGAATTACACAGAAATTGAATTACCTTAGTGTTTCAGGATGGACCTCTCATATACAAAGTTTTGTGCAATTATATACAATAGAATATGAGATATAGCCTTTCTAATCCCGGAATAGATTGCGGCTGAGCTGCAAGCCATCTGTCGGCCAATATACACCCGTGTTGAATAGTATATATTCATTCACAGTACATATGCGAATATTCTTTATTTAATTGTATATATTCTTCATATATACAACAGAAAAGAAGATACAGCTTTCCTAATCATAGAGTACAGCCAATATACACCCACACTGAACCTCCATAGTGTTTTATAATGCCCTCTCATATATCAAGTTTTATACAGCTATATACAAAAGAATCTGCGATATAGCCTTTCTGTTCACAAGGAAAATTACAACATAGCTACGCCACATGACAAACGTGTACCTAAATTGAATCAGCATATTATTTTATTATGATCCTATCCTAAACTGAGTGATATGCAACTATATACAATAGAATATGATATATAGCATTCTGATCCATGAGAAAATTTTTAATATAATAGGGCTATCAATCTGTGGCTGATAGGTAGCGCTTATTTGTCTGATATGCACCAAAATTGAATTAGTGTAAGTTTTCATAATGGCCTTCTTAAATATCAAATTTTGTTCAGTTATACTCAATAAAACCTGAGATATAGCTTTTCCTTAAACAAGAGAATTTACAGTATTGAAGATTTTTTTGTGTGTATTTATGTCAACGTACAGTGATCGTCAATAAATGTTTTTGTGTGTAAATATCAGAGTGATTCTCTGTATCAATATACAATTTCGTAATATTTAACTTGATGTAAGTGTTCTTCAAAACGCTACCGAATATTAAAAAGAAACTAGTGCAAATTAAATCATGTGATTTTCGATATGTTACACTATTTAATGCTTATACAATATCAGAACATTTAACTATCATTAAATTAACGTGTGATTTTTCTCAGGTTTTTAATTTGTTTATTGCAATGAACATAATTATTACGATGGCATAAAAAACAAAAACACTTTAACATTGCATAAAATTGTATTCGTATAGGAATACGAAACAGAAACTGAACCGAATAGGGATCTGAATTCGCATAGGAATTGCATTCGTATAGGAGGTATATTTGTAATAAGCAAAGTTTTTTAAAATAAAATTTTTATTATATCTCTTCATATTTTATCCATCATCTTATGTCTCTTTTTTTAAAAAAATTATAAACTGTGTATCACACAAGAGAAAGAGAGAAACACATGATGTTCTCTATATGAATAATTAGTACAAATTTTAAAACACTCGCACACAAACAAAAAAACAAAAAAAAAAAAAAAAAAAAAAAAAAGAAAGAAAGAAAATAAAGAAAATAAAGAAAAAGAAATGAAAAATTAAATAATGGATTATCATTATTATTATTATTATTATTATTATTATTACTATGCATTTGTGTTTAGAGAAATTTTTGTTTTACTGAGGACAAAATTTATTAAAAAATATTTTGACATAATCATTTTCAATATTGTTCAATATCTGACTTCCCACTCAGTAAGTCTTTTATATATTCTAAATAGCTGTACATGACTAAATACTAATGAAAGTTATATTTTGAGAAATATAAATTTGTTTAGCAAAAGTTAATGATGTTTGTTAAAACTACAAAAAGAATAAAAGAAAATTGTGTTTGTCCACATAACTAATTTAAAGAAACAAGTTAAGGAAAATAATTTATAAGACAATAAAATTTTTGAAAAAAAAAAAAAAAAAGAAAGACAATACTGTTTAACTAATACGTCTTAAAATTAAATTCGCTTTGATAACCACTTTAACCAATTTTATGCAGACGTTAGATAGCCAGAAATGTGCACAAGGTTTGTCCGCAGTCCAAACATGATGCCATCCCAAATCATGAAGCTCGGTGTAGGGCCGGTGTGATGTTTTACGATATGGTCTGGCAGATAACGTTCTCATCAAGTGTCTACAGTCCACACATGTCCACGACTGTCATTCCTCCATACACAAAATTGGAATTCGACTAGAAACAATACCTAATGTCATTTATTCCCCAAATGACGATAATGTCCTCATCAAGTCAGACGGATAACCCTGCGTCGAGTGGTTACAGAAAACCCAATAACTAGCTGCTTTGTGCGTAGCCCTGCCTTATGCAACCTGTTACGAATGTTTTGGCAGGAAATAGATACCCTTCCTATTAATGGTAGGTAGGTTTGATATGATTTACAGTGGCGAACGGGTCCCCACGGCACATTCGCCGAATTTGCCTATGATTGAGATCTGACGTGAACCTGGATGATCCACAACCTCTTTGTCAAGTCCTCAGATGGTCCTGCGACCATCGTGCCGCACATCGCTAAATTGTACTGACGTTCCCTCTCGCATGACCAAAAATTGTGCACAGCGACAAACCGAGCTTATAAACTTCTAGAAATAAGTTCTCGTTCTGCAGACGATAACAGCTGTTATTAATCTTGCTGATGTCTCCAAGGCATTTTCCACCCACCTTCATATTTCCTTTACAACTATTGAAGTTGAAAATAAACTGTCATTGACAGCATATAAAGAGCTAGCTAGCTACTGGCATTTATAGCCAGAAACTGGGTATCATGCGATATGCTCGCGCATTTAATGATTTGCATTTGTTTCTGACATATATTGATCCTGTTATTTTCTCATGCTACACGCAATATTTCATGGTGATGCAATTTTATTTTTGACGAGTGTACATATATATTTTTAAAATTCCATATTGAAAAGTTCCAAATAATTTTTATTATGCGCATTTATACGAAATATTGTCTTATACGGACATATTAAAAACTATGAAAATGTGGGATGACTGTGACACCTGCTAAGCGATTTTTGTCTTGGGCAATCTTGTTTAGAACATTCTAACGCAGGTAGATCTATTGAAAACTTTCGTTCGAAGATTTTTCACGAATCAAGCATTTTCTTCTTATGTATATATATATATATATATATATATATATATATACAGTCGAACCTCATTAATGTGAACACTGCTAACGTGAATTACTTTTAACATGAACTGTTTCCACAAATGGAGATTAGTTTAGTTATATGAAGATTAGTTACTGATAACATAAACTACTGATAACATGAACTATTTTTTTTTCTGTATCTTACTTGAGATTCACGTTAACGAGATTCGACTGCATTTACATATTTAATAAAAAAAATAATATTTTGTATTATTCATATTATTTTCACTTACTCTGATTAATTATAATTATATAATTACAGTGTAAGGTATAAAATAAAAGGTAATGTGTTTGAAAATTTCCAATGCACTTTAAACAACTGCTAAAAATTGTTTTAAAACAGTTTTATTTGACATACATTTCTGTGTGAAAGGGGATGTATGCCGTCCTCTTCATTCTCTGTTTGTATTTTCTATCTACATATATAAAACTTTTAATTAATCTTGGTTATAAATTAAAAATTTATTTCAAATTATTCAGAGAGTTTTAACCCGCATAACTCTATGAACTTCATTTGAATAATTTTGAGAAGCTCTGTATATCGTCTATAAATTACTGATAAATATATACTTGTAGTTGGCAGAGCAAAACATCATAATATAGTTTGAAATGCACTTCGAGTTTCAACGACAGTTTTAATACATCCAAACACACATATGTGCCTCTGTAATTACAAGATGAATTCTTTCATACCATATTCTAAGTAAAACACTATCTAATGTAAATAATTATATATATATATATCTATATATATATATATAATTTTTACTTTTAGTCCAGTCTAAAAATTTTAAAATGCAACAAAAAAGAAATTTCTTCCTTTAGCGTAACGCATTTTATTTCTTTTGAGTGTTCCTGTACATGAATTATCATCATTATTATTATTATACTAGTATATAACCCGTCAAAAATGACGGAATGTGAACGATAAATCTTCAAAACAATGTTTAGATCATGATGGTTACCGCGTGATCATTTAAATGTATTTTCAATTTTTGTTTATAAATCGAATGTGTTTCGATATTTTATAATTTTCGTTCTTTGTGAGGTCTAACTGTAATAGAGACAGTGTCCGGAGATGAGAGAAGTCGTGTAGAGCCACACCAGATCGTAAAAACGTGAGAAAAATTGCAACTATGGCCTTTATCATGGTTTTGTGAGGTCTAACTGGAACGTTTCCGGCTGCAATCTTTAAGAGACAGTGTCCGGAGATGAGAGAAGTCATGTAGAGCCGCACCAGATTGTAAAAACGTGAGAAAAATGGAGGCTTTGGCCTTTATCACGGTTCTGTGAGGTCTAATTGCAACGATTCCGGATGCAATCGTTAAGAGACAGTGTCCGGAGTTAAGTGAAGTCGTGTTGAGCCGCACCAGATTGTAAAATCGTGAGAAAAATGGCGGCTTTGGCCTTCCTCACGGTTTTGTGAGGTCTAACTGTAATAGAGACAGTGTCCGGAGATGAGAGAAGTCGTGTAGAGCCACACCAGATTGTAAAAACGTGAGAAAAATGGAGGCTTTGGTCTTTCTCACGGTTCTGTGAGGCCTAACTGCAACGTTTCCGGCTGCAATCTTTAAGAGACAGTGTCCGGAGATGAGAGAAGTCGTGTAGAGCCGCACCAGATTGTAAAAACGTGAGAAAAATGGCAGCTTTGGGCTTTCTCACTAATTTGTGAGGTCTAACTGCAATAGAGACAGTGCCCGGAGATGAGATAAGTCGTGTAACGCCGCACCAGATTTTAAAACAATATACAGTATATAATTATTAACACATCACATTAGCAAGTTAATTGTGTGATACATTATTTGTATCATACAAGGATGGAAAGCGTTTGCTGACGATGACGCGAATTCAATGATTTTTCTTCACCCAAAAGTTTTCACTTCAAATGGAAAGCGTTAGCTGACGATGATGGGAGTTCAATGATTTTTATTCACCCAAAAGTGCTGAACGCGCCTAAAGAAGTTTTCACTTCAAAAATTTTACCCGATTAACAAATATGAATGACAATAAAAAAACTGCTGGTTGACAAAAAATATAGGCCCGACAACACAACAGCAACAACAAATCCCAGTGTTCCATTAAGTGCTCTATACGCAAGCGAAGTGTGACGTCACTGACCGTCCATGTATGTAAGAAAATGATTTCCTATGTTAATCGCCTATTGGATTTTTTGTAAAAAATTATTAAAAATCGAGGAAAATTATTTCCCGATTTTAATCCCCATATTTGGGTATATATATGCATTAGTTATCATGTGCATATGTTAGATTGAGTTATTTTGCTGTCAAATTGACAAAATTTTAATTTTAAATTTCAAAACTCTGTTGTCCTTGGCGTTTTTGTATTTGGCGATCAAAAACGTACTACGAAAATATACATGCCAGATGTATATTTTCGTAATTTGTGTTGTGCGAAATATTGTTTCATATTATTCCTTACTCTCTTAATATAAATTTTTAAAATAACCATGATTTTTGAAAGGAATTAAATTATATTCGCCAGATAATTTGGCGATATATATATATATTTTTTTTCTGCCAAGGATGACCGATATCAAATCTATTCCGCTGCAACATATTAGTATCTTATATATCAGATACTTTATTTAGACATTTGAAAACAAATTTGACTTCAAATTATGATAGAATATTTATCATTTTCCTTTTAATTAGTATATTAGTTGGATATTTATTGTGTAATATCATCCTTTGAAATGAAATGTTTATGTTTTCAATGGAATATGGAAGTTTTTTGAAACTTAAAATTCAAATTTTATCAATTTTAGAACAAAAACAACTTAATCTAACGCATGCACATGATAACTAATACATATCTAAACCTAAATATGGGGATTAAATTCGGGAAATAATTTCCCTCGATTTTTAATATTTTTTTACGAAAAATCCATTGGGCGTTTAATATAGGAAATATTTTTCTTGTATCCACGAACCTGCCAGTGACGTCATCACTTCGCTTGCCTATTTAAAGTCCTCATAATAAGAAAAAACTATTCACTTCATTTTACCAAAATACTTTTTTTTAAGACTATCGTAGATCCTGTTTTCAAATTTTCTAACTAACTATCCAATAACTACAGACACTCCATGCTAACCCAAATTCACCTCTACTCGATACCTCCAACCAGCTATCTCACCCTCAACATCGCCAAAATATCCAGGATCCAGCTAGGGACTTTCTCATTCTCAACCGAACATTTTACCTTGACTCGACATTATCACATTAGACTACTTTAATTTCAATACTCATTTCAACTGGTGACTTTTACTTGCCCAACCAAACATTCTATCCCAACTATCATTTTACGCTAATTTCACAACTAAAATCAACTGGTGGCATTTACGTACTAAACTCGGCGCCAATCATACCTTACAATGTAAACAAACAATAAAGTTTGATAAAAATATTTAAAGGCTTTAATGCGTTTTTACAAATATTTTAAGATTTTTAAGGCTTTAATATGTTTTAGAAATATTTTAAGCGTTTTTTTAATGAAACAGTCAAAGAGTCGTTCATTCGGAATTAAAAAGTTGTCCATTTGGAATTTGTATTTTCTGAATGGCAACAGTTTTGGTTTGTTTTTATTTGGTCTTGCTTTGTTTATAATCATGAAGTTACATAATTCTATTTATAGGTTCATGTTTATAATAGCCAGTGATCCGTTATACTTAATTTAGAGACTTAAACATTACAATTGAATAGTTTTTCAAGGTTTTATAGGAAATAAGAATATGTGCGATACAAAACATGTATGAAAATGATATGTATGTTTCCTAAGTTGAATTAAATAAACGGAAAAAAAAATGGCTGCCAAAAGTTTCTGTTTCGAAGCGGTACTAACCGGATTCGTTCATGACAGATGAGGATCATTATATATATTAATTTTTTTCTAAAAAAAAAAAAAAAAAAAAAAAAAATCACGCGCTATTTTAATATAATGCACAGTTAAAATACTGAAATTTAACTTTCTCCTAATATTTGTTACTTTCCGAACACTATAGTGAGGAAAGTATTGTAATCATGTCAAAAATTCGAATTCGAGATTTTGATGTTTCTATACGTTTCGAGGTCCAACGAGTCCGTTTTCACTATTTTTACGATGATGTATGTATGTGTGTGTGTATGTATGTGTGTATGTATGTGTGTATGTATGTGTGTATGTATGTGTGTTTGTGTGTGAGTGAACACGCTAGCGTCTAAACGCTTTGTTCGAATAAGCTGAAAGTTGGTACGTATATTGTAAGTCACCATAGTACGAACCCTATAGATTTTGGTGAATCTAGCACTTATAGTTTTTTTACAGGGACACAAAGAAAAATTCTTTATCATTATGGCCAAGGGACCAAAATCTTAAAAGTGCGATAGCATCTAAACGCCTTATTCAATTGAGCAAAAACTTTATACACATATTATAGGTCACAGATACTCAATCTGTATACATTTTGGAGAATCTAGCACTTATAGTTTTTTTACAGGGACACAAAGAAAAATTCTTTGCCAAAGTGTGATAGCGTCTAAACGCCTTATTAATCTCAGCAAAGAATTTGTACACATGTTATAGGTCACATTTGAACCAACTGTACAGATTTTGGTGAATCTAGCACTTACAGTTTTTTTACAGGGACACAAAGAAAAATTCTTTATCTTTATGGCCTGTGAGACCAGCGATAGCATCTAAACGCCTTATTCAATTGAGCTGAAATTTGTATGAATATTATAAATCACTGTTGCACTAACTGTAAGCATTTTGGTGAATCTAGCATTTATAGATTTTTACAGGGGCACAACGAAAAATTCTTTATTATTATGATCTAAGTGCTCAAAGTTCAGTGGCGTTAAATAAAACCTCGTGTGATATATGGAGAAAAATACTCAAACACTCTGTTATGGTTTTCTCTTTTTTGTTTGTTTAGCAACTCCTCTTTCTTTATTTTATCTACAAAACTGTTAGTTACTCAATGTTCGGAAAGTCGAGTGGAGTCACTCCAGATTTTTTTTTATTTATACGGATAGCAATGACACAGATACACAGACAGATAATAAAACCAAACTTCATTTTATTAGTATTATTATTATCCAGAGGACCTCAAAACGTTAAAACTTACGTTTCGCAAATTTGACTCTGAAAGCCCTCCACTATATATTTCTAAGATAAATTAATTAAGAATAAGTCCTGATTAGGAAAAACATTTCAGCTTACCTGTGAGTAGAAAAACTTTACTTTGAAATTATATTATTTTTAATAGCATTTAACATTGTGTTGTCATTTTCTGTTCAAGGATTTATATACGCAATGAAAACAGTCCTTAAAAAAAAATAATAATAAATCTTAATAAAAATATTTATACTAAAAAAGGAATATTACTTTTTTTAAAATTACGATTTTGTCAAATCATTTAATAAAAAAAATTAATTAAAATAATGTTAAGATAAAACAATAAAAAAATAAATAATTCAAAAATAACAATCTTAAGAGACAATAGTATTTGTTTTAAAGAGCCAAAGTATTAGATAGTATTTTTCGTTTTAAAATATTTCTTTGTAGTTAATATTTCTTTAATTTAAGCAATTTCCTTTTCGTTCTATCAACAATTTTTCTTTTCATGTCTATAAAAAGATTATGAAATGCGAAAGAAAAATTAATTTACTTCAGTCAGATTAAAATACTTTCTTTTAGAAAAGTTATTGTACACATATAAACACATAAATAGTTTTAAACATTTTAATTGATCTACTAATATATAATGAGTCAAAGAATTAAATAAAATTAAAGTAGAAAAAAAAAAAAAATTAGCTTATGTTTAAGTTGACTAAATTTTATTTGAAAGTATTTATACTTAATTGTTTCCAAGATTGTTAAAAGTGCTCTCATTATGTACTCGGTGACAACTTAATTTAAATAGTTGTTATGAAATTAATTGATTGCTAATTAAGATGCTTTTATTAAAAAAGACTAAGTTAAATTGCTTTTTAAAAAAACAATTAAACGCTTTTTCTTTATTTTAAGGAAATTAAATCAAATTCAGAGGGAATTTTTCTTAAATTATAAATGAAATATATAAATGAAATAAACGAATAAATAAATGTAAAAATAAACGTAATATTTAAATGAAATTTTATTACAGATATGAAAGGAAAAATAAAACTATAGAATGGTATTTAAAACTCGACAAAGTAGATTTCTTCTAATTCATTCTTTTTTTAATCCTTGGTTCAGTTTGTCTTTTTTAGGAGGTTTTCATCTAAAAATAATCTGGTATGGCACTCACACGACTTTCTCTTACCCTGATATTCAATACCATAAAGGCAGATAGGACATTAAAAGATAAGATAACGAATACTGTTATATAAACTTTCGTTAAAAACAACTTAAAATAGGCTTCGGAAAAGCTTCATTTGACAACTAATTATGTATGGGGAGGGGTACTGCCGTCCTCAAACCCCCATTTTAATATTTTACTTACATTTAAAGAGAATTTAAAAGTTGTTATTAAATTTAAATGTTCATTTCAAATTATTCAGATAACTTTTATCCGCACCATTTCTTGAAACTTATGAATTTTGATAAAATTTTTCAAGTAACAACCTTATATTAACTTCAAAATGCAACATTTGAATGGTCTGAAATTATTTGTTTTTAAGTTATTCTGATAAAAGTCATAGACAAAGATTAAACGCTGAAAACATGACTTCATCATTCAGGGAAACCCAAAACGTGTCAATATACAAAAAGAAAAGCTAATATTTAGTTTTAAAAATACTTTATTCAACACATATGTATGAGGAATTAAATTTCCGAGCAATTTTCCTAAACATGGTAAAATATTATAGTAAAGCCCTTCCACTAATTACTTCAATAAAAAGGAATGTTTTCAATTAACAATTGGCAACCCTGTACATCTTCTAAAAATTATGTGCAAGCCACAATGTGCACTTAAATAAATCCTGTATTAATAACATATAACAGTGTCTGAAATGCACTTCCATGAATTACCAAGAATTATCCCACTGTATTCTAGCTTTTTTCTGTAGGCCTGTAAATGAAAAGCGAATGTTTTTCATACCATGTTCTACATGAAACATGCTTTTATGCCTGTAAAACACTCTATACCAAAAAAAACTGACGCACCAAGAAGGAATAATGCAAACTGGACACAAATTGACATACATACAGGTTTTGATGGAATCAAGCACCAATTCATCATTATCGTCGATCCTACGAGCAACTGGTTTACTTCAGTGACTTCAAATACCCTTAATACGCGACTCAGAGAAATGGGGTTGAGCTCAGTCCCCGGATCTCTCTTGCACTGAGGACGTTTCGAGCATCATGAAAAGGGTTCTACAATCAGCTCGGGATTTTACCAATCTAACGCAACAATTGGACAGAATTTGGCACGATACTTCACAGGAGCACATCTGCCAACTCTATCAATTAATACCAAGTCGATTAACTGCGTACATAAGGGCCAGAAGTGGATCAACATGTTATTGACTTGTTTACTTTGTGAGGTCCTTTCTCTTGATTAAATCATTCAAATTTTCTGAAACTGTAATCAATTGCTTTTCTCCACATGTACATCACATCTACCAATTTTTGTCCCCACTCCTTCTTGGTGCGTCACTTTTTTGTTATAGAGTATATATATATATATATATTCATTTCATTTGGTTTAGTGCAGTTTATAGACACTAAACTCTACTTACTTGCAATTTCCCCATAGACTTAACGCATTTGAATTATCTTGGATGTCCCTGTACACGAACCATTTACTTAATCTCAAAGAAACGTTTAGTGTAGCATCTCTGTATGATAAAGATTTAGAATACCGAGTTTGGAATTCCTGCTGCTGTTTGTTCAAGAGATATGCTGAGAACACACAGACTAACCTCTAAAAACCTGTTTCTCGGATTCAAGGGACTTCGAAACGTATAAATATAACAAAAACTCAGTTTCGAAACTTTTACCCATAAACAATACTTTATCTACCATATGGGCAAGAGAAAGTAATTATTTATGTTTACTATTCAATAAATTGCATCCATATATATATATATAAATGATAGATATCATAATAAATTTTAACATTAAATGTCTAGCATTTAATACATACACACACACACACACACACACACATATATATATACATATATTATTTTCTTCTTTATACATAAGAAGAAAGTATTTGATTCTTTAAAACTTTCAATCTCCCGTTTTCGAAGGTTTTCAGGTGTCTTGAACATAATTTGAGCATCTTTATAAAATGTCTGCCTGTCTTTGTATCATAAATTTCGTGAACGATATATCTCACGAACAAATGGATGACATTAACAAAACTTGGTATTTATTTGCACTGTTAAAAATTTCAACAGAAAACTCTGTGTAATCTATTATTTTAAGTCTTACGTAAAATTACAGAGAAAATAAACAGAGATGTTAAAAAACTTACTTTATACATTCACTTTAATAAGTAACATTAATTTAATTAATTATTGGTGAGATTATGTTTCGGAGATGGAATGCTTTTTCTAAAGTAGAAACAGTCATTTTTAATTTTAATTAAAAAAATGAATAATAAAATTACGTAAAAATACAGAATAAAAATTGAGAATCTCGATTATTCACTTTTAACTAAGAATGACTGTCAATTTACAGAGACTCTGGATAAATATTTACATTAAATTTACAGAAATTTTAAACAGTATGGACTCTGACTGAAACTGGTCCTGATTACATATGGACATCAATTGCTCAACAAGTGGCGCGGTTTATCTCATTTTTTTTTATTTGTGTCTGTGTGTGTGTGTGTGTACGTAAGGGCATCCCCCCCCCCCTGCTGAGAAAGTATCCTTATGGGGAAAGAGTACGTGAAAAATTTCAATGTGGATATTTTTCAAAGAATTCATTAATACCTTTAAAACGAATGATAGATCTGGGATAATTAAAACAATATTACAGTTTTTTTGTTTTATTTTTATTTTTGTTTTGTTTTCTTTCTTTCTTTCTTTTTTCCCCCATAATAAGTGCATATCCTACGATATTTTCAATAATATAACATAAAACTGATTTTCTTTGGACACTTAATTGTTAGGAATACCGTCTGTGTTTATTATGGAAAAATGTTTTGATAAATAATAATTTTAATAAATAATTTGCCCTGCATGAATTTGTACAGGAAAATATCGAAAAAAGACTTGTGGTGACCTACAACATACTAGTTTTAATATTATGTAATTCATAATACTTATACGTACTAGTAAATACCATGTTACAGAATAATTAAATTGAATAACTAGAAATAAGGAATTTTACTTGAAAAGAAATTAAATAAAAATACAAATTAATTTCACTTTCTTCTTAAAAATTCCAGTAATCTCATACGAATTCATTAAAAATATATTTAAATTAATGCTCTCCAAAGCATGCTTCCAAGCTTTCTAAAGGACAATTAGTTTCATAGACATTTCATGTCGTCATAGAAACATAGGCTATGTAATACAGTTAATAAAGTTAAATTATGAATTTAAAGTTATTAGAATGCTTAGAGTAAGCAGTTTCACTTTTTATTCTGCTACAAAAGTGAATCGTCTCGTTATATCTGAAAAAAGTTTTCGAACTACAGTAGAATCTCTAATATCCAAAACTATTTTAACCGAAACTCTTGGTTCACCAAAATCCATTTTTAGGCTTTTTTTTTTTCTATCACATTCCTTTGCGTGCAAAATTCATTTTGAGAACTTTCTTTCTTTCATTATTTTTCTTTTTTCTTTCCTTCTTTCCTTCTTTTCTCTTTTCTCTCTTTTTTTTTTTTTTTTTTTTTTTTTTTATAACACTTTTATTCCTTGTAGGCAAGCGAGCCTTCCCGAACAAGGGGTCAGATAATCAGATAAATATTTTGGATCATGATTCTTAGAGTTTTCTTTTAAAAAAGAGGACAGTGAAGTGGGCGAAGAAAACAAACAAATTACCAATTCCAAAGTTTAGAATACTTTTGAAAACGCTTAGCATGGCTGGACCAGTAGAATTACTGCGATACAGGTGAACTAATCGTATATATAATATATATATATATATATATATATAAAATAAATAAATAAATAAGACTCCTTCTTAATTCCAAAGCGAATGCGTTGCAGACAATTTGCATTACAAACATCATTTCAACAAACAGAATTTTGTTTCAAACCCTTGTGTTAAAATTCAAGTAATTTATTCGTATTAAGCACATGTTATAATATGAAATAGCGCATACATTTATTCTTAGTTTTAAAAACTAAGGTGGGTCCTGATTACTTCACATAATCGAGTTTCTACTGTAGTAAGAATTTCCATCTTTAAATGTGTATAAAAATTTAATTAAATCATTACTTTTTTCAAATTTTTTTAGTAATTTAAAATAAAGAATGTGTGCTTATTTTGAAGTTTTATTGGTTTAATTCAGAATGCTATTTGAAAACAAATATTCTTTAACACTGTATTATCATTGTTTCAACAATAATAATAATAAAAATAATATGTATAACCATATCTATCTATAAATCTTTATCTCTCTCTTTCTATATATATATATATATAATGTAACCTAATCGTAGAATCCAACAGAAACATTTAATCAAATGCGAAATTCATCCACAAGGCTCAAAAATATATATCCAGGACTAGTTAAAAGAAATAGGAATTAAACTACAATACTCTCATCTATACATATAAAAGAGTACTTCCACTCACTCACTCACTGACTCATCAACGCACAGCAAAATCTACTGGAGCCACTGACTCGAAACTCGGTCAAATTATAGAACATATAGTGTAAGCACCCCCTAAGAAGCGATTTTGCGAAATTCGCCCCCCAAGGGGGTGTAGGGGGCAAAATGTGATTTCACAAAAACCTTCATATCTCAAAGAAAAAAACAGATATCAGTAAAATTTTGGCTTTAAAATATAGCTAATTTAATTATCTAAAAACCAATTTCTGGAATTTTAGAAGTTCGGTGGGAAAAAAGGGGCAAAACGTGATTTCACATGCGCAAAACGTGGTTTCACATACTCCTATATATCTCAAACAGAAAAACAGATATATGTGAAATTTTTGCTCTAATATATAGCTAATACAAATACCTAAAAAGTAATTTCTGGAATTTTTGAAATTCAGCCCCCAAGGAGGGAAGGAGAGGGGGCAAAACGTGATTTGAAATAATCCTTTATATTGCAAACAGAAAAAAATATATGTGTAAGATATTTTTGATCTAAACTATAGCTCCCATAAATGTATAAAAACTAATTTCTTTAATATAAGAAATTCGTCCCAGGTGGGGCGGGAAAGGGGAGCTATGGGGTAAAAAAATAGAAATATAGTTGGACCGTTCAAAACTGGTACAGATAGGTTTTAGAGACATGCAAGTCAAATGAGGATATTTTTGAAAGTGTAAAGTTGTTAGGTGGGTCAGAAAGGTGTGTGTGTGGTGGGGAGGGGGGGGGAGGCGGTGGAACAAAAAAATAAAAATAGAGTTAGACCGTTCAAAATTGGTACATAAAGGTTTTTGATACCTACAAATCGATTGTGGATATTTCCGAATTTGTAAAGTTATTAGGAGGGGCGGGAGGAGGGGACGGAGGGTCAAAAAATAAAAATAGAGTTAGGTCGTTCAAAATTGGTACATAGAGGTGTTTGATACTTACAAACTGATTGCGGATATTTTCGAATTTGTAAAGTTATTAAATTGGTACATGGAGGTTTTTGATACCTACAAATCGATTGCGTATATCTTCGAATATGTAAAATTATTAGGATAGACGGGAAGGGGAGGTGAAAGGACAAAAATATATAAATAAGAGTTAGAGTGCTGAAAATTAGTGTTGTTAGGTTTTGAGGCCCAAAAGTCCATTGCGGATATTTTCGAAAGTACAGAATTATTACGAAGGGCGGGAAGGGATCGGGCGCAGGGGTAAAAATAAAGAAATTCAGATAAAATGTTGGAAATTAGTATTATTAGTTTTAAAAGCCAGAGAGAACGACTGCGAGTATTTTTTGAAGTCTAAAATAATTAGGAGGGGCGGAAACGGTAGGTGAAGGAGCATGCGAGCCTTGCGCGCCTGTATGCGCTGACGCAGGCAGTGGTGACCCGAACCGATTATTCCACTGATAGATAAGAGAATTTTTATTTATTTATTTTTTTTTCCCTTACGATAATATAGTGATTCATTAAGAGTGTTGAACATAAATGCGCGCGCGCAGCGCACAATTGCCTGCGCTGCCATGGGCAGTGGGGACACGTTGCGACATTTTTTCCAATCACATTTTTTTTCTCCTTTTTTTTGCATGATAGAAATTGATGCAATTTTGAGAATTCATTAACTATAGTGATTCATTTAAAAATAGTGACCAGCGAAGCGGGCGTAGCCTGCTAGTTTTAATGAATAATCAAATTGCGTATGTAAGTGAAGCTTTATTAAAAGAATGTATATTAAAAAACTTAATATGGGTTGTTTCTGCGATATTTGTGTAAGAGAGTGAGCAGGTCTGCAATAGCTTATGATGGGTGGATATATATATAATATACAGTAACAATAAAATAATTCATCATTACAGGGATCAAATACCAGGAAAGAAGGCGTGTATTAATGAACAATCGACAACATATGGAAATGAAGCCTTATTTAAGGCAAAAGACATTCATAAGTTAATATGAATTGCTTATAAATTAAGTTATCTAAGGAATTGTTTCTAAAACACTGGTGAATTAGATCATACCCTACAAAAACATTTTCTTTTCAGGACATTTATAGGACATTTTGAGGATGAAATAGCCATCTTTAGGATGTAATGTGGATGAAAGGGATATCTTTAGGTACACTCTCAAATATGAACAAAGTACAACAATGAAGTATGATAATTAATAATTATAACTAGAAAAGTAGAAGAACCATAGCTGAAGGCAGGTGGTTTAATTCTAATTTGTTTAATCAAGTTTTAGTAGAAGAATTTTGCTCAAACATTTGTGCAAAAAGAAAAGAGCGCATGTTATGTTACGTATATTTCCACGAAAATTTTCTGCCAAATGCTAAAAAAGGGCCAATCACAAATAATAGAAAAAAAAAATGGTGTTTGGATTTAACCTGTTAAGCTTAACGTTCGAGATGCGTTGTAGCTGTAGAATATGATTTCGAAACTTCTTTTGATTATCTATATTCACTGATATGTGAACAGGGCGTATAATTATAGAAATAAAACTGTTTATTTAAATACTGTAAAAATGTTAAGTATTTTTTTTTTAAATAACATGCAGAGTTTTTCACTTATACGAAACTGATTAGTGTTTCTTTTATTTCTGGTTATGCTAGTTTTAATTTTCTTTCTTTCTTTTTTTTTTTTTTCTTTTTAATTCTTAGTTTTACTTCCAACTGCAAAAACTACGATGGTGTCCTGCAGGGCAACCAAGGTAATGTCATAAAAAAAAAAAAAAAAAAAAAAAGTGCACTAGTGTAATGATAGTATACTGTAATCAGAATATAAAAAACTTTTATTTACTTTACTGCAATTAGAATGTAAATATATATAAATATATATTACTTACTTTATAGCAATCAGAACATAAAAGCTTTATTTACTGAATATTATTTAATGTTTCATATGCAAGCGTTAATTAAATTTATTTTGCTTAGTAGAACGTAGAATAGTAATTTAATTCCTCATAGAAAACGTAGAACATATGAGGAGTTCAGTCTGGCTTAGAGGCCATTTTAAAGGGTAAATATGGCAGCAGATTACAAATTAGATGGGTTATTTTCTTGCAACTATTACAATATTGTAAATTATTGCTGCAGCTGCCAAATATATGATAGAAAAAAGACAGATTTTACCCAGATGTTAGCTGTTGAGCTCCTCTAATCAACTGAACACGAGATAGACCATTAAAAAATACAGAAAAATATAAATAGTGAAGTAATTCATTGCGAGGTTACTCTAGGTTACATGGAGGAAGGGAATGGTAAGCTGATATGGTTGTTATTTATTTATTTATTTTAAGAAAAAAGTTGTAAAAACTTTGAGCTGAATAGAGTATATTGGCTAAATCTACGAACCTATCATCAAACCCAAGGAAATACAGAGAAAATTCAAGAAGATAACCTCGATATAATAAACAGATGTTTGGTTTCTCTCAAAAAGGAATAAAACGAAAAGTACTTTAATCCAAAATTTATTTTTTAATCACTTAATGGCAATATATTGTAAGTTGGAAGAAGCATATTAAAAAAAAGCATCAAAATCTTATTCGAGAGTTACAACCTATTTTCAGCATTACTTTGAAAATTAACACAGTGAAGACATACACAAAAAAGGTTAGTATTGTGTTATCTAAAGGAGACTTTTAAACAATTCAAATATGAATATCCAGGCATTAAAATTGGATTTTTTTACATTTGCAGAACTAAAACTAAAAGACTGCATTTTGGCTGTTGAACAAGTGGAACACATTCTGTGTGTGTTTGCCATGTACATGAAAATATTACATTGATTCTGATTTAATGCAGTTTGTAGAAACTCAGTAACAAAGAAAAGAATCACTTTCATACAATAATTGCATAATATTTATTGGTTTGTAGTCCCCATAACTGCCACTGGAAAAACTTAAACTCTGTCTCCTGAAGAAATGTCCAATGCTCGTGCATCTTTTAAATTAAATGCAAAGATTATTCATCATTGTAAAATATCCCAAATCTTTGTAAATGTATTTGTATTAAAGTTTCTTTCTTTCTTTCTTTATCTTTATCTTTCTTTCTTTTTTTTTTTTTTTTTTTTTTTACAAAATAGGAAAAAGAATGTTTTATTATTATTGTTTAATTATTTTAAATTCAGATTTTAATATGATTGTAAGTTATTTATATTTTCCATCTAATAAAAACAAGATGATAAAGATCCCCCCCCCCCCCCTCCCTAGCTTATCTCTACTGTATAAGCTTTAAATTGTTGCAATAAGCAGCAAATAAAAAGAAAAAAAAAGAAAAAACTCAACCAACAAATTAATATTTCAAAATTTTCACACAATTATTAATTACAAAAAACATTATCGTTAACTATTTTCCTTTTAGAAAATTCCTATATATGCTAATTTATCCCACCCAAATGAGATCACAAAATATTCTGGACACAATTTCAGTACGGAAATACCGGTGAAGAGTTGTGTTTTAATTTATAACTCAGCATTCCATGGCCGTCTCATGTTGAAATTCACAATAATTATAGACAATAAACATAACATATAGTTTTTAAAAGAAAATTAAATACGTACTGTTCGAGATATTCAAAGTAAGAGGTAAAAATGCTTAACCTTAAAAATGAAAAATTGAAAAAATATGTGAATATGATAAATCATTTGAAAGCCTGTTTTATAGGCTTTCTAATCATACCAATTTTATATCTCTAAGTTAATTAGGAAACAAATATAAATACATTTGTAGTAGAAGAATTTTTAAAATTTGCATTTTTTACCCATTTTTGCAAACCTGTATATTAAAAACTAAATGAAGTAGGGACTTTTTAATTGGCATATGTTCATGTCTCCATAAAACGAATGAATGAGTCCAATTTCATGAAAGTCTGAGGGGGGTAAAGTTAAAAATGTAGCTTTTTGTGTTGATTTGGCATGGAATGACCCAATCACGGTTTTAAATTTCTATAATGGCGAATAAAGTAATATAGTTAGAAACTATACCACGAAAATTATTTAGGTTTTTATTATTTATTCAATGGTTTCTTTTTGAATCAGTTAATATAATTATATACTTAACACATTAAACATTCATCAAAGAATTTTATAAATAAAATATTACCTTAAAAATTGTAACTAAACATTTAATTTGGTAGTTAAAATAATAATAATAATAATAATAATATGCATAAATAAATAGGTAGAGATTACAAATATTGAAAAGTTATAAAAATACTTCCTTTGAAAACAAATTTATTATTTAATATTTGTGCTATAAACATTATAATTATTATGACTGAAAATTTCTACAAAAGTGAACAAATTAAATTTTCTTAAAATTTAAGCATTGAAATGAAAAATTTATATTTAAAGGTTCCTTTAATTTAATATTTTAATGTAACTTTATTTGGTGTTTTAAAAATTCAATACAGAATTTTGTATGAAAATTTTCGTCTTTATGTATTTAATTTTTTAATTTGCATCTAAAACATTAGCTGTTCACTTCAAAATTTTCATTGAAAGTGACTCAGAGTTTTGGAACTTGAAAGTTAGCTCTTTTACAGAAGTAATCAGTTACTTATTGTTTGTTATTAGAATTATTTTACAAATTTAAATTTAATACAAATTCATTGATTCTCTTGTATAAATAATAATAATGAATAAAAATTCTGAGAACATTGTATAGAAATGTCCTCTCAATTTTACAGGGAAAAAAAAAAAAGAAGAAGAAGAAGGAAAGAAAAAAGGTAAAGGTTGCCATGAACAAATTTGTCTTTTCTCAACTTCTTCCTGTGACGACGCATGATTTATTTTGTTTCAGATATTTCCTTCTAAAAGTTTACAAGGAAGGAAAAAAATATGTTTCCCATTGGGAAACTTTTTTTTTTTTTTTTTTGCATAGTTTTCAAATAAATGTCATTCTGTCACATACGTGTCATAAAAAATTAATCATTGAAAGTTCGGGATCTATTCCTTCCCCAACAGAAGCGTATTACCAGTTTTTAAAACATAAAAAGCAATTTTTTTATTACATAATAAAAAATATAAATTTCTTCAATATGAAAAAAAGATACACTTTAAAACATCAAATGAAAATTTTATATGTCTTTGATATGTCTCGTACAGTCGCTAACAAAAGTGTCCGAACACTAGCAAAAATTCCTATGTAAAAAATGTACACTTCATACGATTCTGTTAAATAAATCCTTATCGAATCATGTTCTTAGACTGACTAAGAAGAGGATTCGACAAGGATTTATTTAACAAAACAGTATGAAGTGCAAATTTTTTACATAGGAATTTTTGCTAGTGTTCGGACACTTTTGTTAGCGACTGTATGTTCTCGAATTTTCTTGCGTCACGAATATATTAGTAAAATATTTTTTGTAAACTTTTTCTATGTAAAAGTGATTTTCATACATTGCTGCGCAAACATATATACAGGGTGTTTCATTACCACATTTCGGAGCTTTTAGGAGAGATAGAGTGCATCCTGACGATTCAGAATCATATGCAGGGTCGGAAATGCTATATTCCACGTAAACGCCACGTAAGCGATTATTTGTCTTAATAATGAATATACATCGTTTTTTATGATCAATGAATACCGCATTCAAGTCAGTGGATGAAATTTCAATCACTATATTTGACACATATTACTTTTATTAATGTGCATCGTTAAAACTAAGATTCACATCTTTTTATTTCAGATGTTTCTGTGGACACCACTCGTCAGGAAAGCATTTTCGATCCTCCACTGCTATATTACTCTGAATCTTCAACATACACTCTACCTTTCCAAGAAGTTCAGTAACTTGTGACATAGCCTCTTAAACTAGATACCTGTCGCGTCGCTCGCAAACTTGGCAACAGTTCAAGCGGTAGACAGCTCCCCCTGGTACAGATTGAGAGACTTTTTTATTCAACAGTAACCAATAATTTTTAAAAAAGATATATGATATATATAATCGACGTTTCTTCGATTCTATTCGCCTTTTATGTATATCATATCTCACTTTTAAAAAACATTGGTGGCTGTTTAATAAAAAATCACGCAATCTATACCAGGTGGCACTGTCTAACGCTTGAACTTAGGGACCCTGGATAGAGAGAGACTGGACCAGTGGCGGTTCGTGCACCGAAAATAGGTGAAGAGGCACACTGTATTTTACACTGTATTCATTTATAGAATATAAGTTTACGTTTAAATAAGTATTTTTAGTTAATTTTAGCCAAGACCATGCTTAATAAAAGCCATGCATTGAAAATACTTAAATATTATTTTTGAGCTTTTCACCTATTTTCGGTTCACGAGCCGTCACTGGACTGGACGTTGAAAAAATATGGCTGTCATTTGTTCAAAAGCCACTCGATCGGCGTAAGACGTAATTTATTTTTACCAGCGTCTGATACTTTACTTTTAATTAAAATCTCGATAAGACTTTGTTGTTTATCTCTAGAAAGCTTTGCAGAGTGTCATTTGAAATTTTGCAGAGCATAATGGTATCATATATAACAGGCTGAACAAACATGGCGGATCATCTGGCGGGTCATATAAAATTTCTTATCATATAGGGTTTCTACTTGAACTGTTTCCAAGTTTACGAGCAACGCGACAGGCATCTAGTTTAGGAGGCTATGCTTGTGATGACTTGTGATAACACATCCCATTTGTATTTTTAAGCTAACAATTAATAATACTGACTAACAAAGTTGAGCGTATGTATATGGCTCTAGTGATAGCGACTGGAAAAATTGAACGTATATATACGTTACTGATGCAAATGGGTTAAGGGGACTTGACACCATTGCCTGCAGCACAGAAGTAGGTTTTACATAAAAACATATACTTTGATTTAATATTTATAAACTGAACTATATTAGTTCTATTCAGTACATATAAGTACATATCCAGGCTACATTTTTTACGGTTTTTATTTTTATTTATTTGTTTAATTTTACAGATTTAAAATCTTAAAGTTATGTTTTAGCTGTTTGCATTTATTCATGAACTCATGATCGCCAAAATATTAAACATCTACAGATAATTGATACAGGACTTAATAACGTTTTTCGCATGTTTAATAGAATCTACTTAGAGTATTAGAAAATCTGAACGGCACCAATCAATCTGGACTAGGCCAAACTTAACGAATTCTTTACGGTCCAAAGAGGCGAATAAAGCGAGATCACCGAATGGCTACCAACTCTACATTAGAATTCCATAAAAATGAGCTGTGCAAAGAGTAACTATTTTAATATTTCTCATTACAGACTTCTATCTTATAGATAGGACACCGTCAACGAGATTTTACTTTTCAGAGTTTTTCTTGGACACGTTGCTCGACGAACACAACCGAATTTCTAAGAATGCGTTAGAAGGAGTGTACAGAGCATACATACGCTAGGGTATTGGAATTCTGAATTAAATGTACTGCTAGCTGAAAAAGTATAGAAAAGAAACTGGGGAAAAGGAATCGCGTTGGCACTACTGCTTGAAGACTGCTAAACGACGAAAGAAGCTGAAAACTAATGGCCTAGGGAAATTAAATAATTGAAAATAAATTTCTGTAATTGGCAATAGGGAAGAAAAAAAAAGTGATGCGTTTTCCTGGATATATGTGCTAAAATATGCGTGGCAGGTGATTAAAGAATCAAAACGATTTATTCGCAGGAGTTACCGAAATGAGAAGAAAAGAGGGATCATTTCAATTTTTATCCACCACAGGGGGATAGTGCCTTGAATCTGCAGCCCAACGAACTGCTAACAACCACATCAGGCACTTGACGTTGCAGCACAGATTAACGAGGACCAGACCCTCGGTTCCAAATGGAACGAACATAAGATAACATATACATAAAATTATATAATAAATGTGAAATAATTATTAACCAAGGAAAAAATAAAATTAGGGGAACTTAAAAAAATAAAACGATACATAAATAACTTACGAATAGCTAGAATTAAAGGATAACGTGATAAAACAATAGAAACACAATATAATACAATGCAAAATAATAAAACAAATAATAATTAGAGTTATTCATTTAAACAAGTATATTTACACATACGGATTGCTTCCCGTGTTGCGAGAACGGGTCAAGGAGCCTAGGTAAATCGACTGTGTCCGCTACAATAGTGTCCCATCAATCTTCGCGCAAAGACTGGGGCCAGCTTGGCGGAAAATGGCCGAGGTAGCTGAACTATGGTGCGAGGCTGTAATAGATCCTACTTAAAAATATTAAAGAACGGTTTTGAAATTTATTGATTAGTTTTTGTGAAAAAAATTAAAAAGTGCATGTCTGTGTAAAAATCTTGGTGGAAAAAAAATGATTTTTGTTAGATTTTTATTTTTAATATTTTTTCTTTTAAAGATATTGCAGAATCCGATCCAAATCCTTTTTACGTATGTCCTACTGAACATATATATATGAAATATATTAAGTCTTATTTTAAATATCTGTAGAAATGCTCATGAAATCATTAAAAATTTAAACTGAGAAAACGCAATTTAAAGATTTAAAATCACTAAAAAATATATATAAACCATAAGAATTGTTCTCTGAATATATATTTTATTGAAAAAACCTAATGTAGTTCAATTTATAAACATTAAATGGAACTATAAGCTTATATATGAAAAATACTTCAACGATGCTATCAAAGGTACGAAGTCCACTTGATGTTTTACAGTAGAAATGAAATAATTTAAAATCTACACAAAATAAAGAATAAATTATTATTATTTTTTTTTTATTCACTGCGTGAACTGCTTCTTTTTTCCAGTCATTATTTTTTTTTTTTTCAAAATACATGATTTTAGTGTAAAAAAGTACTTATTTATGGGTAAATACTTTGTTTCTTTACTAGAAAGAAAATCATTTAAACTTTTTGCAAAAATAACTCACATAGATAAACTTTGAACTCTCCTACTTTTGTCTTTCAGAAATAAAAGTAATAATAATAATAAAGATGAACAGAAGACGTCTTACTGGATAATTAAAATATATGTACATATATTTTATTTATTTTTCTAATTTAGATGCTTAAAAAAAAAGAAAAGAAAAGAAAAGAAAAGAAAAATTATATTTGTAAATAAATATTATCGTGAACATATATCTTTATATTTCAGAAAATCTAGTTCATAGATTTATTTTATTTTCTTTTTGTGATGAAATTTTCTCGTAGAGATAGTCATATAGACCAACATAAAGAAGAAATGGTGATAAGATACAGCGGTTATTCAATCGTTTGATTTATCTTCGTTTGTGAGTTTTTCTTCATGATATAGCAAATATCTAGTTGTGAAATAAGTCTTTGCAGAAAACAAGACATCGACGAAAAAAATTTCTCGAAAAAGTCAGTGTCCACAATTTGGAATTGCTCTTTAATTCCTTAAGATCACTTTTCAGAGATTATTATTTTTTTTTCTTTAATTCTGAGATTGCATTTTAAATTCTTGGATTCTTATAGATTAAATAAAATTAAAATTAAAATTATTAATCTCAATTTTTTACAATTTTAGAAATTATAAATAACAAAAGTTTAACTCCGACAAACTAATATTTAAAATAATAATAATAATAATAATACTTATTAATATTATTATTATTAAAGTTGTTAAGCTACCTTTATTGAACAAAATATATTGAAGAGTCGAACTATATGATTTTTTTTATATTGACAATTTTTTATAATACAACAATTACAACCATGTATTAATATATATTTATGCTGGAAAGAAAATTTTTTACTATGGCGAAGTAGGACAATTTGTAGCTACATTTGGGAAATGCTAGACTTTGATCCCATTTTACTTAGTTGCTATTATATTTACTCATCAAAAAGATTTTTAGGTATATTCTACACTGAGAAAAAAATCTGTAACTGACATCTAGAATCTAAATTATGGCTCTAGAAAAAATAGTTCCATGTCATCCTTATAAATTCTAGTCCCCCTTGGAAAGCGAGTTCTAGAAGCCCCTATTAGAATTCTAGAGCGCTTGCCTATATTCTCGAGGGCAAAGTTATTTAAAAATCTCTGCAAATAAATGAGACTACAAAAGGCGAGTTTCTGCAACTATAACCTTGGTTTATTACCAAATTCTAGAAAATTAAGCGAGAATTTCTCGCAATATAAATGATTCAGAATATTTAGATTATTCAGAATATTGTTTCACCATCTAGAAATGTGTGCACTAGAAATTCTCGGTAATTTCGTCTATTCAGTTTATTGGCGTGCCTTATGCGCATCGCTCGGAAATCTATATTTCTAGTTAAGGGATTTGGAAAATGAACACTTATTCATTTTAGAGAAAGGCGGTATATATTTTTTTCTCAGTGTACAAGTAATTGTTTCTTTTTTGAAACGAAGGAGCAATATTTTTAAACAATGTACTAACTTTAAAAAAAAAAGTGTTTCTTGGTACTACATTCGTTATGGATTGGGGAAAGTACTACCATCTTCCTTATGTACTGATACAGGTACGTTAAGAGATATGTAGAAATGTTAAGATGACAAACATTTTCAGCAATATGGGACTTTTTGAATTTTAAAGTAGCCGTATTCGTCACAAATTTTCGAACTTTTTTCCGTATACCTCTACCAGCACATCCAATCTGAGATATTTTCACACTTCAACAATTTCTAAGAAAAGAACAAGATATCTTATTTCTTGAAATTTTATTTTTCAACTGAGTGAAAATAATGCCTGGACCGGGAGTCGAACCCTGGATCTTTGACTTACAAGGTCAAGGCTCTACAAATTGAGCTATCCAGGCCGAAAACCGGTCATCCTTACTCACTCAGACAACCTTTAAGCAGAATCACCTGGTCTATCATGTAGATAGCTCGACAGAAATAAGCCGCAGGTAATGGAAAACACCATTAAAGAATGGGAGAAAGAAATACAATTTTGTTTAAATTGTATTTCAGAAATACAATTGTCATTTTTTGAACTTTTTCTTTTTTCTTCTTTAAAAAAATCTACCCTCTTTCTGATGCCATTAGTGCAAACCGCACTTTTTTATCATCATTTTTTTTTTTTTTTTAATGAATTTTTAAAGTTTTCAGCAACTTTTGGCGCACCTAGTATGTGACTATCATTTCTATTTATGTTTTGAAAGACTTGCATTTGCTCTCTAAATGATCTTGAAAATAAGCAAAAATTAATTAATTGATAAAATAAAATAAAATAAAATAAAATATGTTTTAGAACATTTAAAAGTTTCAATATATAAGCTATGGGATATTAACAACATACATAAATTCTTACAAAAGAGCACACAAGGGGCATAATCTACTTTTATTTATCAGTCTATACATGAGACTTCCACAACTGCTTTGTATAAATTCAGTCAGTTAGGAATTAATATCACCTTTAATTGGCTTGTAGATTGGGAGACTGTTTAATATTTCATGAAGTAAAGGATTATCAATCGAAAGTGTAACTAGTTTGCTTTTGTGTTTTGCAAAGAAATTCAGCAAACTTTTCATTCAAATGTTTGACTAGGAATGTTTATTTACAGTAATCACGCTTCTAACAAGGGAACTCTTTGAAGTGCTAATCGCCGATTTTCTTGAAAAAAATTCTGGCATAAGATTTAATCATAAATAGCATCTTCCTAAAATATTAGCTGCGGAGTCGCAATAGATAAGCAATAAAAAATTATTAAAAATGGAAGCATGTCTACAATATTTCCAAAAAAGCACCTGTTTGGCGACTGCATTCTTCGAAATTTCATTGCAATGAAGATTTAATAGATATAGATGTTCTTCTGTCAAGCCAAACGAACTCCATACGCTCTCGAGCACATGGGAATTCAGAATAGATTAACAAAAACCAGATAATTTACCAGATTGAGACTTATTTAGTCGAAATTCTAAATAACATTTAATATTTCAGTTAAATAAGCTGTGTTAGTAACAATTGCAGGAGCATTAACGTCAAGTTTTTAATAACGGCATTAAAAAAATATATGATGAAGACTTTTATATAAATTTAAATAAAACAAAACATTATATATTAAAACACAAAGCTTTTTTTTTCTTAAACTAAAATGAAAGCATTTTCCGAACACATTTTTCTTAAAAGTCTGATCATTTTATTGGCCAGTACGAACCTTCGACGAACAAGCAACTCCACAGCATATGAGTTGTGTGGATCCAGTACCTCATTAGAGCTAAGCAATGAGCAATGGGAGACGATCTATGATTCTACCCTAAATTTCGTTCTGTTTGTTGGTTGGGTTTAACGTCGCACTAGTACTGCACTATGGGCAATTGGCGACGGTTTGCGATGCACTCCTGAGGAGGGTACGGTACATCTGCAGGTCATAAATCGTTGCATTCTGCGTATGTTATTATTTTTAATATATACATCCCATTTGTATGTTTGACTCGACATTCCCCTTCCTTGTAAATTTTGTCGAGATGAGGACAGATATAACATAACCGGATTATAATTCCAAAAGAATTAAAAAAACACCCTGGGTCAGCTGGGGAATCGAACGCATTTATTTACACTTGAAGCCGATTAGCGAGGGTGACATACTCACTCGGCCACGGATGGTCTGCATTTAGCATAACAATTATTTTTAAAACAAGAAGATTCCGTATATATACATATACGGCCGGCAGCAAAATTATTCAAGCGCTAGCAACAATTCCTTACTAAAAAAAAGTATACTTAAACTTAATACTGATTTGTTAAATGAATCCTTATCGAGTCATGTTCTTAGTCAGTCTAAGAACATGATTCGACAAGGATTTATTTAACAAAACAGTATTAAATGTACTTTTTTTATATAGGAACTTGGAGGCTCTACCCCTGGTTCGCTTTACTTATTAATAACCCTGTGAGGCTTTTCACTGAATATGAATATTAATAGTGTGTAACACAAGAAAAACGCAGAAAAATGTTATAGAAATTCTCATCTTTAATGTTAAATTGAAATACATAATATTTAATACCACTTTTTTTTTTCCTTAAGAATAGAAAGAATTTCATAATATTTAGACCAATTTGTCTTATAACTTTATTATATATGACTCCCTTGGCAACTTTTAAATTTTTGGCAGTATTTGGCGATGAATTTTTTTAGTGTAATTGCTTGTTAAGAAAAAAAAAAGAAATAAAATAAAATAAAATAAAAAATCTAGTACTTATAATCTAAAGCCTGTACTTTTTCCAAATACTTATACTTTTTTCTGTTGCCTACACATTTAGGTGATGAATTTTTCTTTTGCCATAATTAGAAATATGAAATGTGTCCCAGAAATAGCTAATTGTGTAATGTTAAAAAATTATCAGTGCAAAATTACGAGATTTATGAATGATTTTGACTCTATTTGGAAAAACTTACATGTTGGTCCACAATTCTATTTGGTGATTTTCTTGTGATGATTATGGCAAAATCGATTTAGGGAAGTGGTTGCCATGGATTTCCAAACATAAGCAAAGTGAAAACACGTTTTTCAAAATGCGTCTGTTTTGAAATGTACATAAATAAATTAAAATCTATTTTAAATATTAATAAAATAAATATTTAAAATTAAATTTCCTTTCTTTGCATGAAAAAATGACAAGGATCATCAGCATGCATATATATATATATATATATATATATATATGCTTTTCGGGAACTAATGTAGTGCTGGTCCACAAGTGCATTTGGCAATTTTTCTTTAGTGATTATGACGAAATGCCAAATCGTGTCCACAGCTTTTATGGAGAATTTCCGGAATCGAGGACGCACAGGCTGAAATTTCCAAATTTTCGAATGAAAACTCAATAAAATATTATTTAAATGTTGCTCGTTTATAGAATCACAATTTTGAGTAAAAAATTGTATTTATTATATTTAAAAGAAATAAAAAAAAATCCTTTCTTAGACTTCGAAACCGACGTAACCGCTGAAAGAAATGTTTTTACATTTAAAATGACCTTAATAAGCTAGTAGAAAAAAATCACAGAGGTTGGTAATTTTTAAAATTTAAAAATGTATATCACCGAATACCAATTATATAAATTATTACGAAAGGTATCAAAAAGGATATCATGTAGGGGAGGACGGGCACAGTGGACCTAGAGGAACAGTGGACCACCCCTATTTAAATCTATTAATATTCAACTCTTTTAGTTCGTATGGGTACTCATGTATGGCAGCATAGTACTAGTTGTATACGGCCAAAAAAACTACATGGGAAATAGTAAGATAACCAGTTTTAGCAGTTTTTATGTTTTGAGCAGCTCAAAGTAACTTTTCCACATTGACGTTTTTAAAATTTTATAAACATTGAACTAGTGACTATAAATACTATATAATAGAGATGGGCGTTATTTCACGTAACATAATAAGTAGTATTATTATTGCTTTGTAGCATATTAGCACGGTAATATATTTCTAAAAATATCCTATTAAAAAAATAATGCTTTCAACTTTATCTCTGCACGCGAAATATACGAGGAATTTCGGCGACAAAACTGATATGATACCAATATTCTAATGGCATACCATTTGCTTGTAAGTCATGCCATTAAATAGCATTTAATTTGAGCGTTACTTTCAGAAACATTAAATTGTATCAATTTTTGAGCAAACAGTTTAAAAAAAAATCACTGTTCTCCAAAAATAAATAAAGATAATAATAATAATAATAATAAAGATTTCCTTAGTTCACAATCTCGATACCAACTACAAGAAGTATTTATTCTATAAGCCAATAATACGAGTTTAAACAATTTTATATTGATTAGTACTGATAATATCTTTTCCAGACTTATAAGTAAAACTGAATTATATTTACATTGTACTCTTTCGTAAAATTTTATGTGCCTCGATTTGCTGTATCAGAGGGTTTGTTTTTGAAATTTTTAAAATAGCCATTTTCTTTAATTTCTTTACCTTGTTCTCAAGATAATTTGGAATGCAAATTCGTGAAAAATAACAAATAAGGAAAATTTTGTACAATTTTATTCTCAAGAAAAATAAGCAATGAATAAAATACTGATTTTGAATAGTTAAACAACATTAAATATTTACCAAATGTTTTTTTAATTTCACAAATTTTGATGTAAATAAACTGATTTAGATCGACAAGTTATTTTTATCAAGTCATTTAAACTCAATTTATGTTTATATAACTCAGTTTATGTTTGTTGTGTGTTGAACTAGCAAAGCCTTGTTCGGGAAGGAACCGAATTCCGAATGCGAAAAATTTTCAAAATCAAACTCGAAATGTGCAAAACTCGGCCTGATGCTGCCTGCGTGGCAATAGATGAAAGTTTGTTAACGAAACCATTTTTTAATTCATAGAACACCACACACAGAACACATATAGAAACTTGGATAAGTATAGTTTCACTGTAAATTTGTTTTTCCAAAATAAAATAATTACAGTGTTCACAGGTATGATTTCCTTTTGTTTTATTCAATACATTGCATCACCCTGTATTTTAATATAATGAATTTCAAGTACAATAATAAACCAAATTTTGCCACAGAAATAGTTAACATCATTGTTATTAAAAGTTTATAAAACATTATCTTCGAAACAATCTAAATTTTCAAATTAGTAGTTAAGTTCCATTTTATTTTTAAATTATTGTTCTCTGAGATATTTTAATGGATCAGAACAATAGCAAAGAGCAATAATTTAGCCCATTTATACCCATTTATCTTACAATGAGTTTGTAATCATATTCGGTGATTTGAAAATATAATTTTACCTACATAAGATATCGATAACATTATAAATATATCAATCAGACTTAAAAACTATATGGAACGACAAATACCTCTTATCCCACAAGACTTTGCAATATTATATGTGCAGGGTGTCCCAGAAAGATCGCATAAACTCTACACATTCGGGTTCCTCTCTTGGAGTATATAGAAATTGCCCAAAGAACTATAACCCTACGACAAATAGTTTCCGAGATAAATACAGAAGAAAAATGATATGATGTCTTATCCGTTGTCCAGGAAAAAAAAATAATATTGGTATTTGCATATATTTACATAGAAAGGTGTTGAAAATGTCGAAATTAACGAAAAAATGTTCAAAATATATAAATATTCACGCACATGTTGAATGCTTAGTAAGATTAAGTCTATATATTAATATTCACGAATGCAATACATTATCATACGTAGATCATTGATAGCTATTAAACGCAATCTTTTAAATACGATTCAAACACAGCTTGACGTCATGAAATAACTCACTTGTGCAATCTTCGATATGCGCTGTGGTTATTTTTAACATATTTGTTCGAAAATCTTTGCAAATACTTATTTTCATGTTTCCAATAATTTTTTAATTGCACCGGATATAACACCCCATTCCTTCTTTCGCATTTTTCTGGAAAACATTTTGTCGTAGGTTTACAGAAGGTGTTCAAATTATCCTTTTTTGACATTTTTTAATTTAATATATATATATTAGATGGAATGACCTTAAACTTCAGACATGCAAATAATACTTAGAAGCTCACATTTTACACCATCGATTTAGTCACGAGTGCAATTAGGGGACCAACCACAAATTGAATAAACGCTTAAATATTTTGGATTAGCCTGTTTCTTAAAAAGCTACAAATGACTTGTAACTTTAACACATTATTTCACTTATTATGTATGATAATTTGTATGTCTTTTGTGTGAATCGAACGATTATATATATATACACTGCATAAAAAAAGTAGACGGACACTTCTTTACAATTTTTTAAAACCTCGTCTTTGTTTAATAGGAAATGTCAATTAAAATTCTTTAACATGCTTATACTTATCAATCTTCATATTTTTGACAGACAAATAAAAATATTCAATTATTTATAATTTTAATATGGAACTGCAGAAAAGAGAAAAGATAAACATTTGCACAATATATATATTTTTTTAAAGTAGACGGACACTGGTCGAAAATTGCAATTATCTAAGTGGGTGTTTCTTGCGGAATACCAGTTTTGCATGTACATGTACATTTGGCATTTTGCCAATTGATAACGTGCTTGACAAGATGGTTTTACGTAGTTAAATTTCTTGGAGATGAATGCGCCATGCCACGAGGAATTCCTCTAACTGATTACCAGAAAAGACAAATTATAGCGCTGAAAAATGTTAATAAAGGAGTCAGAGAAATTAGTAGGCTACTTCTAATAAGCAAAAGTAGCATCAGCGATTTTCTACGTGCTCCTGAAGCCCATGGCGTAAAGAAAAAGAGTGGTCGGCCAAAGAAACTTTCGCTTAGAGACCAAAGAAAAATTTTTACTGAGCTGAAAAAAAAACTGGAGCATCAATTCCCAGAGTTCGACTAAGCACAGGAATTACCAACGTAACTTCTCAGACAATTTATAACTACATTAAGCATTCAGAGCTCTTTCAATATAAGAAGAGAAAACATCAACCATGCTGGAAAGATCACCACGTGACAGAACGCCTACAGTGGACTCAAAACCATATGTCTTGGACGACAGAAAGGATATCTGTAGTTTTTTCAGATGAGAAAAAATTTAATTTAGGCGGCCCAGATGGATATCAATATTATTGGCACTATTTGGAGAAAGAAGACGAAGTGTACTCTACTCGGCAAGTTGATGGTGGTGGCGTGATGGTGTGGCTAGCTGTTGGCTATGGTGAAAGGACAAATTTAGTGTTCCTAAGTAAGAAGCAGACTCACAAAGATTATATTGAAACACTAAGCAGTGAGCTTTTGCCATTTGCGTGTGATCTTGGAGGAGAAAACTGGATTTTCAAACAAGATGGAGCGCCAATACACACCGCTAACAACGTTAAAAAATGGTTTCAAGAGAAAACTTCAATGTTTTACGCTGGCCAGCCAAGAGTCCGGATATGAATCCTGTAGAAAACATTTGGGCTATACTTGCTCATAATATTTATGAGGGTGGACTCCAGTATGAATCAATTCACCAGCTCAAAGAAGCTCTTACAAACATTTGGGAAATTTTCTGTAAAAAAAAAAAAGATTCAGAATCTCATTGATTCGATGCCTAACAGAGTATACGAACTTATTAAAGCAAATGAGAGACGAACCCCTTACTAAAAACGTTTTTTTTTTAGAGATACAAGATGTGTCCGACTACTTTTTTAAAGAAAAATTACAGTGCAAATATGCACCATTTTTGTTTCCTGAAATTTTCCACTACATAATTCAAAAGGATTGAGTCTATATCTAAAACATAATAATATATGATGTCTCAAGAATATAATTATGTTAGAGAAATGAGCCTCATATCTCTAATTAAAGAAATAAACGGCTTTAAAGTATTACAAGTAAGCGTCCGTCAACTTTTTTTATGCAGTGTATATACAGTTGGTAACAAAAGTGTCCAAACACTAGCAAAAATTCCTATGTAAAAAAAGTACACTTCTTACGGTTTTGTTAAATAAATCCTTGTCGAATCATGTTCTTAATCAGTGTAAGAACATGATTCGATAAGGATTTATTTAACAAAACCGTATGAGGTGTACTTTTTTTACATAGGAATTTTTGCTAGTGTTCGCACACTTTTGTTACCTACTGTATATATATATATATATACCGGGTGATTCAAAATAGATGTTACAGCGATTATCAATTACAAAATTAATGCAAATTAAGAGTAGATTTCAGATATGGCATTTTTTTGTACAAGGGGCTGTATACATATAAAATACAAAAATTAATTTTCATACGGCTCCTCCTACCATATGACTTATATTTAGAAAAATATTCTCCTCGCTCTAACAATCAAAATAAAAAAAAATCATCTCTCTAAGTCAAAATCTCGCTGAGTTATTGCAATTTCAAAATTCTAGCATTTTTCACCAAATCTTAAGGGGTTGTATCAAAAGTGAGAAATTGTAATTACTATAGCTTTTGTAATAAGGCACACGTTGATCAGCGTTTGGGGGGGGGGGGGGAGAAAAATCATTCAGGGAAAGACGGCTATTTTAATCTATAATGTCTCTGTGAATACACAAGAGAATACTCATTGATAATTTAACAAATAAAATTTATGAATAATTTATGTACTAAAAGGGAATTTTCAAATTCATTTTTCTTTCTTTTCTTTTATACATTACCTTACTCATATACACGGTGTAGAGAAAGAATTGTTTTTGAGTCAAATTTCCGAAAATTAGCTTTTGTTAAATTTGCACGTTTTCAGATCCTCTGAATTCAAAAATCGTGTTTTAAGCGGTTGGTCTCTCTCTCTCTCTCTCTCTCTGTGTGTGTGTGTGTGTGTGTGTGTGTGTTTCTGTGTTATTAGAATATCTAAAAAACAAATAGTAGCAGAAAATCCAAATTCGATATTCTAATTACGTATCCTATTGCGGTGCTACACTAAAGTATTCGTTGCGATCAGACAATTGTTTGTTTACAGGGTCATCCAAGAGATTTCAAATACATTACCTCTGTGAGCGGAATTTCTCATATGTATAGCGCGACATGTATATACCGCACTAAACAAAATAAAAAGAATAGATTTTTTATACGCATAAAAGCATGTTTTATGTAGATTGTGGTACAGCAATCATTCATCATTCATTTACAGGGTTACGCAGAGTATTTTGATATATTCCAGCTATACTTGGGAATTGCTGGAAGTTTATTTCAATTTATGTTACTTGTTTTACATATAACACTAAATTTACGTACACAAAGTCATTTGTATATAGTTTTTAGACAATATATAGGGCTACCCAAAATTAAGGTAAACATTTTATTATTATTATTATTATTATTATTATTAAATGTAATTGGCGTAAGTGCTTTGCTGCATTTTTTATTTTTTTTCGAAGAACACTGCTGACACAGAACGGAAAATCAATTTCTCATACCCATACTGTAAACAAAGTAGTTTTTGAAGAGCGATTTTTTTTCTGTATAATACCACATTTTCAGGCCTCCTGAATACGAAAGGTAAATTTTTATTGGTTGATCTGTATATATATGAATTATCAGCATAATTTAACAACAAATAATCTGGTGTACCACTCACATGACTTTCTCTTACCCTGAAATTTAATACCATAAATATAGGTTGGAGATTAAGAGTTAACATAAAGAGTACTGTAAACCTATGTTAAAATAATTCAAATTAGCCTTCGAAAGAGTTTTATATGATAGTTAGTTCTGTGTGAGGGGTGATCTCATGAAATTATTTGTTTCCTTCGAAGCAGGCAATGATCAAACTTTTAAAAACTTGACTTTGGTAATAAGGAAGCCTCAAAACGTTTAAATACACAAAAAAACAAGCGATGCATATTTAGCTTAAAAACATACATTATTTATCATATGTCTATGAGGAATTCATTTCCATTTCTGAGCAGTTTTCCTGGACATGGTAAAATATTATAATAAAGCACTTTCACTAACAATAAAAAAGAATATTACAGCTTAAATATTTGCAACCCTGTATATCTTTTGAAGAATATGTACAAACCACAAAGTGCACCTAAATATAAACCTGTAGTAATAATATACGGCACGACCTAAAATGCACTTCCATCAATTTTCATCTATTGTCGCATTATAATCTAGTTATTTTGTGTAGCCCTGTAAATGAACAGTGAATGATTTCCCTGCCATATTCTACATGAGGCATGTTTTTATGCATATAAAAAATATATATTCATTCCATTTGGTTTAGTGCAGTCTATAGGTGTTAAACTCTATTTACCTGCAATTTCCCCCATAGATTTAATGTATTTGAATATTCTTGAGTGTCCCTGTACACGAACCATTTGTTTCATCTCAATGAAAAGCTTAGTGTAGCATCCCTATATGATACATATTTAGAATACCAAGTTTGAATATCTGCTGTTATTTGTTCTTAAGATATGCTGATAACAGACAGACACACACACAGACCAACCGCTAAAAACACGATTTTCATATTCAGGGGACCTCAAAACGTGTATATATAACAAAAACTCACTTTCGAAAATTTGGCCCAAAAACAATACTTTCTCTACCTTATGGGTATGAGAAAGTAATAACTACAGGAAATGCGAATTTGGTACTTCGGATTCCATATCTATTTGCCACTTGAAAGTTGATCAAGATTTGCAAGCTTCAAGGAAATTGATAACAGACTTGATTTTTGTTTTGATAAGTATAGGCACTATAATTAAACGGGGGCTGAGAATGGCGGTAACCCCCTGACATAGAATTATACATCTATACGATATCATATTCTATACAAAACATTTAGAATATTAACAATAAATATGAGTTTCCTTATGATTTTTACAGTATAAAGTTATTTAAATGTAATTTATAAGAATGTCTGTCCCAAAACGCAATACATTGGCATTTTATGTGCGTTTCTGTACATAAACCAATTGTAGATAATTAATTAATGCCATTTTAAATAGAAAATATCATATAGTAAACCTGAATAACATATATAATTTCTGAAAATTTCTGAAAATATTTACAGACGCTGTGGGCGGACAGACGGACAGTCAGACAAAAAAATATGCAAATTAAAATCCTATTCACAGTTAAAAATTATTAAAAAATGTTTAATGTAAACGAAAATGCAATTCCAGCAAATGTCTAATAATAACCCTTAACGTAACTGAATATTTTTGTGTGCCCCGTAAATCTAATGCTAATCGTACTGTACACTAAAGAAAGCATTCTTTTGTGCATATGAATAACATATTTCAATTTCATTAAGATTTATGCAAATTAATTGAAATTTGGTTTATAGAAATATCTTCACATAAAACGCAATGCTTTGGAATACTTTCGGGTGTCCCTGTACACAAACCAGTGATAGTGCTTACTCCATTTTCTATAGAAAATATTCGATAGAAAACTTTAATAACGTATTTCAATTTTATTAATATATGCATAAATTAAAGGTATTAAATATGGTTTATAAAAATACCTCTCATAGAACACAATGCTTTGGAATACTTTCGGGTGTCCCTGTGCACAAGCTAGCAGAGGTATTCACTCCACTTTTAATAAGGAACATCCGATAGTGAACTCAAATAACATATATCAGTTTCAGGAAATTCTATGAATATTCACAGGAGTTAGAGCGCGGACACACAGAAAGACGAATGGACAGACAGACAAATCGAAATCATTAACACTTATAAACCTGGCTGGAATTGTTAAAGAGCTGAAGTCATTAAATTTTTCAACTATGATGGAAAGTGGTAAAAATAAAGCGCGAAAATTCCAGACGGTTTTGCTAGACTTTTAATTTTTTTCCTCTCTTGACGTGTATTAATTTGCAGGTGACCCCTAAGATATTTAACTATTAAATTTTTAACAATACGAAATAATGTAAATTTGCATTAAGTTCTTAAAACTGTTGATTTCACGTGCTTGAAAGATTTTAGTTGCTATTTTAAAATAAAGGATCTTTTTTTAATTTTTCTCATCTCATAGATAACCCCCTAAAGTGAGCCCTTTGGCGTCGAAAAATAGATGCCAAAATTGAAAAAAAAGTGGTGTAAGTCATCATTTTCAAATTGCAATAACTCAGCGAGATTTTGACTTAGAGAGATGACTTTTTTTTTATTTTGCTTGTCAGAGCGAGGAGAATAATTTTCTAAATATATGTCACATGATAGGAGGGGCCGTATAAAAATTAAATTTCGTATTTAATATGTATACAGCCCCTTGTACAAAAAACTGCCATATTTGAAATCTACTCTTAATTTTCTCTAATTTTGTAATTGGAAGTATGTTTCTATCTTTCTTAGTTTACGAGATAATCGCTGTAACATCTATTTTGAATCACCCGGTATATATATATATATTTTTTTTCTCTGAAAAACTACTCATGAAGTCACAAATCTTAGTAAAATAAAATTATGTTATAATTACATGCCCGTAAGTGGTTTTTCACGCGGTTGAAGTAATTGTATTTCCAAATTAAATGTGTAGCATATATAAAAAAAACCCTTATAAAATTTAAATTCTCGAAAATATCTAAAATCTAGCTTGTGTTTTTGCCGATAATTTGTTTCATTTTCATTCTATTCAAATTCACTTTTGACATAAGTAGCTCATTATACATAGCTTTCAATCTATATAATTGAAAAATTGTGCATTTTGCACATGCGCAGTAAATATATATATATATATATATATATACATTTACTGCAAATACTACTTATGGCAGTGAAAATTATACGTGTGTGTTTTATATTTCAGAATAATGTTTTTTTAATGTTTACTGTTTTGTAAAATTTTCTGCGAGTTTAGGAAACTTTTGTTGAAACCCATTCTTGTTACGAGCAAATATATTGCCAAAAAATTATTTTTATTATATTCCCTGTTTGACAACTGCCAAGAAACAATTAGTTTTTGCAGCGTAGCGTTTCCGAGAGCCGAATAATTAAAGTAAACTTAAATGAAGAAGGTGTAGTAAGGCAGGTCCTATTGCCAGCATAAAAAAAGAAGTGCAGAAAAGCTCTATATTTATTCATAAATCCATTCAATTTGTATTTAACAAAAATAGTGCCGTCAGCTGTTGAACTTATTTCTGTAAAATTCCGTGTGGGGTGACAATATAATTAAGTACAAATGCGTCAGTCATTATTTGAATGCTTACAAACGTTGACGAGCAGTTTATAGGGTCAAAACTGATCAAAGAGTCTTTAATATGACAATTCAAAAATATTGCTAAAGATATATTGCTTTAGAAATATTGCTGAATTGCCATGAAATGTACGCCGGTGATTCTGGAAGGAACACTATATTTCAGGACGACGATATGTATCCCAAGTGGCGAAAAAGAGCAGGGATCTCACTCCTAGTCACAAATTTGCAAACCATGCAATCTCTGCTGGTACGTGTGTATCTGCTAGAATCATTTCTTGGTGTTTAAATAAGACTAGTTCGAATATGTATGGAAATTTCTTCGGCACATCTCATTTAATACCTCCATGATTGAGAAAGATTGCCTTGGCATTATAAACATATTGGTTACATGTCATGAAAGCAACTTATTGGCTGTATGTCAACAACAGTGGTCCAGAGTGATGTCCCTCGAGGAGTCTCGCTTCACAGTGACAAATTATTTTGGACACTTGTTAGTCGGGAGAGAGAGGGAAACATATTGCTCAACATTGAACGCGTTCATGAATGTAATCTGTATATCTTACGTGTGTTGGTGTGGGCAGGCACTTTTAAAAATGGCAGAACACCGCTTCACAGCTTTGAGCGACGTACGTTAAAGTACACCGGAACATCAAAGAGTTACTCTAGCTCCTGTTTGCTTTTTTTAGGGGTGCGGTAGAACTAGATATTTTGTTTATGGGTGACAATACTCACCAACGCAGGGCCGCTGAAGTGTCGGATATAATAGAAAAATAAAATATGTAATGTATGGCATAGCCTGATTATTCACCAGACTTAAAAGAGTATGGATGGGAGTAGACGTATTTCTCACTTTCAAGAACTCAACTTCCCCGAACCGTGTGAGAACTGAAAAATACCTTGGAAGAGAAATTTGATAATGCACCTCGAGGGCTCTTCAATAGTGCAGTAGACAGCTTAAACTACCGATGTAAAATGTGCACTAATGTCCTAAGAGAACCTATTTCTAACTGAAAAACTGTATATTTCAACAGTCCATTTGGAAAGGATTTTTCTTTTCTTCTTTTTTAAACTATGAAAATTTTCAAAGGTGAACTGTATTTTTTTTATCCCGTTTTCCCATGAGGTCAAATTTGTATCATTATACATGACAAATACAATACTTGACCTGTATTACATATCCCCTTATTTTTATTCTTCAAGAATTGCATGTCATTATTTATTTTGAAAAATGGCTGTGTTCCTCAGCAATTGTTAAGCAGTGCATATATGTATATGTACACATATGCACATGTACACATATGCACACACATATCTATCTATATATATATACATATATATATATATATATATAATAGAGCTACTAAAAATTACTAATACAATTTCACTTGCAAATATCAACACATTTAACAAGCATTAAGCTAGCTTAATAAAACACCCTGACATTGAATTTAATTAAATATTATTTTTCTAAAAAATATCTAATTTTCAGCAGAAAATGAAAGATTTTATAGAAGAAAGTTTTAGAAATTTTTGAATTGTGATATCAACATCAATTATAGCCAATTTACATTTGGTAAAGATTGGTTAAAAATTCGCGTTTATATATATATATATATAATCTTATGTCTTACCATCTAAGATATATTGAAATTTGGAGATCACGAGCTCACAAATTTTAGAGTGTCGCTAAAACAGCGTTGTCAACCATACAGTAATACTTGATCACATTTCTAATTTTTAAATCAAATTTCACACTAGTAATTGATAGAAATATTCCATATTAATTTTCCACGATTAAATAAAGTGAAATTAATTTTTGAAAATTCCTTGCATGAAATATCTCGCCTAAATCGGAGACTTGGCAACTACGCGTACGATAATTATCGTACGGTCGGCAATGCTGTATTGAAATGTAACCTGGAAAAAAAAAGAGAGAGAGAGTTTAAATAATGATAGTAATAAAATAAGAAGTATAAAACAGGTTAAGCAAACATTAGAGATAACTAAACACCATCCCGATAAAATCAGCTCTCAAGAAACAAGGAAAAAAAAGAAAACTTTGAAAATTTTCCCTTCATTTGTCAGATACAGTGCCACAGGCACACAGTCACAGAGAGACAGACAGACAAAGGTTCAAAACTTATTACCCTTACTTTTTGTGGTCGGGGGTTAAAATGAAAGAATCTTCGTAACCAGAACCTCTTGAAAACGAACAAACAAACAAACAAACGAACGTACAACAACAAAAAAAAAAAAAAAATTGTCGCAACTAAGTTAAGTTATTATAACCATATTTTTAATTAAGAACATTGTTTCCAAATCCATATTTCCTTTACTGTTTATTTTGATTTGAAATTTGCCTTCAAACAAACAGACGAACAAACAAACAAACAACACCCAAAAAAAAAAAAAAAAAAAAAAAAAAATGTCGCAACTAAGTTAAACCATATTTTTAATAAAAAACATTGTTTCCAAATCCATATTTCCTTTATAGTTTATTTTTATTTGAAATTTACCTTCATTTATAGCATTTGCCGTCATTTATAGCATTTGGCTTCATTTAATAAGGTGCAATTACACAGATCTATATATAAAATTTTGATTTGATAATTTTAACTGATTTTTATGTTTTTTGGTGTGTTAAAACCGAAATTGAAGCCAGTTTTCACTGTCACGGATACATTTTTGTCAATACAGGGTGTCCACCGACACATTTTCTTTCGTGACTGTTAAATCAGATTGAATAAAATCTGTTAAATCAGACTGAAAATAATTATATGGTAACTTTTGTAGTATGTACACTGTTAAAAAAAATGTAACTTTGCTGCCAGAAATTCTCTGTAATTTGAGAAAAAAGTCGTAAATTACGGAAACATTACGTTGGCAAAAGGTATTTTTCTGTAATTATAGAGAATTTCTGGTAACAAAGTTGCATTTTTTTTAACATTCTATCATGGAAACATACTAGAAACTACCGAAAATGAAGAAATTGTTAATTTTTACGTTTTTTGGTGTGTTAAAACCGAAATTGAAGCCAGCTTTCACTATCACGTATACATTTTTGTCAATACAGGGTTTCCACCGACACAATTTCTTTCGTGACTGTTAAATCAAAATAACTATATGGTAACTTTTGTAGTATGTACACTGTTAAAAAAATGTAACTTTGCTGCCAGAAATTCTCTGTAATTTGAGAATAAAATCGTAAACTACGGAAAAATTACATTGGCAAAAGGTATTTTTCTGTAATTATAGAGAATTTCTGGCAACAAAGTTGCATTTTTTTAACAGTGTATCATGGAAAGATACTAGAAACTACCGAAAAGGAATAAATTGTTAATTTTTATGTTTTTTGGTGTGTTAAAACAGAAATTGAAGCCAGCTTTCACTATCACGTATACATTTTTGTCAATACAGGGTTTCCACCGACACAATTTCTTTCGTGACTGTTAAATCAGATTAATTATATGGAAACTTTTATAGTATGTACACAGATATATATATATATATATATATAAACATAGCTTTGCTGTCAGATATTCTCTATAATTTGAGAAAAAAAGTCGTAAACTACGGAAAAATTACGTTGGCAAAAGGTATTTTTCTGTAATTATAGAGAATTTCTGGCAACAAAGTTGCATTTTTTTTAACAGTGTATCATGGAAACATACTAGAAACTACGGAAGATGAAGAAATTGTGTTGGTAGAAACACTATATTGATAAAAATATATACGTGGTAGAGAAAGAACTGGCGTCATTTTCGATTTCAGCATACCAAAAACCATATGTATCAGATAAAATTATAAAATCAAAATTTGGTAACAATATTATTGTAAATCTGTGTTTTTAAAAATGGCAAATAAATACCAGTCTTATTATATGCATCCTTATAACATTTTAACATAAAACAAACATTTGGAATAAAATAAATAAAGGATGAAAAATAATATGTATTTTTAAATACAATTTATTTTATGCTACTCTAAATTAAATTTCATTATATTACGTAAAATTATATTTATTTAATATTTTCTTCTGCACACAGAATCTATTTCAAAGCAGCTGCTTTTCTACAGTTCAAAAAAACGCATGTAAAAACACCTCGCATCTTCTTGGTACAGTCAGTAGGTCGAACAAAAGGGAAGGGAAGTGTCTTTTGAGCAAACTCCAGGTGCAATCTACCTGACATCCGTGTGGGAGCTTCACAGATGGTTTTCGATGGGAGAACGATTTTCCTGTGCTTGAACTTCTACGGAAAGCGTCTTAGGAAGGAAAAAAACATAAATTACGTGTGCGCTTTTCTAAAGTAAACTTGAGATATAAGCTTATGTACATTTATGACAAAATTATTTAAAATAAATTAATTAAAAATAAATTAAAATGTAATATAATAATGCTATCATTATTATTAAACTAAAACACAAGGCATTACTTACTAAATGATTATTTTTTCCACTTTTAATATTAAAGAAATAAAATGTATTTTTTCTTTTTCTTAAAATTGCATTTATTATTTCAGAAATTCTAAATAACAAAAAATATTCTTAGTACCGATCTCTGTTAATGAATATCAATTAAATCTGTTATTACTTTCTTCGATAATCATTAGCAGAAAGTAAAGAATTAATAAGATTTTCGATTTCCAGCCTTTTATAGAGTTTGCCCAAGGGTTCAAAACAATCAACTAATATTTTAAAGAGATTCTGAACGAATTCTGAACATTTACAATTATTTTCGTATCTTCTGTTGGTTCGTGTGGTCATGTGGTCATGTGACAAAGATTTTGTGGCATCTTTAGACTAAGTACCAGCGCACAAAATTTCATAAAGATTTATATTTATTCGCACTTTTACATACATTAGTGTTTATAAACTTTTGAGGTTAAAGCCAAAAAAAAAAAAAAAAAAAAAAAAGCCGGTGTGCTGTAATTTATCCCATTTACGGGAAGGCTATATCTCCGCTTTCGCAGAGTATCATTCAACAAAACTTGATATTCGAGATAAGAATTATTGAAAAGGATCTTGACTAAATTTATGTGTATATTTAGGTGTATATCGGCCGACAGATGACACTGCTATTGCTAACCTATTGTGATTTTCCATAAGGCTGCCTCTAAGCAACTGTGTTGATTAAAATTGCCCCGAAAAGAACTATGCCTTGTAGGGCTCACGACATACTAGATTTTAGATGTAAGTTCTTGAATTTTTCCGTGCTTTAATAGTACAAAAGACAGAACATGAGAGAAAGAACATTATTTTTGAGATTTAAAGGCCTTTTCTAGAGAGCAAACTTAAAATTAAAAGTTCGTGTGTGTTTATGTTAATATAATTTACATATTAGGAATTTCTATATTCATTATATTAAAGAAATAACTGACTATTTTCTTTTTATTCATTTATTGCTCCTGCAGTACTGAAAAACAAAGAGTTATTAAATACACTAATATGCAGGACTATATAATATTTTAAATTACGGTTAATAGTGTTGACATGTTTTATTTAAAGTGGCTGTTTATTATAATAACTTGCATTCCGCTGTCTTATTAGGCCTTCGAAAATTCTATAAATACTGGTAATAATTATACATCTCTGGATGATGAAGATATAAAGAAGTTTAAAAAAAAAAGTTTCTATCTTATTTACATTGAGAAAAAATTTATACCACTTTCATTTGGAAAGCAATCCCAGGAAGAAAAAAATTAATCTAATATCCAGTTTAAAAAGGCTTTTTTTTTTTTTTTTTTTTCTGTAAACTTAAAAAATAAACTAAAAATTTATTAATTTGTGTACCGTTTTGTTCACACAACTTTATAGATTTATTTTTATTTTTTTTTTATTTTTTATTATTATTATTTCTATTGTTAAAAAATCTAACATTTTTATTTTAAAATAAATTTTGAATTTTGGAATAAGAAAAACTTTGTAATCGATTGTAAAAAATCCACATTATTCAATTTTAACTGAAAAGTTAATTTTTTGCGGGCTTAAATTGAAACGGAAGACCATGTCACGAAAGAAAAAATATAATCTAATTGCTTTTTTTTAATATATATATATATATATATGTGTGTGTGTGTGTGTGTGTGTATATGTATCTTCATAGAAAAAATAGTAGGATCATATACATATATATATATATTTTTTTTCTCTTCAGGTTTTTAAAGGATTTACAATTTTGAAATGCTCCCAACACGATTTGACTATACTTATTTGACCATATTCTTCTGTCTGTCCGTATGTGTAGCAAACATTTTGTGGTACTTTACTTAGATCAAGAATTTATGCACAGAATTTCAGAAAACATGTATTTAGATGCATTTTGGTGTAAATTAATGTCTATCAGTTTTCGGTAGGTAACACTAAACAGTTTGCGGTGCTGTAACTTAATACCGTCATTTCATCAATTTTAAATGCTTTGCGTTAGAGTATTTGAGAAATTTATGTGGGGTAGATAAAACACACATATGAAATTAAAATTAATATAAAACTTATTTGATGTAATTTTAATATCAGTTAAAAAAATTTATATTAAAATTACGTAACAAAGTTTATAATGTTAATTTCAAAAATCGAAATCTAAATTATAAATTTTAGACATCTAAAAAAATAAACTGAAAGCTGAGTATATCTCTATAGTATTTTAAATCCTTTAATTGGAAAAACGTGTTACAAACAACATCTAGTATTATTGATTTTGATTTAATTTAAATACTTTTAATGGCTTACACACAGAAATGCATGATCGCATAATATTACCCACTTTTAATTGCAAAATTTTATATGATAGCACAATAACAATATGATTGTTGCTTTCACATTACAATAGTTTAATAAAAATAAATAAATAAATAAATAAAATGCTAGAGAGAAAATAAGAAGAAATACAAAAATTGAATATCCTGTATTCTTAAATACCAAAATAATTTTCATTAAAGGTTAAATGAAAAACACAAAAATCATATTTTTTAATTTGTATGATTTAAATATCGATATATTAAAGTATGGATTTTCTTTCGAAAGTGTTTTTCATGAAATTTCATTAAAAATATAAATCATGTCAGTTTCACAGATAAAAGCAATAAGATAACCATATATTTGAACCCTAAATTCGTAAGCGCAAAATCGAAAACGCTCTAAAAAAATAACGTCATTTGCAAAAAATTATGTAACGTATTTAAATTTTATGAAATAAAAAACATGCTACTTATATTTTTTAAATTATGTCAGTCTTACACATGAAAATATTACGTTCTTAAAATTATTACAAAAATTATTAAAATTACTAAAGTTATTGCAGCCTACTGAAGGAGACGAGCAAGTTTGGCCCATAAAAAGTGATAAGTTCTCAAATGAAATAACAATGTATAAAATTCAAGAAACGAAAGTGCATACACTCAAGCTTTTTCAGTGATTTGTATCTTGTATATGGTCCAACACTGGATCACATACCACTGCCAACTTAGTTTCTGAACCATCAATTTCTGATTTGTTTGTGAATCGAATGGTGCAAGAAGAAAAAAAAATATACCGCCTTCATCTAGAATGAATAAGTGGTCATTTTCTAAATCCCTAAACTAGAAATATAGATTTCCGCCCTATGCGCATAAGGCACGCCAATACACTGAATAGACGAAATGATCGAGAATTTTAAGTCTACACATTTATAGATGGTTAAACAATACCCTGTATATTCTGAATCTTTTGTATTGCGAGAAATTCTTGCTTGATTTTCTCGAAATGGATCATAAACCAAGATTATAGTTGCTGAAACCCACCTCTTGTATTCACATTTATTTGCAGAGATTTTTAAATAACTTTGTCCTCGATAATATAGACAAACACTCTAGAATTCTAATAGGGGTTTCTAGAACTGGCTTTCAAAGGGGACTAGAACTTATAAGGATGACATGGAACTATTTTTTTCTAGAGACACAATTTAGATTCTAACATGACAATTACAGAATTTTTCTCAGTGTGACAATAATACAGAGCACAAATGGCATGTAAATACTAATGGTGGAACATACTTGAGACTGCTATGATGTAGTATGTGGTGAGGGTATAAACAATTTGCTTTTAATTTATTTCCGTTTTGTGTTGCAACTAGAAGCATTTCCACGCAGAGTCCTATATACTTGACTGTGACTTTTAAAAGCTTACGAGACTATGTGTACTTAAAGCCATAAGTGGTTTTAACGTTATAATTTATCTTCAACCTGATTCAATTAAAAACGTATTTATGCGTTCATTGAACTTTGGATTCAAATTAATCCATGTTGCCACCAGCCTAGGAAACTCAAATGAAGTGTACATGACTAATTTAGAGATTTAGTTTCATCCACTACAACGCGGTGCTAATCTTCCTACAGACCATTTGCTGCCTCTTTTATATATCTATCAAACACATTTCAATATATATAATTAAATATGTAATCCCTCTTCAATTATCCCCTTCTATTACCATTTACTTACAACTTGGAAATAAAAAATTTCTGATCATTTAATATTTTACGTAAAATTTCTTTAACTTAAAAGTAAAATCAAATATATGATTCAAAAAATGCTCCAAATCTTGGATGGATTGAAAATCGTCTAATCTTTGCGAACAACTGATGCCTTTTCAGCTGACGCTTTCTCCTATTCTGAAGAGTAAATATCAAAAGCATTCTGACATATTGTCAGATTATGATACATAATATAAGAGTGAGGCCTCTCTTTTTCAGTTTATAATGAAAATGGGGAGCTTTTATGTTATTCTTTACATTAAAAAACTCATTTTATTATTATTATATTAAGACAGAAAAATCATTGGAAACATCGATTAATGAAAAGCAGTTAAAGAACATCGATTTAACAAAAGTGAAAATGGGTTAATTTAACGAAAATAACTAATTAATTTTAAAGCCTCAAACTTAGAGGGGTTTCATTTACAGAAGAAATATACAAATTTAAAAAAATTCAAATAAAATAAAATATTTATAATATATAAATTTTATCGGATTATATGAAAGACAGGATATATTTTTATTGGTGTATCATCCTAAATTAGAGTAGTCACTTTTCAACGAAGGAATTTCTATTTGAAACAGTAGTTGAGAAATTTGCATAGTTCCCCATTAGAACTGATTGAACACTGAAATATCCCACTTACAGACTATTCTTTTTCTACTTCCGTAAATTTATCTAATTTTAGTTTTTATACATTAACCATTTAGTTTTCATGCAAATAACCATTATAACTTACCCGATTCTTACTTCCCCTTCCCCAGTGGCTAAGTTCAAAGTTTTCCGAAATATCTCCACAGTACATAATGCGTAGACCTAATCAACATCCACACTCTAAAGTTTGCCATTATAAGATAATTTAAGATAATTATCATCCGAATTCAAACGGGAAAACGTGTTTTTACACGCGTTTATAGCAGGGGGAATTTCGTAAAATCCCGTTACAATAAGCGTCGGATACATATAAACAATTTAAGTACCAAATTTCGTGACCGCAGATCCCATAGATTTCCCAAGAAAAATTTAGCGCTAAAAAGAGGGGGGGGGGGTCTTGAATTTGTTACTTCAGAACCGCCCCCCCTCCAAAAAAAAAAAAAAAAAAAAAAAGTTTTTGGAAATATCCTAAAGAAGACAAAAGGCTGTTTTCAATACTTTTGTAACATCTTTAGTAGAGCTCTACTAAAATATCCGGAATTTCTGAAATTTCCCCCCAAAAAACGATTTTTCACCTCTATCCTCTAAGAATCAAGAATTCCAAAATCGTACAGTCGGTAACAAAACTGTCCGAACACTAGCAAAAATTCCTATGTAAAAAAAGTACACTTCATACGGTTTTGTTAAATATATCCTTATCGAATCACGTTCTTACACTGACTAAGAACAGGATTCGACAAGGATTTATTTAACAAAACCGTATGACGTGTGCTTTTTTCACATAGGAATTTTCGCTAGTGTTCGGACACTTTTGTTCCCGACTGTACATATAATGTTTTATTGGTACTAAAGTCTAATCTCACCATGAGCAGTTTCTTCACTGTGAAGTAATTTAGGGTTGAGTTATGCTTGCAAACGTCTTTTAACTTCCTGCTCTCCAGGGATGAAGCGAAAGTATTTCGATAAATTCCGTTTCTTTAGGTCAGATACGTATAAACTATCCAAGTACCAACCACAGCTCTCATAAATTTCTCAGGACAAATTTAGCGCTAAAAAGGGTGTCTCGAATTTGCCCTTTGTAGTACATGCCATCCCCCCCCCCCCCAAAAAAAAAAAAAAAAAAAAAAAAAAAGCAGATCACAAAAAAATCAATAGCGTGCTTTGGAAATATCCTAAAGAAGTCGCGTGGCTGTTTTTAACATCTTTCTTCCATTTTTGTCAGTGTTTTACTCAAAAGTCCAGAATTTGCAAAATTTCCCGCCAAAAATGAATCTTCCCTATCTCATCCTTAAAATTCGAAATTTCCTAAATCGGAGATGTTTTAATTGTACTAATGTGTAGTCTTCCCTTGTGCAATTTTTTCACTGTGAAGTAATTAGGAGTCGAGTTGTGCTTACAAAGGTGTTTTTACCTTCTGTCCCCCCTTGGCGGGAACAGGGGTAATTTTGATAAATCCCATTACTTTAGGTGTCGGATATAATAAACAATCCAAGCACCAAAACTCGTGACCGCAGCTCCCACAAATTTCTCAGGACAAATTTAGCGCTAAAAGGGGCTCCAAAAAAAAAAAGGCAAACCACAAAAAAAAAAAAAAAAGTGTGTTTTTGGAAATATCTTAAGGAATCCGCATAGATTTTTTTCAATATCTGTGCTCAATTTTTGGTAGAGTTCTTCTCAAAAATCAGGAATTTCCGATATTTCTCACCAAAAATTAATAATTTATAAATCGCAGATAATGTATTATTTGTACTCATGTCTAGTCTCCCCACGTGCAATTTCTTTACTGGGAAGTAATTAGGAGCCGAGTTATGCTTACAAATGTGTTTTTGTCTTTTGCCTCCCCTCAGGGGGGAAAGGGGAGTAATTTCAGAAAAGTTGATAGATATAATCTTAAGTTGGGTAAAGATCTAAATTCCTGAGAAACGCCATTGAAGTCTGTCCAGCCGTTTTCAAGTGAATCCAAGACAAACGTGTTTTTGTCTCCCCCCCCCCCTCACCCCAGGTTGAAACGTGGGGGAATTTCTAAAAAGTTGATAGATATAATTTTAAGATGGGTAAAGATCTAAGTTTTAGCCTAGCGCCGTTGATTTCCGTCCAACCGTTCTCAAGTGATGCCCGGACAACAATAGCGTTACAGACATACGGACACCGTGACACACACACACAGGCAAAATTTTCTGAAGTCATTTTCGGCTTTCATGGTGTGTGAAACGTGAAGATATCGCAAATCTTTTTTATTCTGACATATTTACAGATAAAAGTCTGATTTTATTAATATAGATTGATACCCTACATATTTTAGCGTTTATTTCATAAATTATTATGTTTCCTTACGCAATTTCTATTCACCATCATTTAACGACAGTCTTATGATGTATTTCGTTCTTATATCGGTGAATTATTAAATTTAAGTTGCACTTATTACTTTTATTTAAAAAAAAAAAAAAAAGACTTCTAAAAAAATAATTAAATAAAGTATTGATATTTTGTAGAAAAAGAATCCTAATTAAACCGTGCTGTTGTGTTACTTCAGAATAGATTTGCTTCTGTATGGATATTATCTAGAAATAAAAAATGAGGAAATAGGATGAGTACAAAAGTAATTATTGGCGGAGCGATTACATAATGGTATCGCAACCATAAAATCCCTAAATTGCTTTATACGTAATCGATATTTAACGTGTTTAATTTCGCTCTTGCAATGCAATAATGAAAATATAACAAAAATAATAAGTTTTTTGAGTTGCGGTTTTTATCCTGCGCTTGTGGCATTTTTTCTGCCTGAGCAGGAATCGTGTGTTCTTATTTCGAACCTGAAAAAGATTAAAATTATTTTTACAAATTAGGACGTCTTTTAAACAGTTTTGATTCATCATTTGTCCAGAATAATTTTACGATTTATCCATCTCTTAAACCAGACAATAACTGCACTTGTGTGCACTCTTTGATTTCTTTCTTTCTTTATTTATTTACAGTAGAATCTGGTACAACGCGCTTCCACAAAACGTGATTTCGTATTACGCGACGAAAAATCTGCGACTATTTCTCATACAACGCGATAAAGACTCTCGTATAACGCGTAAGATAAAGGAAGCACGTGACACTTTTTTTACTTTTAACCTGTTCAAGGATACTTACTTTTTCACTGCATATAACGATCCGCGATTGTAATGAAATGCTCGCCCTCTGGTGGGCTAAGGTGAAATTATCACACCACTGCATATCATCATATTATGCAGTCGATTTTCTACGATGTAATGGCGGAGAAAGAACAATTATTAATCCACGTGGCTATTATATTTACTAACAACTGCAGTTCAGAGAGCGCCATCTATCGATCATTACAAACGCGGATTGCTCCGTTACTATGCCAGCACTCGACGCTTTTGGTCTAATTGCGGAACGAAATGATCTGCTCAATGTATGTCTCCTATAACGCGATTTCCCATTACGCGGAACGCATCCACCGAGTTATACGAGAGTCTATTGTATTTATTTATTTTTTAAATTAAAACAGTTCTAAATATTTAATTAGACAAACATTTGATAGTTTGAAGGGTAAAAGTCATAATTAAAACGCGTAGAAGATCCGAAAATTGGTCGGAATAGATTTTCTTCAACATGGATCCTATCCAAAAGCTAACAATGGGGGTCAGGAAGCTTAGAAAATTATTTAATATCAGAACAAATGCAATATGGGTGATGCAGCCATAAAGTCCCTGAATAAATTTTATATAAGTTTTACATTTAATGACATCAAACATTTTACTTGATTCTACATTCAACCTCGCTCCCAAAACTTATTAATGAGTACACTGTTAAAAAAAAAAATGCAACTTTGCTGCCAGAAATTTTCTGTAATTACAGAAATATACATTTTGTCAACGTAATTTTTCCGTAATTTACAATTTTTTTTTCTCAAATTACAGAGAATTTCTGGCAGCAAAGGTTGCATTTTTTTTAACAGTGTAGGTAATAAAAATAATAAAATTTGTTTGTTACTGTTTTCCTTGCGGCATTTGCGCCATCTTTCTTTCCATTGATCATAAGATGTATTTTTTTATTTCTACCCGCAGCAGTTATAAAACTTATTTTTTGCAAGTTATAGAATTTTATTGAAATGTTTTAATGCATATTTATTTCACACCAGATTTTTGTTGCATTGTTCTCTTATATCAGATGTTAAGGGCGGTTAAATTTCATTCATTGATTTAATATTTAAGAACCTCTAAATACATGTATACAGCATTGATTTGGTAGGGACGAAACTCCAATTAATGTGCATAAAATACCTTATATGGTAATGTAGTATTTTAAAAATATCTTTTTCCAGGATATTATCCAGAAAAAAAACAAATGAGAAAAAAATATGTTTAAACAGTTAATTAGCGGTGGAACAATTATGTAATGGTGACGCAGCCCTAAAACTAACAAATTAGTTTACACAAATTTGATATTTAATGTTACTGTGTATTTTAATATCACCTGCATTTAATTTAACTGCTCATTTTCATTAAAATCTAGATAATAGAAAAGGTAATTTTTGTGTATTTTTGCTTTCTCGCTGTATTTGTGCGAAATATCTCTTGCTTGAACAGAGGTCATGTTTGCTTATTTATATTTAAAACAATTCTAAGCTTCTCAGGATGTTTTCTTACAACTTCCTATTCCCTATTATTGAACAACTTTTTTAAGATTTATACACTTCCCGTATCAGATAATTATTGAATTTGATTTCATTTTTTAATTTTACGTGCCAAACTGTTTCTGTAAATAAATAATTCAAAAAGGCTTTGTCATTTACTAAGGGAGGAAATCTTAATTAACGGAGAAAAACAGATAATTAATTTTGTGTTATTAAAAAATAGATTTTCGTTTGCATGTCTGCTATTAACAGAAAAAAAAAAAAAAAAAAAAAAAAAAAAAAAAGAGGTGCATGATGAGTAAATTTAATTTTTGGTGGAGAAAATATATTATGGCAACGCAGTCATAAATCACGCAAACTGATTTACATAAATTTAGTATTTATGTGAGCAAATATTTTAATGTTTTTAATTTCACTCTTGGAAGTTATTAATAAGCAGATAACAAACAAATATAGTATCTTCTGGAAGATTCCCCATGGAAACATTTCTAGATTTTGTCACTGATCGCTTTATTTGATAAATTACTTATATATATATATATATATATATCTGTATATATATATAAATTACGTGTCACGATGTTTGTCCGGGGTAAACTCCTAAACTAAGGAACCGATTTTAATGAAATTTTGCACACTGTGTGCGTTTTGGTCCAATTTGAGAGATAGGATAGTTTTTATCCCAATTTATTGTCACAATATTGTTTTATTGCAATTATTTGTTAATTATAGACCTTTATTAAAGTTGCTCCAAAATATCTGTGAGTTCCATAAGTTTAATTGTTGCCAAAAAGAAAAAATACGAGTTCATTTTCTTTCGACATAAAAGTAAATACATTTAATTAAACGTGAACGTTAAAAAATTATAAAAAGTTAAATTATACATCTCACGAAAATTGACGTCATAATCAATTTAAAGATTTTATTCGTATTGATAAAGTATGTAGTTATACACAAGCGAAGTGTGACGTCACTGACAGTCTGTGAAATCAAGAAAAAGATTTCTTATGTTAATGGCCCATTGTATTTTTTGTAAAAAATTATTAAAAACGAGGAAAATTATTTCCGGATTTTAATCCCCATATTTTTGTATAGATATGTATTATTTATCATGTGCATACGTTAGATTGAGTTATTTTGCTGTTAAATTGACAAAATTTTAATTTTAAATTTCAAAGCTCTGTCGTCCTTGGAGTTTTTCGTATTTGGCGATCAAAAACGTAACACGAAAATATACAAGCTAGATGTATATTTTCGTAATATGTATTGTGTGAAATATTGTTTCATATTATTCATTACAGGGGGAATTTCGTAAAATCCCGTTACAATAAGCGTCGGATACATATAAACAATTTAAGTACCAAATTTCGTGACCGCAGATCCCATAGATTTCCCAAGAAAAATTTAGCGCTAAAAAGAGGGAGGGGGTCTTGAATTTGTTACTTCGGAACCGCCCCCCCCCCCTCCAAAAAAAAAAAAAAAAAGTTTTTGGAAATATCCTAAAGAAGACAAAAGGCTGTTTTCAATACTTTTGTAACATCTTTAGTAGAGCTCTACTAAAATATCCGGAATTTCTGAAATTTCCCCCCAAAAAACGATTTTTCACCTCTATCCTCTAAGAATCAAGAATTCCAAAATCGTACAGTCGGTAACAAAACTGTCCGACCACTAGCAAAAATTCCTATGTAAAAAAAGTACACTTCATACGGTTTTGTTAAATATATCCTTATCGAATCACGTTCTTACACTGACTAAGAACAGGATTCGACAAGGATTTATTTAACAAAACCGTATGACGTGTGCTTTTTTCACATAGGAATTTTCGCTAGTGTTCGGACACTTTTGTTCCCGACTGTACATATAATGTTTTATTGGTACTAAAGTCTAATCTCACCATGAGCAGTTTCTTCACCGTGAAGTAATTTAGGGTTGAGTTATGCTTTCAAACGTCTTTTAACTTCCTGCTCTCCAGGGATGAAGCGAAAGTATTTCGATAAATTCCGTTTCTTTAGGTGTCAGATACGTATAAGCTATCCAAGTACCAACCACAGCTCTCATAAATTTCTCAGGACAAATTTAGCGCTAAAAAGGGTGTCTCGAATTTGCCCTTTGTAGTACATGCCATCCCCCCCCCCCAAAAAAAAAAAAAAAAAAAAAAGCAGATCACAAAAAAATCAATAGCGTGCTTTGGAAATATCCTAAAGAAGTCGCGTGGCTGTTTTTAACATCTTTCTTCCATTTTTGTCAGAGTTTTACTCAAAAACCAGAATTTGCAAAATTTCCCGCCAAAATTGAATCTTCCCTATCTCATCCTTAAAATTCGAAATTTCCTAAATCGGAGATGTTTTAATTGTACTAATTTGTAGTCTTCCCTTGTGCAATTTTTTCACTGTGAAGTAATTTGGAGTCGAGTTGTGCTTACAAAGGTGTTTTTACCTTCTGTCCCCCCTTGGCGGGAACAGGGGTAATTTTGATAAATCCCATTACTTTAGGTGTCGGATATAATAAACAATCCAAGCACCAAAACTCGTGACCGCAGCTCCCACAAATTTCTCAGGACAAATTTAGCGCTAAAAGGGGCTCCAAAAAAAAAAAGCAAACCAAAAAAAAAAAAAAAAAAAAGTGTGTTTTTGGAAATATCTTAAGGAAGCCGCATAGATTTTTTTCAATATCTGTGCTCAATTTTTGGTAGAGTTCTTCTCAAAAATCAGGAATTTCCGATATTTCTCACCAAAAATTAATAATTTATAAATCGTAGATAATGTATTATTTGTACTCATGTCTAGTCTCCCCACGTGCAATTTCTTTACTGGGAAGTAATTAGGAGCCGAGTTATGCTTACAAATGTGTTTTTGTCTTTTGCCTCCCCTCAGGGGGGAAAGGGGAGTAATTTCAGAAAAGTTGATAGATATAATCTTAAGTTGGGTAAAGATCTAAATTCCTGAGAAACGCCATTGAAGTCTGTCCAGCCGTTTTCAAGTGAATCCAAGACAAACGTGATTTTGTCTCCCCCCCCCCCTCACCCCAGGTTGAAACGTGGGGGAATTTCTAAAAAGTTGATAGATATAATTTTAAGTTGGGTAAAGATCTAAGTTTTAGCCTAGCGCCGTTGATTTCCGTCCAACCGTTCTCAAGTGATGCCCGTCCAACAATAGCGTTACAGATATACGGACACCGTGACACACACACACACAGGCAAAATTTTCTGAAGTCATTTTCGGCTTTCATGGTGTGTGAAACGTGAAGATATCGCAAATCTTTTTTATTCTGACATATTTACAGATAAAAGTCTGATTTTATTAATATAGATTGATACGCTACATATTTTAGCGTTTATTTCATAAATTATTATGTTTCCTTACGCAATTTCTATTCACCATCATTTAACGACAGTCTTACGATGTATTTCGTTCTTATATCGGTGAATTATTAAATTTAAGTTGCACTTATTACTTTTATTTAAAAAAAAAAAAAAAGACTTCTAAAAAAATAATTAAATTAAGTATTGATATTTTGTAGAAAAAGAATCCTAATTAAACCGTGCTGTTGTGTTACTTCAGAATAGATTTGCTTCTGTATGGATATTATCTAGAAATAAAAAATGAGGAAATAGGATGAGTAGAAAAGTAATTATTGGCGGAGCGATTACATAATGGTATCGCAACCATAAAATCCCTAAATTGCTTTATACGTAATCGATATTTAACGTGTTTAATTTCGCTCTTGCAATGCAATAATGAAAATATAACAAAAATAATAAGTTTTTTGAGTTGCGGTTTTTATCCTGCGCTTGTGGCATTTTTTCTGCCTGAGCAGGAATCGTGTGTTCTTATTTCGAACCTGAAAAAGATTAAAATTATTTTTACAAATTAGGACGTCTTTTAAACAGTTTTGATTCATCATTTGTCCAGAATAATTTTACGATTTATCCATCTCTTAAACCAGACAATAACTGCACTTGTGTGCACTCTTTGATTTATTTATTTATTTATTTATTTACAGTAGAATCTGGTACAACGCGCTCCCACAAAACGTGATTTCGTATTACGCGACGAAAAATCTGCGACTATTTCACATACAACGCGATAAAGAGTCTCGTATAACGCGTAAGATAAAGGAAGCACGTGACACTTTTTTTTCTTTTAACCTGTTCAAGGATACTTACTTTTTCACTGCATATAACGATCCGCGATTGTAATGAAATGCTCGCCCTCTGGTGGGCTAAGGTGAAATTATCACACCACTGCATATCATCATATTATGCAGTCGATTTTCTACGATGTGATGGCGGAGAAAGAACAATTATTAATCCACGTGGCTATTATATTTACTAACAACTGCAGTTCAGAGAGCGCCATCTATCGATCATTACAAACGCGGATTGCTCCGTTACTATGCCAGCACTCGACGCTTTTGGTCTAATTGCGGAACGAAATCATCTGCTCAATGTATGTCTCCTATAACGCGATTTCCCATTACGCGGAACGCATCCACCGAGTTATACGAGAGTCTATTGTATTTATTTATTTTTTAAATTAAAACAGTTCTAAATATTTAATTAGACAAACATTTGATAGTTTGAAGGATAAAAGTCATAATTAAAACGCGTAGAAGATCCGAAAATTGGTCGGAATAGATTTTCTTCAACATGGATCCTATCCAAAAGCTAACAATGGGGGTCAGGAAGCTTATAAAATTATTTAATATCAGAACAAATGCAATATGGGTGATGCAGCCATAAAGTCCCTGAATAAATTTTATATAAGTTTTACATTTAATGACATCAAACATTTTACTGGATTCTACATTCAACCTCGCTCCCAAAACTTATTAATGAGTACACTGTTAAAAAAAAATGCAACTTTGCTGCCAGAAATTTTCTGTAATTACAGAAATATACATTTTGTCAACGTAATTTTTCCGTAATTTACAATTTTTTTTCTCAAATTACAGAGAATTTCTGGCAGCAAAGGTTGCATTTTTTTTAACAGTGTAGGTAATAAAAATAATAAAATTTGTTTGTTACTGTTTTTTCTTGCGGCATTTTTGCCATCTTTCTTTCCATTGACCAGAAGATGTATTTTTTTTTTCTACCCGCAGCAGTTATAAAACTTATTTTTTGCAAGTTATAGAATTTTATTGAAATGTTTTAATGCATATTTATTTCACACCAGATTTTTGTTGCATTGTTCTCTTATATCAGATGTTAAGGGCGGTTAAATTTCATTCATTGATTTAATATTTAAGAACCTCTAAATACATGTATACAGCATTGATTTGGTAGGGACGAAACTCCAATTAATGTGCATAAAATACCTTATATGCTAATGTATTATTTTAAAAATATCTTTTTCCAGGATATTATCCAGAAACTAACAAATGAGAAGAAAAAATGTTTAAACAGTTAATTAGCGGTGGAACAATTATGTAATGGTGACGCAGCCCTAAAACTAACAAATTAGTTTACACAAATTTGATATTTAATGTTAGTGTATATTTTAATATCACCTGCATTTAATTTAGCTGTTCAATTCCATTAAAATATAGATAATAAAAAAGATAATTTTTGTGTATTGTTGCTTTCTCGCTGTATTTGTTCGAAATATCTCTTGCCTGAACAGAGGTCATGTTTGCTTATTTATATTTAAAACAATTCGAAGCTTCTTAGGATGTTTTCTTACAAACTTCCCTTTCCCTATTATTGAACAACTTTTTTAAGATTTATTTACTTCCTGTATCAGATGATTATTGCATTTGATTTTATTTTTTAATTTTACGTGCCAAACTGTTTCTGCAAATAAATAATTCAATAAGGCTTTGTCATTTTCTAAGGGAGGAAATCTTAATTAACGGAGAAAAACAGATAATTAATTTTGTGTTATTATAAAATAGATTTTCGTTTGCATGTCTGCTATTAACAGAAAAAAAAAAAAGAATTGCAGGATGAGTGACAAATTAATTTCTGGTGGAGAAAATATATTATGGCAACGCAGTCATAAATCACGCTAACTGATTTACATAAATTTAGTACTTATGTAAGCAAATATTTTAATGTTTTTAATTTCACTCTTGGAAGTTATTAATAAGCAGATAACAAAAAAATATAGTATCTTCTGGAAGATTCCCTATTGAAACATTTCTAGATTTTATCACTGATCGCTTTATTTGATAAATTGCTTATATATATATATATATATATATATCTTTAAGTTAAAAGAGTTTTGGAACCATCTGAAAACAAATTTTCTTTTGTTTCAGAAACATATTCACAGACAAGTGCTTTTAAACATGTTCTGAATATGTTGTTTTCAAAAGTGCTTATAAATTTTGATCTTATTAAAAAAATAATTATATAAACAAAAATTATTCTAAATAAAAATAGTTATGTTACTTTAAAATTTCCTTTAATGTCCCAGTTAAATTAGATCCTAGTCTCTGCTTGATTGAAGACACAATCACTTAAATTTAATTAAATTCAGTCATGGCCTTGAAATAACGATATCGTATTTGAATACGAAACATTTTAATAACACATCACTAAAATTTCACAAACATATATATTTAAAAAAAAAAAAATTAAACGCAAATTAAAATATTCTTCTCGGACCAACTAAGAACATGTCATTTTTCTCGTCCACCCAACTCCGTTCTCTCTTCTTTGGCTGTTGCCACTCATCTCCTGTCTAATACCATTTCATGACATCATGGAACTTTACTGTCTCGTATTAAAAGTTTTGGTTATTATATATCTGCGTTACATTTTGAAGTTTTTAAGTTCGTTACAATTATAAATTATAAAAGTAAAGATGGGGATGAACGAATCAAAATTCAAAATGACCTTTCATTTACACATTCCAATAAAGATAAAGAAATGATTATGACTTTATCTTCGGATAATATGCCTGTCTGTCCAACTGTCTCTGTCAGTAAATATCTTTAAATTACATTTAAACTGATAATTATTATTGTAATAAGTGCTGATAGTTTTTTTTATATATAGAAATTGACGTAAAAATAATACCGCTGAGTTTTATCTCAGGATGAAGCGAATTTCTTTGCGAAGGTATCTTTATCACAGAGTATAAAAAGTCGTGATGGCATGTCTCTGGATTACTTCATAGGATGAATACCAGACCGTCGCCAATTGCCCACTGTGCAGAAAAAGTGCGACATAAAACCCATCCAACGCAACTCTTTCTTCGCGGAGGTTCAAAATTTCTATAACTAAGGCTACCGGACGTCCTCTTTTTTTATGGATAGTCCTCATTTTAGACATCTTGCACAGTTTTAAAAATTTCTAATGTGAGCTACGTTTGTACCCATTTTTAATTTTTCTGTCTCTTTTTTCTGGTATTTACTAAATATCCCCGTATTTGCGTAATTTAGATTACTTTTCTTCCATCAATTCTTAAATATTAATGCTTTTTGTTTTTATCAAATAGGGTTTGAACAAGGAGCAGCCACCGCTCACCGCTCGAAGAGCGGTGTTGAGCGCTTCTAGGAAAATCCACGTGAGCTTCTCCGACGGATATCAAATGTAGACGACTAACATTTTTATTTAACATTGAAATACTTCCATATTTCATCACTGCTTAAAGCATCAATGCACATAATTCTATGCGCCAGACATCCAGCAAGTTTGCTAAACACCGGATATTTTCCTGATATTCAGTCCATTCCTAGTAAAATCATCAAGAAAGAAACTAAATTTTGCCAGTAGTAGGTGGCAAGATTTAAGATATTAAATCAAAAATAAGGATTCGTTTTAAACTTCAGCTTGTGACCAGCAAATTTACTGATAGTTATTAAGTTACTATTTGCCTTGATTATTAAGGATTTAGATATTTTTAAATTTACTTCCTTTAATTACGTTTTATTTTGTAAATCTCAACTTTCTCAGAAATAGTTTCTTTCTTTCTTTTTTTTTTTTTCTTAATTAAATTAAAATCAAAACTTATTAATTTATTTTGATATTATAAGTTTTAAATGCCAACTTTCTGGCCCACCAGCGGCCGAGCGGTTCTGCGCTCAAAGCTGGTAGATGGGAGGTGCCGGGTTCGATCCCAGGTCGCGCTCATCGACCTAGCCGTTCGGAGTTTTCCGTGGTTTCCTCCGAAACTTGCGTAAATACGGGCTAGGACCCCTTAGAAAGACCCCCACGGAGGGCGTTCCGCCTCTAGGCCTAGGACACATCAGGAGTCAATCGGCCTTAAATCCTACAACCAACCAACTTTCTATTTCCTCTTAGTATAAAGTATTATTACTGCGGTGGAAAGTTACATTAATTTTCTGTTTTTCTTCGCACACTATCATTAATGTGTGTCAGTTTGTAATACCAGTAGATAAGCAATCAAACATAGCGTACTAACTTAAATCCTTTAGAAAAATAAGCTTCAATGTTAATTATCATAAAGTTAATTTTTTTTCATTTATGGTTTAAAATAAGATAAGTTAAAATATTTACGATAATACAGAAATGTGTATTTTTAACACAATAACTGTCTTCATTTTTAGTATAGACATGTCCTCTTTTTTTACCCAAAACTGAGTATATCGCGTCGTTTTGCATTTATTTTGCGTATAAATATCTGGTCAGCTTTGTAACAAGAAACCTCTGGACCACTTTTAGGGATAAATTCTAGACCTTTAAAAATTACCCTCTGCATGGCTCTAGTGCAACGTTTTACCCACTCAAATTTTACCGTCTATAGAAAATATTATAATCAGTTCTACCGATTTGTATTCACGGACTCCTAAATGAATTCGAAGAAATACGGTTCATAAAAGTTATTTCTTTAAAAAAAATATATTATCTTTATATATTATACAAAATATAACGAAACTAACATATATTACTCAGATAAATTGTAACATGTTTCGTATGAAATATACTATGTTTGCACTTTAAGTTAAATCCCACAAAGAATATCGTAGAATTTTTTTCTTAATTCCATATAGGGCCCACCAGCGGCCGAGCGGTTCTGCGCTCAAAGCTGGTAGATGGGAGGTGCCGGGTTCGATCCCAGGTCGCGCTCATCGACCTAGCCGTTCGGAGTTTTCCGTGGTTTCCTCCGAAACTACGGGCTAGGACCCCTTAGAAAGACCCCCACGGAGGGCATTCCCCCTCTAGGCCTAGGACACATCAGGAGTCAATCGGCCTTAAATCCTAAAACCAAAAAAAACCAACCTTAATTCCATATAAAGGTGGACTTACCCAGCAATATATGTAGAATATAATTAAATATTATCCAAATTAATGTAGAATACAAATTTTTATTAAGTAATTATTTATATGCAACAGACATGCACATAGTTTTATTTCATATATTAAAACATAACGTTTTTATTTCATAAAATAAATCATAATAGAATACAAAGCATACAAAATGTATGTTTTTTATATTACGTTTAAAAAGAAAGTTTTATGTAGATTTTTATTAAGTACTTCGTAGAGTGTAATAAAGCGAATTACTAAATCGAAAATGTACATATGTATCATGAGGCATGATAAAAAGAAAACCTCTACGCACAATGCACATATAATTTTGTTTATTGCTAATTTGATATTATACAAGAATCATACAAACCAAGTATAAAACCACCAACAATATTATGGAAATTAATTATACATATAATGTAATTTAATATATCTAAGTATGACATATACAATATATATTGCAAACAATGGGGCGTAAAATCCAAAACTTTTATGTTATTATACAACAATGACCATTCTTCCCCGTCTACAGTTAAAAAAGAAACAGATGTTGTCACTTTGTAAAAACTCAAACAAATATATTAAAAATTATGATTGCACCACACATGCTATCTAAAATAGATAGGATATAACATAGGACACAACATAGAACATAAAAAAGTATACCTAGACTATAACATAGAAAATAAATAGTACAGATACAAATTATACATAGAACAGTAGTTACATTTTCATTTGAGTCGTGTACATACTTTAAAGGACTAAAAGTACAAGATAAGTCTATCGTAAGTCTATCGTAAGTACAAGATAAGTCTATCGTACAGTTATCGTAATTTCACTTTTAGACAATAAAAATCCATGAAGACCATATTATATTTTGGATGTCTCTGATTTAGCTTTGTTTAATGCAAGAAAATACATTTGAAAATAATCTTTATTGATGTCTTTAACAACTATCAGCTTTTTACCAAAACTCATAATATAAAATGATAATACAAGCGTAAAGTAACTCTTTAATGCATCAGTTTTACAATATTTATTTGAATTTGATTTTTTTTTCTTTATTTGTCAAGATTTCTGAAGTAATTATTGAAGTTCCAATTTCTCCCAAGATCTATACATTTCTAAATACTTGCCAGTGCTTTTCATAGACATTCATGCGCGTAAATTTAATGATGTTTACCTTTTAAATAAAATTTAAAGCCTTATTTAATTATGGAAATTAAGTATCGTTGTAAACAATGTGGCATATGATAGATTAAACATTATTTGATCTTCGTTTTTAGTTAAATAAATTACTTTCTTTTTTCTTTTGAAGTAATATGAATACAGAGTAGATTTTTGCTTAAAAAATAGCGTCTCACTTTGTCTATATTTTCTATTATACAAAGAACTATCAAAAATATATCAAAAATCGAACTTTACTATCCTATTTCCAATGTAGCCCTTGTGTTAAAACCATTTTTTAGTTCCCCATCATACTATAAGTAAGGGGAACTTAGGTAATCGTGAACATTTTCGACCTCGGTTTTTTGACTTTTTTTACACGTTTTCAGGCGCGAGGAAAACAAAAATATCAAAATGTGTATGGTTTCCGTCTGAAGGGTACTGTTAGTTTGTTGATCGGTTAGTATATTAATCCGTTAGTGTGCTTGTCCGTTAGTCTGTTAGTTCTTTAGTGTGTTTGCCCGTTAGTCGGTTAGTGTGTTAGTTTGTTAGTCTGTGTACACGATATCTCCCAAACAAATGATCGCAGAGAGGTCAGACTAGTTTTAAAATATTATGTATGATACTGGCAAGAATCCTATTCATTTGCAACGTTCTAATTTAAAAATTTCTGAAGTTATTAGAAATTTACGATTTTCTTAACATATGGGAGAATAGGGTAAAATTTCACTTAAACGTGCACAAAATAAATATTTTTATCGTAAAGATGTAAGAACAGCTTTTAAATATCACTTTTGATACCAGGATGAACATCATTAACTAGAAGGATACTACTTTTAAAATTTTACAAGTTATTGATAATTTACGAATTTATTAACATGGCAGAATAGGGAAAAATTTCGCATAAACGTTGGTTTTGAGGGATATTTTCATCGTAAAAATGCCAGATCACTTTAAAAATATCATTTAGGATACTGACATGAACATCCTCGACTACGAATTTTGCAATTTAAAAATTTCGTAATTTATTCGAAATTTGCGATTTACTTAACATGGCAGAAAAGTGCAAAATTTCTCATAAACGTCCATTTTTAGGGATATTTGCATCATAAATATTTTAGGCCATTTTTAAAATGGCATTTATGATACTTGTTTGAACATCATTGAATAAAAATATTCGAATTTGAAAATTTCGTAAGTTATTCGAAATTTAAGATTTTATGAACATAGCAAAATTGGGCGATAATTAAACATAGACGATAGGTTTAATGCCCCTACCCGAACTCCGATGTCTTTTTTTAGTCAATTTCGGTTTCTTATTCCTTCCGGTGTTAGTCCTTTTTTTTTTTTTTTTTTTTTTTTTACACACTTAACATTAATTTTTTTTCATCCCATGCTTTTTCTATGGTTTTTTAGCTTTTTTTCCCCTCATTTTTTACATTCTGAAGTTCGGTGTATTTTGGATTTGCATTTTGGGGATTGTTGGATTGGGAATAGTATGGAATTATGTGAAAACTAAACTACGATACTGACTCCACTAAAATAATTTAATAGATTAGAATAAGGTAAATATATCTTATTGAACGGTGGGTAGCCTGTTAGGAAGGGATTTCATTCTATCACTGTATAGAGCGAATGGTCAAATTTATTTCTATTGGCATGGATATAATATGTTAGTACTAAAAATTTATGAAAACATACATATGATGGGGAACTGAGCAGAGTCCAAATATGCCAAATAGTTTTGTAAAATAAATATTTACGAAATTTAGAGTTACAAGAAATTAAATATTATCTGTAAAATAAAAGAGAAAAATATGAAAAAGGGTATCTTGTATTATATCATTTAATTAAACCGTTTTTTCTCCCACTTTGTTTTAATTTTTTTTTTTTTTTTTGTAAACTGATTGAAACTATTAACACGAAATAACATTTTCTCGAAAATGTTTGTACCATTTAAAAAATATCCTCATCTTTATAGATATACAGGCACGTACATCTATCTATCTATCTATTATAAAGGCATATCCTTATATATATATATATATAAGTTGAATGATTGAATTCCTTTACAACACTCAGCAAATGAAAGATAGATCACATATGAAATTTTAAATGAGATGTATTTCGAATAAAATTATTGTCACGATGATAATTTAATTTAATTACACTGAGTATTATAAACATGTAAAAGTACTTACGCAGAAGAAAAATGACACATATAACTCATAAGCCTAACGATGAGAGAATTTGCATAATCCATTAATCCAATACAAACATTTATCAAATAATAGAAATGGAAAGAGATAAATTAAACAAAAGGATCTGTTAAAAGAAAAGAGAATTCATGAAATGAAAAATAGAATTTTAAATGCTGAAAACCAGAAATGATCATCATCAGGAAACTTGCATCTATGTCAGCATATGCAAGATTTCAGATCGCTGTATAGCTAATTCAAGCAATATACAACTCAAGTTTCTATCTTGCAACAAAACAAAGTAAAAATGGAAATTAGATTAAACAGTAACACAACCAGAATTGAAAAATGGAATAAGTATTTTTTTATAAGTCCACATGTAACCGATTCCAAACAGAAATAGTAGAAATAAATAAGTTGCCAAAACGAACAAACTGAAAAGAAATGATTAGAAGTAAAGAAACGATTAATCGATATAGTTACTTCTGAAATGAAATAAATGACATATACATATATAATTCCTATATTTTTTAAACAATTCTTTTTAGGATGTTTTTGAAAACATGAAACAGAAAAGCATCATGCGGGTAAGCGTTTTGCAGGAAAGTCAAAATTTAAGAAAACTGAAGTTTGTAAGAGAAGCTTAATGCGGAAATAATAATAAAAAGTCTTTTTTATTGTTGCTTTTAGCCTCATTCTCTTTTCCAAGAACAATGGGTAAAGATAATCTGAGAGACGTCACGTTGCACGAGGTCTTATTTTACCTTGCTTTTTGTTCATGTTTGATAAAATACGTGGTGATCGCAATCTTGCAAGGGAAACACATTTTATATATGCATTGCTAAAAATTTTCCAGTTGATCATCATGATGACTCTTTGTACCATTCATCCATCTTGTATTAGGTTGATTTATGGAAAATTTATCATCATGATCACATGCGAAACACTAAATCAATTCGAACAAAATACAGTAACCGCTGCTTAATAAATTCAGTGGTTAATAAAATCAGCCGCTTAATCTGATCAAATTGCCAGGACCGGAATCAAATCAATACAAATTCCTTTTAAAGCCGCCGCATAATAAAATAAGCATCGTCGGCTAATAAACTCAAACATATCTCCTCACCAGCCAAAAATATCATTTATGCACACTAAAAGAATTCTTTTATTTACATTGTGATGATATATATATATATATATATATATATATATATATATATATATATATATATAAGAAAAGAAATTAAAGCACAACAATCCCTCCGTTATTGCTCAATCGAAGATTTTACACTTGCAGCACAGTTACAAATTAAAGAATTGCAAGGAACGTATTCTTCAAAACGAAAACACGGTAATAAATTACAAATTTGATTTAAAATGATTTTTTTTTTCTAATTATTAAAAGGCAATTTCTAGTTCTTATTTTTAAATTACTATAATTCATGAGGTTTACACGAAAATATTTTCAATTTGTAAGAACAACGGGAACTTTTCGTAAAGTAATGATGATTATCCTTAAACGAAAGTGCATGGGAACTTAGAATGCGTTACTTTATTTATATCGAAGAAACAATTAATTAATTATCTATCCAAAAGTTAATTAATATTTCTACCCATTCCATTATTCGTCACCTTTTGAGGTTTCTTTCCAAATTCAGGGAAGTAATAACTTTTCCTTAAGTGCAGGAACGTTCGCCGGATATAAAAATCAGCCGCTTAATAAAATCACTTTGACTTAGAACGAATATGATTTTAAGATTTTAATAAGCGGCGGGAAATGTATACACAGTGGGCAAATCTTAAATAATTCCACTGGTCAAGTGCTCGGTCTTTTTTTTTTTTTTTTTTTTAATGGCGGATACTTGAAAATTGCAAACTCAAATAAAATAAACGTATTCATGAACGATTTGCTTGTATTGCGTTATATACTTCCCCCATATCAAGGTGTCAACAGGTTTATTACTTAACACAATTCGTCATCTTGGTTCAAAATTGTGGCCACTTATGCTTATTTATCAACTTGCACTACCGCCTTGCAGCCGGTATAAGAATTTTATATCTCCATAAAAATGCATATATGAACCGATTTTCATGAAACTATTTTCATGAAATGTATATTAGTATTAGCACGAATGAACATTGTCTGACATATAATATACATATATATTAAATATTGTATATAATGATAAATTAAATTTGTATATTTTTTTTAATTTAAATTGTGATTGATGGCAATGAAAGTGGGATGTATAAAAAACAAAAACAATAAATTCTTTTAACGGTGTTAAAAAACAAGAATAGGCTAAATTCAAAACTATTCAAGCAAAAAATTCAATATAAGCTGTATTAGCTTCTTCAGCAGGTGGGTATACAGCAATTAAAAAAAATTTTGTGATCCTAAGAGGTTTCAGAAGATATACCAAGCGAGTATATTCTAAATTGTTAGTCAAGAAACTTCTAAGTAATAGGATAATTAAGCTTGAAATTGCAACAACCAAAAGGATGCGCCTAAAGAAGTTTTCACCGCGCCTAAAGAAGTTTTCACTTCAAATGGAAAGCGTTCGGTGACGATGACGCGAGTTCCATGATTTTTGTTCACCCAAAAGTGCTCAACGCGCCTAAAGAAGTTTTCACTTCAAAAAAAGAAAGAAAAACAAAATTTCTCCCTCATTTAAGAGACACCCTAATATATATAACCTAGAAATCTACATATTTTTCGGACTGTGCCAGTAGGATTTGTTTAAGCTTAAAAATTAACACATGTTCTAAAGCAATCAGCCAAAAATAAAATCATTATGTTCAAGACATATACGAACAACGAAAATCAAGTCATTCGCTAAAATAAATTCTCTGAATTGAAATACAATAGTCGTTTATATATGTTTATCCTGTTTAAAAAGTTAATGGGATGCATTTCGTAAAGCTATTACCTTAATCTCTGCAGAGCTGAAGTAACAATCTCATTTATTTTAAATTGCCTTTCACTAAAATATCGTTTGGTAAAAGGTCTGTAAAAAGTTATTTACCGATACGTTTGTATTTCATTTTTTTTTTTTTTTTTATTGTATGTTTTTTGTTGTATTTTCAATTTAAAGTTTTTTTTTTTTTTTTTTTTTCATTCACATAAAACAATAAATCCTATATTTCGTCATAATCTGAAAAGTAGCAAAATGTCGTTTTAAAGCTCGAGTAATAAGATTACAAATCAATAGCAAACAACAAAGCAACTAACATTTGTTTTTCTTTTCTTTTCTTTTTTTTTCTTTTTTTTTTCTTTTTTTTTTTTTGTACTTTTTCTTCGTGTTATTGATACCATTTAGAATCATAATTTTAAATAAACAAAAAATCCTCCATTTAGAAGAAATATTTATTAAATATCTCAATATCTCACTGTTTTCAATTATTATTTACTCTATCGGTTTACCTTATTATTAATGTTCTGTTTTGTTGGCTATTGAATCAGCTCATTCATATGTTAATTCATCAAGATGTTTAACTTGTTTATATGCTGACAAATCATACATTAAAATTAAAAATTCATCTAATCTGATTGTTTTCTGTAAGGCTTTTAATGTAATCTATTCTTTGAAATGTAATGAATTCCATATGAAATATATTGGTCAAATTCGTAATCTTTTGCATATACACTTATTTTGCATACAATAATTAGTCAATGCCCCTGATGAAATATTGGATATTGTATGCTTCCATTAATTAAATTCTGATTATATTTTTCTTTCACTTTAAATCTTCTATTTCTTCACGCGATATTTTTCATTTCATACTGTGTAATGTTATATATATTTCTGAAAAATATTAATTATAAACGTAAATTCTTACATTGAAGTATTTACTTTAGAGCGTTTTTATCTATACATATAATAAAATAAGATGTTTGTTTGTGTGTGTGTGTGTCATTGTGTATGTTTGTCCGGAGCATTTTAGGAAGATGGGTGATCGCAGAGCTACACAAATTTACATGGAGGTTCGAATAACTTCGCTTGGTGCACCACGAAGCCCGATTTTCGAATTTTTGGTTAATTTTCTTTTAATTCGATTTTTTTTTTAAATTGAAATTGTATTTTGCCATAGTGTTTCCGTGTCACGCTAAAAAAACAAGGCGTTTCCATTTGAAAGTAAATGTGAAGTTTTTCTTATGTCGGTCAATGGCTCAGTCGGTTAAAGCGTCAAGTTATGATTGCGGTGGTCATGGGTTCGATACTCGGTGGCGTGTGTGTTACTTTATTATGCAAATATTAATAGATAAGATGTCAACTGTAAAATGAAAACATTTCATTGTCCACGCAGTATCCTAAGAAATTCTGATTAGCATTTTTTAAAGCTTTCTTTTGGTTACTAAAACGCACAAAATAAAAATTTAAGTGAAAAAAAAAAAAAAAAACTGGAGCCCTAAGAATGATAAAATGTGTATTTATTCTTGGAGAGACATGGCTATCTATATCTATCTATCTATACATATAATAAAATAAGATGTTTGTATGTATGTGTGTGAGTGTGTCATTGTGTATGCATGTCCGGAGCATTTTAGAAAAACGGCTGATCGCAGAGCTACACAAATTTTCATAGAGTTTCGTAATGACCTCTCCTGATGCATTTCGAAGCCCGATTTTCGAATTTTTGATTAGTTTTCTTTTACTTAGAAGTTATTATTATTATTATTATTGAAATCGGATTTTGCTATAGTGTTTCCGTGTCACGCTAAAAAATAAAGCGTTTCCATTTGAAAGTGAATGTGAAGTTTGCCTTATGTTGGTCAATGGCTCAGTCGGTTAAAGCGTCAAGTTGTTAATGCGATGGTCGTGGGTTCGATGCTCGGTGGTGGATGTGTTACTTTTTTTGCAGATAATTAATAGATAAGATGTCAGTTGTAAAAGAATATATTTCATTGTCAACAGAGTATCCTAAGAAATTCAAAGTGTCATCAATAAGTAAATTTTAAAGAAAAATATAGATGTTTCGCTTTTGCAAGAGATGAAATATTTTAACTAATCAAAATATTTTAAAAAGCATTCGAGAACAACATTCGAGATTCTTTTTATATTTGTTAGATTTTTTATTTTATTTTTTTTAATTAATTAAAATATGAAAATAATTTCCGTGTAATAGCTTGAAAATTAGCCATTTAAATATTAGTTTTAAATTTAATTGTTGCCAAAATAGTTTTCTGATTCATTGTTTTCGACAAAATAAGAAATATATTTTTCACGCAAATAATGAAATTTTGCTTCTAAATAATGAAACTAAAATATTTAATAGATGTTGAGATACAGTCATCTTTGAAATCGTAGTTCCTTAATTATAACAAATCTACCTTTCGCCGATAAATACCCAAATTGAAGTACCCGGAATAGACCTTTCTACAAGTAGTGGTAACCTGGACCCGATGCAGTGCGGGCGGAAAAAGACCGGCCGTAGGTAGAGCCCCTAAATAAAATAATAGGCAAGCGCATCACCGCCATTTTTTTGCCTCCGAAGAGAACAGCATTCCCGCTTGGCGTCCTTATCGCTTCCCTAATGATTTTAAGAAATCTTGATTGAAGCTAATCCGGTCAAGATAAGAGCAATAAGCAACAATAATATTCCTAAAAACACATTTTTCTCAAAGTACATTCTCAGGATATCATTTTATTCTGAGGATATCCTATAGATGTTCTGGGGTAAGATGTGTTGTTAGGGCGGTTTCTGTTTTTTTCATAAAATATCGCAAAACTGAAATACAGAGTAATAGAAGGTCTGTGAACACTTTATATTCACTTTTTGAATGATTATAGCAGTTTATCGCTCAGGGGCGCGCCGACCCGGTGTGCGAAGTGTGCGGCGCACACAGGCGCCAGCTAAAGAAAGGCGCCAGCCGAGGTTAAATTATTTGAAAAAAAAAAAAAAAAAATCTGATTTCATAATGCCGGTCTGAAGTCCTGCGACTAGAGTTGCTAAATGAGGCTCCTTGAAAAATATGCTGGCAAAACTTGTGTTCAAATAGTTTAGGGGTTTTGTTGTGAAAGGGTACGATAAAAGTGGAATAACTTTGTAAAGATGTACCTACCTTCAGCAAAATTTTCTTTGACTTTTTTAACATATCGAAGCATTCTATTGAAATTCAAAGGGACGCCTTAATCTCCCCCCCCCCTTTTTTTTTGCTAGAAAAAAGCCACCTACGTTAATAAAAATACAATATAATTCAATTGCAAAAATAAAGATTTAATAGAACCGGAGATTTTATTTAGAGTAGTTTTTCCCCTTTGCATTATTGATGTAACATCTACTATTATTAAAATCAGACTTTTGTCTGTAAAATCTTCACATTTCGCACATCGTGAAAGCCAAATCTGATTTCAGAAAAATTTCTGTGTGTGCGTGTGCGGTCGTTGTGTCTGCATGTCTATAACATTTTTCTCTGGGCATCACATGAGAACAGCTGGACAGAATTCAACGACACTTGGCAGGAATTACCCAACTTAAAATCATCTCTATCAACTTTTGTAAATTCCCCCCTTGGAGGGGGGGGGGGCAGTAAACAAAAACACGTTTGTATGCAACACTTGGCTTAAAATCACTTCACAGTGAAGAACTGCACATGAGGAGTCTAGATTTGAGTACAAAAATAAATAAATAAATAAATAACAATCATTGCCTACAATTTTAGAATTTTTTATTTTTAAGGGGGGGGGGGGAGAAAATTGATTTACGGGGGGAAATTTCGTAAATTCCGGATTTTTGAGAAGAAATTTACCAACAATGGTACAAAAATGTTGAAAACAGCCATGCATCTTCTTTAGGGTATTTCCAAAAGCCCATTTTTGGTGTTTGTAATTTTCGGTCTTGGGGGTTTACGAGGGATCAAATTCGTGATCGCTCTTTTAGTGCTAAATCAGTCCTGGAAAATTTATGGGAGCGCGCCGGTCACGAATTTTGGTGCTTATATTGTTTAGATGCATCCGATGCCTATACTAACGGGATTTTACGAAATTCCCCCTCACCCTTTTCGAAGGAGAAAGGAAGCAAAAAACACTTTACTGAGCATAACTCGGCTCCTTGTTACTTCACGGTGAGGAAATTGCATTTGGGGAGACTAGACTTGAGTACCAAAAAAAAAAAAATAAATAAAAATAAAAATAAATAAATCAAAAAATAAATAAAATAAAATAAATAAATGAAATAAAACTCTGCAACTTTGGTTTTTGCGATTTTGGGGGAAATTTCGTCAACTCCGGATTCTACCAAAAGAATTCTACTAAAAATTGTACAAAAATGTTGAAAATAGGTATACGTTTTCTTTAGAATATTTCCAAAAACTCATTTTTGGTTTTTTGTAAATTTCGATTTGGGGGAGGAGGCGTAAAAAGGAGGTAAATTTGAGACACTCCCCGACCTTCTTTTATAGTGCTAAATTTGTCGTCTAAAATCTAAGGGAACTGCGGGCACGTATTTTGGTGCGTAAATTGTTTCTATGTATCCGATACCCGATACCTATTGTAACGGAATTTTACGAAATCCCCCCTTTCCTACCTTGAGGCCACAAACACGTTTCCAAGCGTCATCTTACTCCAAATTATATCAGCAAGAATAGATTTTATGTGTAGATTGATTGTTTTCGAGATTGTTTTGTCATAATTACCAGTAGCATCAATGGAACAATCTTTTTCTAAATTTAAAATGATAAAAAAGTACATACACTCCACAACGGTATCAAAACAGATTTTTATATCTTGCAAATACATGAATAGCATAAGATATTTTGGATCAAATGGATACGTATCATTCCAGAATTCAAAAAAAAAAAAAAAAAAAAACTCAAGTAAATTAATTACATTTCACTAAATAATATTATCTGTTTAAATAGTCATATAATCTACTTTAAAACTTAATAATTTTTATTGTTTATTCTCATTTTACTTATAAATTTATCTATTTATATCTGTGTAACAGTGCAAAGTGCAACGTACAAACGTCGCGGCAAAATAGTTTAAAAGATTTTTGTATCTTACTACTATATGGAAAAACGCGTAAATTTACATACAAATTACATAAAAAGTTTAGATAATGAATAATTATAAGATAAAAAAAAAACTTTTTATATACCACGTTTTTAAATTTTCTGTTGAATCATATAAATTTGACACATTACACTAATAATTACAAACGCATTGTCATCGTGTTCTGAGCTATTCTAAATGTTTCAAATGTCTAGCTGGACGGAAAGTTCGCTAAAAATTGATTGCAAGACTTGTACTGGACAAACAAGAAAGCGATATAAAAAAAAGTTGGTTTAAAAAATAAAATAATAATCCTTTAATTTGATTGGTTCGGTTTTACGTAGCACCAGTGCTGCGGAATGGGCAATTGGCGACGGTCTGTGACTCACCCCTAGAGGTGGTCTGGAGACATGCCATCACAATTTTGATGCTCCACGGAATTGATGGCCCTCTTGCTACGGTGACCCCCAGAGTAATCCTTTTAGAACAATATATAATAGCATCATGAACTACATTAGCACTTTATCAACATGTAGAAAATTTTTAAAGTTATAATGACGTCAATTTTTGTGAGATGCCTAATTTAACTTTTTATGTTTTTTTTAATGGTCACGCTTAATTAAATGTATTTATTTTTATGTCGAAAGAAAACGAACTCATAATTTTTTTTGGCAACAATTAAATTATAGCTAATATTTAAATGGTTAATTTTAAAGCTTTTAGGAGGTTATTATTTTCCTATTTCAATTAATTAAAAGAAACTAATCAAAAATTTGAAAATCGGGCTTCGAGGTATTGCGTTGTTATCGTGTTCTGAGCTATTCTAAAAGTTTAAAATGTCTATCTAGTCGAGAAATTAGTTTAAAATTGATTGCAATATTTGTACCGAACAAACAAGAGAGCGAGTTAATAAAAACATGGTAATAAAATAGACAAAATTGCTTTCATTAGATGTTTTCTTTCCCTGTTAAGTATTTTTTATCCATATTTACTAAGTAATATTTATTACATGCTCCTATTTTATGTATTTATACATTTATTTGTTCCTTAAAAAAAAAAAAAAAAAATAACTTCTATAATTAACCAAATCAAATCTTGTCACTATCGATAGTCATACATTAATTTGATCTCAATAGTATTTCGAGAGTTTTAAACAATGAAATTCAGCAAAACAGTACTCACTACGGAATTTTATTAGTATTATTATTAGTTCTAATTTTATATACTTATAAATTCCATTTATCTGTACTAGTACAAACTGTTAAACTCATTTATATGTGCAAACATACTACAATAGTACGACTAATTAAAAAAAAAATTTCTTATAATATTGTAAAGAGTTAAACCACTTTCCTAAATCAAAGGTGTTGTTGCAACAAAAGCAGATTTACAATTAAAGTGCAAATAAGGAGCAGTTCATTCAATTTTAACGGGAGTGGGGTGGGAGGTGATTGCCAGACTTGGATACAGACTTGGCAACTTAGCGATGAATTTAGCGACATGGCGACCAAACTTGGGGAGAAGTAATAATTTAGTGTTTCCAAAATTTAAAAGCTCTATCTTCAATAAGATCCGAGTTCTAGAATTTTCTGGATTCATCAATAGGTTTCTGGAGCAGAATAACCTCGAAACTTCGCCAAATTGCGACAAAAATTATAAAAGCAGAAGAGACACTCCCAAAGAGATCAGTTGTATTCGGACATTTGTTCTGAACGTTCGTTTCGGTTTAAATGGTTTATATTTATTCTTAAATGATTTATATTCCACTCTGTGGTGTTTTTAATGTTGTTTTATGACTTTTTGAGGTATGGATTTGAGTACGATATTTTACTGGCTTTTTTCGAGAAGAATCCTTCAATAAAGTGTATTTGTCGACAAGAAACTGCCTGTTTCTTTACAATTAATTTTCCATGCAAGAAAATCGACATTTTGGTAACAATATGAATAGAGACGGATATTTTGGATCAGTATGATATACGTAATACTCACGAAGGTGCAATGAAGTGAGGGAACGTTTAGTTTACTATTTTTTGTGTTTAAATATTTACTTAAAAAGTAGACCCAAACAAATAGAAACATTTACATTTACAGCTCTCATTTAAATCATCTATTGTAATGCCTCAACGCGGCATTTATGCACCCACATTCACACTAAATCTGCCTATTTCCGGGATGGAACACGGGCGCAGAACTCATACCGGTATTTGTTGAAGAAATTTTTCTACCTATAATATCGTTGATTTAAGAAGTAGAAAAATTTATTGTATTGATAGTGGTATCAATTCTGTGTCCGTGTTCCATGCCTGCTATTTTAGTTTCCTCTATTTGCCTTCACAATTGTACCTCGTGCTTTTGGAAATCCCCGTATAAGATTTTTTCTCTTTCTGCAAGATGCACTTTTTATTTGTTTCTTTTTAAATGTCATTTTATTTGATACGTTTTTCTTTTTATTAGCCACTCAATAAACTTATTACTATTAAGGTTCGAGATTCAATTGACTTGCTAAATGATAACTTTTTATAAAATGATAAAAAAAAAGGGTAATATAGGGCGCCAACTGAAACTTTGCACACAGGCGCCTGACAATGCTGGCGCGCCCCTGTTATCGCTAAACAAACTTCCATATCATAGTTTACTTAGCTAAAAATATGAAATATAAAAAAACAAGTTACTTTAAAGTAACGTAAGACGATAAAAAAAAATAAAAAATAAAATAAAACATTTGTCGTTTGCTTAGAGAAACGCGCTGGGCACATGTGGTAACCCTAAGGCAACAAAATGCCTGATGCGCCAGCTCGTATATATAGGAGCCTTAGCCATAGGCAGCTGGTACACGAATTAAGGTTTAGGACGATTTCAATTTAGGTATTTTTATTTATTTTTATTTTTATTTTTTATTTATAATGGGATATAAAAAATAAACAGTGATTCAATTCTTTTGAAAAATCATTTAAATATAGTGACCAGCGAAGCGGGCGTAGCCTGCTAGTATAAAATAAAGCTTTATTTGCTTATTTATTTATTTTAATTAATATTATCACTATTATTTATGATTGAGTGTACTTATGAATGTATGTGTGTACTACATAATATACAAAGTAAGCCTATATAAAATATTTTAATAATTGGCATGTTCATGGATTGACCTAGAAAGTATTTTCAGGACATATAAAATAGAGGATCAATATTTTCTTTTATACAAAAAAAAAAAAAAAAAAAAACCCCTCTAACTTTACATGCGTATTCACATGTTTCAATATTTTTATAATCGTGATTACAAGTTTCAGTTTATTTGTTTACTAAAACGGAAAGTAAAATCACAAAATAAAGAAACAAGCATTTTAATAAAAAGCATAAAACCTTGTGAAACAAAACATTGATTTAAGCATGTGAAAAGTAATATAATAGCGGTTAAATATTGATTAGCATCAATTCGTCGATATTTTGTTAGTAAAATTTGTGTTGTTACCCTAATATTGGAAGTAGATTATGGTGAATATATAAAAATATTTGCTTATTTTCATACTCATGCTATAAACGTATGAAATAAAAAAATTATTTGTATGAAAACTTAGCAGTTAATAATTACAGATTATGAATAGAAAGAAAAGTGTCAAACAATGTATTTTTTTTTCTTCATCTTTTCATATGTGTATAAAATACTTAACATTTCAACGAAAGTTTAAAAAACTACTTTTACAGTAATTTTACAGCAGATTAATGAACGTATAAGTATATTAAAAACATTAGAAATCAAGCATAAGATCTTCAAAGAAAACTTGATTTAAATTAAAACAATAACGGTTAAATATTTTTCGTCAATATTCTTTCAGTAACATTTGAGCAATTGTTACACAAACATTAAAAAATAATACAATGAACGTTTAATTTTTTTTTCTAATATCCTTGCCTACGATATATAAAAAATAAATAAATAAATAATAATATTAATTGCAGAGCATGAATAGTATCAGGAAAGTCATGCAAATATTATTTTAAATTACTCATTATAGATGTGGAGAACTTAGGTAATCGTGAAAATTTTCGACTTCGGTTTTTTTACTTTAATACACGTATCGAGATGTGAGGAATCTGGAAAATCACAAAATGGGTATGGTGACCGTCTGTTGGACATCTGTTAGTATTAGTTCATTAGGTGTTAGTTTGTAAGTGTATTAGTGTATTATTGTATTATTTTATTAGTCTATACCATATCTCAAACACATTGAGAGATCGGGCGAGTTTTAAAATGTTATTTATCACACTGTATGTTGTGTTGTAGGGAATAAGGCCCGACTACACTAAATTTCTAGGCATACAGATGGTCTGCCCGAGTGGGAGTTTTACTAAGTGGTCCTAGCTTGTATTTACAGTTTTTCGGAGAAAGCCACGGGTAAACTCCGTAATGCTTTGTCTACGGGTGTGACCTGGGATCGAACTTGGCACTTCCCGTCTACCAGCTTTGAGTGCAGAACCGCTAGGCCACTGGTAGGGATACCGCTAGGCCACTTTATTGATTTCAACATTTTAATTAAAAAAATTTCTAAGTTACTTGAAATTAATGATTTTCTTAACATGAGAGAATAGGGCAAATGTTCTCTTGAACGTGCGTCGAAAGGAATATTTTTAACGCATATTTGTCAGACCAGCTTTTACATATCAATTACGATGATCGTGTTATGGATGGAATTGTTTATGGGGTGAAAATCATTAACTTTGATAGTTTTTATAAGTTATTCGAAATTTAAAATTTTCCTAACGTTGCAGATTAGGGGATCCAGACATAATATCGCGGAACAAAATATCGTGTCAAAAAAATAATATAACCTATTTGAAAATTTGTATTTCTGTCACGTGTGATCTCTGGTGAAGGCCACAGGGAATTATAAATTAATATTAATTAATTAAAATAAATAAATAAATAAATAAATACATTATAGAATGGAATTTTATTATTTTATCTATATTTAATTTTAAGTTATTTTATCATATGCTTTTCACCATTCAAAATACATTTTAAAAATATTGTACATTACTGCTGACATAAAAGCTGAACACTGTTCACAAACCTTAATTAAAAATTTTAAAATAGGTAGGCACGATTGAATTCTTTATGACTAATCTTTAAAGAAATTTAATAAATATAGTTTTTAAACTATTTTAAGCAAAATTTATAACAACTTTTGTAGAGGGTTTGTGTGTATGCCAGTGCTCTGACTAAGGTATGAGTTGGCATGAAATTTTATACAACATTATTAATAATTACTAACTCCTTTTTGCTTTCCATTCATTTATGTAGGCGAGATTTTGTCCACGCGAGATTTTGTCCCCAACCCGCAGATTAGAGCAATATTTCATATAAACTTTTATTATTGATATGATTGCATGGGAAATAGTATGGAATTGTATAAAAATTAAAATGCGAAACATACTCCAACAGAATTAATTGACAAATTAGGATAACGTAAATATTACGAACTGAACGGTGGGTAGCCTGTTATGAGAGGCATTTCAATTTGTCCCCATGTTAGATAATCGTTCAATTTTCTTAATATGAATATAATATGCCTTGTAATAAAAATTTATGAAAACAAATATATCATAAGGAACTGAAAAGAGAACAACAATGCAAACTAGTTTTCTTAACATTTATATACATATTTAAGAAAATTTAATAATCTAACAGAAATTTGAAAACTTTTTTTTTTTTTTTTTTTTTTTTTTTTTTTGTAAATAAGCAGATTTATTAATTGCATATTAACGGTAATTAAGCATAACACTTTGTGATGCATTTTAATATGCTCATGGATTGACCTAGAAACTATTTCCATAAAAAATTAAAAAGTGGATCAACATATTTTTTTCATTTAGAAAATAACTTACGAGGATGTAAGCATGTTTTGAAAGTTTATACCTTATTTTTATTACCAAAACATAGTAGGAAATAAATCTCTTAATATTTTTTTCTTAATCTTTCTACATGCGTTAAATGTAAAAAAAAAAAAAAAAAAAAAAAAAAAACATAATATTATAGTTTTAAAAAATTAAAGAACACGCTTTTATAGAAATGTGAACTAAACAGCACAAAATATCTATCTTAGTTTTAAAATGCAGGGTAAGAGAAAATCGTGTGAGTGACACACCATAATATTTACATACATTTAAATCTTTAATTAAAATAATTTAGAATTAAACAGAAACCATTTTTAAAAACTCTCCCCTGACTGGGATCGAACGCTAGACCTTTAGGTTTGTAGCGCGGCGCCTTACATCACAGCCACGGTGTTCACGTACGAAAAGTATTTTCTTACAGTATAGAATTTTTGTTTGATCCCAGAGCGGTTACAAACATGCATACAAACATACAAACAAACATACATACAGGTGAAGCTAATAAAAGCGTGTTAAAAAAAAAAAAAAAAAAAAAAGACAACTTAAAATTCAACAAATATATATATATATATTTTTATTAAATAAATATATTCATAAATATTTGAGTGTATTGCAGAATATTAACGGTAGTTCTGTATAGAAAGTTTTTATAGCTTTGGAATATGTTCATGATGTAATTTAAGAAATGTTTCCATAATAAATTAAACAGCGGATCAATATGTGTCTTTATAAAAAAAAAAAAAAAAAACTTTACAAGAGTATACACATGTTTTAGAAATTTATGGTCATAATTGCAGGTTTAGGCTGATGTTTCAGCTTTTGTTTTCTAAAACTAAAAACAAATTCTATAAACAGGATAAATAAACTTTTGAATAAAAAGCATAAACTCTTTTTAAAGAAAAATTTGATTTGACTTTCAAAAGAGAAATAATAACGGTTAATTTGCATATATTCGTCTAATTTCTGTTAGTAGAATTTGTGTTGTTACACTAAAATTGATCTAATAATTTGTTAAACAAAACTAGAGTTAATGATTACGCTAGTTTAGAAATAACTAGTATGATGTGGCCACCACAAGACTTTCTTCTAAATAACTTTATACAATTACTAAACAACTTTATACTTATTCAATACAAATTATTTATTAAATTATTAAATTATTTTCCATTATAAATGCCGACAATTTTTATCTGACAGAATTATATTACTAAGTGCCGAAAAAAAAAATTTTTGCAAATATCAGAAGAAACGCCTTATTATAATTTTTTTTTAAAGTTTTTTCCCAATAAATTAAATGAAACAAATAATCGATAACTTTGTTTTAAATTATCACAGATCTATATGGTTCAACCATTCGTTTTCAAGATATTAACGAGATCTTTCGAAACATGCCCATATTGAAAATTTGCTCCTAATACACAAACCTTTCTCTCTAGTTTACTACTTCTGTTATCAATAATTCATATTAATTTTAAAACCATACGTTAAAAATAACTCTCATTATGTACATTTGTACGAAATTTTGTCCTATACTGCACTGTTAAAAATGGTTTCTTAAAAATGAGCTAAATTGTCTCAAAATAGCTCCGAAACAATATATACTTACATTTGAAAACCCATGTATTCAATTTTGAGTATAGTGTCATGTCAAAGATGGGGATATTGGGATTCTTATCGGACAACCTCATTTTTGAACATGTCAGTATACTCAAAAATGAGTACATTGGTTTTCAAATTTAAGTATATATTGTTTCACAGCTATTTTGTGACAATTTAGCTCATTTTTAAGGAACCATTTTTAACTGTGCGTCATGTTAAAAATATGAAAAAAAAAAAAGTGAGATCACAGAGCCTCCTGTTGAGCTATTGATCTCCAAATATAATCATCACCAGTTTATGTCAAGGTCCAACTAAATTCCGAGTTTGGTTAAATTTCATTCATTGGTTCGTGAGATACAGCGTCCAGAAAATTTGTGATACACACATACAGACAGACCTTCTCTTAAAACAGTCAAATCGTTTTCAGGACATCCTAAAGCATGTAAATCCATCGAAGACTGGAGTAAGGAAAAAAAGTAAGGAAATGAAGATTTGTATTTTTTTTTTTTTTTTTTTTTATCATAGCAATGATATATAGCTAAACATGTACTTTTAGCTTTAAAAATACATTTATAAATGTCAATATTTGCAAAAAAAAAAAAAAAAAAAAAAAAAAAAAAAATCTGTACCTGGTTATCGAATACGTGTTAACCCTTTATCTACGCTATTATGAAACAGGCAGAAAAATAAAAAGATAATTGGAACATATATGTTTAGTTACATAAGAGTATTTTTCAAGATATATGAAATAAAAATTATGCATATCACCTTACCACAGAAATTAATGAGGATTTTATAAGGTGATATGTAGAGCTTTAAAAAGAAAATAAAAAATAATATAAATAAAAGATTTTTAAAAATAATGCTTTTTATCGGCGTCCTAAAAAGTAGTAAATAAGGCAAAATTTTCTATACTCAAACCAATTAAAAGATTTAAAAAAAAAAAAAAAAAAAAAAAAAACATTCATTGATGACAAAGTGAGTTATTATATAGTACGATGTAGTCATCAATGAAATTTTTATCTTTTAATTGATTTGAGTACAGAAACTTTTGCCTTATTTACTACTTTTTAGGACGCCGATAAAAAAGCATTCTTTTTAAAAATCTTTTTTTACCTTTATATATATATATATATACTAGCTGACCCGACAAACGTTGTTTTGTCATATAAATTATTTCTAGAGAATATTTTGCTAGAAAAAAATAACTAACTTATTGTAAGTGTTTAAGGATGTGGTATATAAGTGGAAGATGTATGGAGCGCTGTGAACGGCGAAAGAATATAAAAATAACAAAACACCAATCATTTATTTTTTTTAATTTAGTAAAATTGATTCTTTAAAATTATATACATATCGCTACTTATAACAATATTACTAAAAAACAATATCAATCCCTTAATGCAACAGAGTGTACAATATTTTTCGTTATCCCATCTTTCGCCAATACAAACAAACTGGATGGTTTGTCCACTCGAGAGCCACGTATAATTGTCCGTGTGAAAAACATGATGTGCTCAAATCTAAGCCACAGACAGACATCGTTTGGCCCTGAGACTTATTGATAGTCATTGCAAATGCCAATCTAATTGGAAATTGAGGGCGTTTAAATTGAATTGGCACATCTATGGGTAAAATAGGGATTCGCAGTAGTAATATATTTTCACCTCGGAATTTGTCATTTAAAATGATGGCTTCGATAACATTTTTCAGTAATTTTTTTATGACTAATCGCGTGCCGTTGCACAACCGTTGTGGGTTCAAATTACGAAGCAAAATAACCGGAGATCCAACCTTCAGTTGTAAAATATGCGGTGGCATGCCTAGTAAATCCAATGAGTTTAAAAACTTTGTTGGATAATTTACAGCTTTGGTGGCATCGCAAACTGTATCATTAGATTTGTATGACACCAAGTCTCCTGGTAACAAATGTTGTATCTTGAGATTCAATTCGTTGACGTCCACATTTTTGCTGCTAAAATTGCTCTTTCTGCCAGCCACTCATGGTTTGTGTATCGTCTGTGTACAACGGGAAATATCTGATCAATAAGAGCATCTTGAGAATCAATGATTGTGCAGAAATCGGTCGGTAATTTTATGCATTCAGTTTCATCTGTAGTAACTTTTCTATCGCCGATATCTAACAATAGTTTTGAGAATGTTTCAGCGGAAGGATCTTGAAGCTTTTGAACGCACAAATTTACTTTCAGTTGTACTTTTTCAACATTACGCAACAATGACGATGATTTTAAGCCCACGTTGATCTCATCAGCGTATGTTGAACGCGGAATAATGGGAAGTGCTTGTCTGAAATCACCTGAAAAGAGTAACAGAGTGCCGCCAAATAGTTTGTCGTTGTTTTTTATATCTTTCAATGTCCTGTTCGACGCCTCAATCGAATGTTTGTGTGCCATAGTGCATTCATCCCAGATAAGAATTTTACACTATTTCAGCACTGTGGCCATGGACGATTGTTTTTTTATGTTGCACACTGCGCCTGGGTTATTTTGAATATTTAGTGGCAGTTTAAATAATGAATGAGCTGTTCTGTCTCCATCCAATAAAGTTGCCGCAATGCCAGATGATGCAAGAGCCAATGCGATGCCATTATTTGATCGTATTTCGGCGAGAATTAGCGAAATAAGGAATGTTTTACCAGTTCCACCTGGTGCACCCAAAAAAAAAAAAAAAAAAAAAAAAAGAATCCACCTTGTCCTGACAAAACTGCGAGCATGATGCGGTCGTAAATGGTTCTTTGTTCTTCATTCATTAGTGGGACATTGCGAGCAACAATCGCTGCCATTTATACAGTATTGTATTGTAGTTCACGATTCAATTCAGTGCTTATTAAATCAGATGCATTTCGATTTGTTGAATGCATACCGAAATGACTGAGTGGTAAGTTGGCAATGATAATGCAAAGATCTTCAATAGCAATCAATGCTTCATTGTACATAGCGTCACTGAATACTATCGTTAGATCGTTGCACCGTGAACGATGTTGATGCAATATATCATCAGTCATTGAATCTTTGTGATTATCCCATAATGTCTCTGCTCGGGCCGGGAAACATGTAGTCAACACTATAGCTAATAGTAGACGAATTTGTTTTGCTGAACAGTTCAGTCCTACTTCAGCAAGCATACACTCCCACTGGTTGTCGTCTTCCAGCAAGCCGAGTGCAAGGCATGCATCTTTATACGTTGGATACTGTTGTCCATTCACTTTACGTAAATCTTGAAATGACAAAGGGCCGATGACATTAACCAATAACAGTCGAAAATAAAAGCACTCAGTCTGCCTTGGATTGACTGTAAATACTCGTCCAAAGGTGTTTGATTTGAATAAACCGGGACATGCATCAATCGGCGTGACTTGCTTGCGGGGCATCCATTTTTTTGTTGGAGCCCATGTGAAATAGCGTGGTACTTCTGAATTGAGTAATGTCCGTGCAAAAGCACCAAAAGCATCCGCACGATTACACAATTCAAAAAATTCGGTGAGTGTAGTTTTTGGTGGATTTATAGCACGATGAATCGCTGTCTCGCTCGTGAAATATACGCGCTGGCCATTTTCAAGATGGACGGCTAAATGAAGAACTGCTGGATCCCGTTCATGAATTGGGAAACCAAAGATACGCCAAACAGCTTCATTGGAGCTGACATACCGGCCAATTTGGTAAAGTGTTATTTCATCGTTGTTATTCACCGGAGGAGCATTCACATTGGTATTTTCAACTCAAAATACAGCCATATCACTGCCTTTATTCACATACTTGCAAATGTATTTGATGCTCTTCACTGAACTGCAGAACTGAACATTAATATGAGCACCAAAAATAAATTAAAAAAACTGGCGTATAGACAATAGCAAGAAATTCAAACTTCTTCACACACCATAAATTTTAAATCAGCACAACCGGTTTCGAAAGGATGTAGCCTTTCTTCATCAGGTGCAAACACGTGCAACTGCCTTGGAGGCAAAAGCAAGACTGAAAGCAGTACAAAATCCAGAGGGGGAGGAGCAACACAAACAACCAATAGGAAGCAACATGCAGGACAGGACCAATCAGAGAGGAACTCACGTACACACACACCACATAATGAGGAGGGAAGAAAGGAGTAAACAATTATTATTTATTTTTTCAATAATATTAAACTAATAAGCAAATTTAATAAAATTTATCCATTAATTATTATTATTTTTATTTAAATTAGAATTATTTTATTATAACAAATATGATGTTATAAACATAATGAAGAAAATTATTTAATTGAATTAAACAAATTTTTCCAGGCTGTAGACAGCAAAGTGGAATCAGATTTTTCATTGACAATTTTATCACGATTAAGGTAAATAGCTAAATTTTCTAAAAAATCCAGTTCGGAAATGTGTTTGGCATGAAAGATAATTTTGGCACTCTTAAAATTAAAACTATGATCAAATTCCCAACTGTGCTTCGCTACAGAAGATTTAGAAATTTCTTGATTAACAACATACCGATAAATTCCAATTCCCTTCAACCAAATCCCCTGTTCCTGAGCTTCAAAAATGGGGTATCTATAATGTCCCTTGTAATAACTGTGATTTATCTTATATTGGTCAAACTAAAAGAAATCTTGAATGTCGTTTACGTGAACATTCTCGGTATGTTGTTAATCAAGAAATTTCTAAATCTTCTATTGCGAAGAACAGTTGGGAATTTGATCATAGTTTTAATTTTAAGAGTGCCAAAATTATCTTTCATGCCAAACACATTTCCGAACTGGACTTTTTAGAAAATTTAGCTATTTACCTTAATCGTGATAAAATTGTCAATGAAAAATCTGATTCCACTTTGCTGTCTACAGCCTGGAAAAATTTGTTTAATTCAATTAAATAATTTCCTTCATTATGTTTATAACATCATATTAGTTATAATAAAATAATTCTAATTTAAATAAAAATAATAATAATTAATGGATAAATTTTATTAAATTTATTTATTAGTTTAATATTATTGAAAAAAAAAATAATTGTTTATTCCTTTCCTCCCTCCTCATTATGTGGTGTGTGTGTACGTGTGTTCCTCTCTGATTGGTCCTGTCCTGCATGTTGCTTCCTATTGGTTGTTTGTGTTGCTCCTCCCCCTCTGGATTTTGTCCTGCTTTCAGTCTTGCTTTTGCCTCCAAGGCAGTTGCACGTGTTTGCACCTGATGAAGAAAGGCTACGTCCTTTCGAAACCGGTTGTGCTGATTTAAAATTTATGGTGTGTGAAGAAGTTTGAATTTCTTGCTATTAATATGAGCATTGAATGTTTTGCTCAGCAGAGGCGAATATGGGACCACCCAACGGTTGTCAATATCAATGTTGTTGACATAGATGACCGACATAGATGATAAGGTTGTCCGCCATTATCGGGATTTCTTCGACGATATATTGGATATCCGTCAACATATCGTGAAATTTTTCGGAAAACTTTTAGTACATTTTCCATCTGCACAAATAATAATGGCCTAAAAATTCATTTTTCATTTTAATATAAAATAACTCCGTCGGATATTGACGAATTTTTTAAAAGAATATACCATTTTAACTAATTTTAACATTTTAACAATATTAACGTTGAAAAAATATTTTAAACACTTACGGTTAAAAATTCATTTTTCATTTCAACATTAAATAAATTCTGACATCGTGTTTACGATTCTAAAATATTAACTTTGAAAAAATATTTTAAACACTTCGTAAGATACGGTTAAAAATTCATTTTTCATTTCAACGTTAAATAAATTCTAACATCGTGTTTACGACAACTCACGCCATCTAGGTGGAAAAGTTGTTGAAAGAGTTGGTTAAAAATTAATTAAGAAAGAACTAATTAAGTTACAACTTTCATTTGTAAATCTAAACCATTCTCGAATCCACCTGAAGACACACAAAAAATTTCATTAAACTCAGTCCAGCCGTTTAGGAGGAGTTCAGTGACATACACACGCACAAAAGAAATATATATATATAAAGATATACGTAAATCTTTTATAGGTCTAAATATTTGTGAATATATTAATTTAATGTGCATAATTTTAAAATTTTTACATCGAATTATACAGCTGTTATGTTTTTAGCATTCTAATTTTCTTCAATATTCTCTTTTTACTTTCCGAACACTATAGTGAGGAAAGTATTGTAATCATGTCAAAAATCCGAATTCGAGATTTTGATGTTTCTATACGTTTTGAGGTCCCCTGAGTCCGTTTTCACTATTTTTACGATGATGTATGTATGTGTGTGTGTGTGTATGTGTGTATGTCTGTGAGTGAACACACTAGCGTCTAAACGCTTTGTTCAATTAACCTGAAAATTGGTGCGCATATTGTAAGTCACCATAGTACGAACCCTATAGATTTTGGTGAATCTAGCACTTATAGTTTTTTTACAGGAACACAAAGAAAAATTCTTTATCATTATGGCCTATGGGAGTAAAATATTAAAAGTGCGATAGCATCTAAACGCCTTATTCAATTGAGCAAAAAATTTATACACATATTATAGGTCACAAATACTCAATCTGTATAGATTTTGGAGAATCTAGCACTTAAATTTTTTTTACAGGGACACAAAGAAAAATTCTTTATCATTATGCCTATGGGGCCAAATTTTTAAAAGTGTGATAGCGCCTAGCAAAAAATTTGTACACATGTTATAGATCACAGTTGAACTAACTGTATAGACTTTGGTGAATCTTGCACTTACAGTTTTTTACAGGGACACAAAGAAAAATTCTTTATCATTATGGCCTATGGGACTAAATTTTTAAAAGTACGATAGCATCTAAACACCTTATTGAATTGAGCTGAAAATTTATATGAGTATTATAAATCACTGTTGCACTAACTATAAGCATTTTGGTGAATTTAGCATTTATAGGTTTTTACAGGGACACAACGAAAAATTCTTTATCATTATGATCTATGGGCTCAAAGTTCAGTAGCGTTAAATAAAACGTCGTGTAATAGATGGAGAAAAATACTCAAACACTCTATTATGGTTTTCTCTCTTTTGTTTGTTTAACAACTCCTCTTTCTTTACTTTATCTACAAAACTGTTAATTACTCAATGTTCGGAAAGTCGAGTGGAGTCACTCCAGATTTTTATTTCAGTTGTTACGTTAATTTTGAATAAGTATTTAAATATTCATTTCGAAAAAAGTGCACATTCTCATGCCAATGTTTTATTAAGTTAGAAATTTAAAAATTGTGTTTCATCAGAATATGGCAGCATCTCAGAATATGGATGTCTAATATTTGAAAAGAATTTATAAACTTCAATTTTAGAAAAAACGTGTAAGATTAAGTAAAGTTTCCTTAATGTGTCAGAAGTTTGCAAAAAATTATCCTTTCTATATGTGTTTGAAAAAGCTTAAACTGTAAAAAAAAAAAAAAAAAAAAAATACAGTAGAGATCAATATTTCAGCCTATTAAAACATATTGCCATTAATTTTATATCAGAAAAACTTTTAATATATTTCGAATGCTGTGACACAGGAACTGTTTCCATGACAAATAGGAAAATGGATCAATGATATTTATCAATATATCTAGAAAAAACTGACAAGGGTATTTTTATGTTTTTAACATCCATAATCAAGAGTTACAAGCTCCATTTGCTTTTTTTTTTTTTTTTTTTTTTTGAGCGAAACATAAGCTGTTTAACAGAACAACAACAAAGAAATAAATATTCAATGAAAATTATAACATTTTATTGGGCTTAATTTAAGGAGAGTGTGTGGTGTACGGTTTCAAGGTTGTCTATGTTTTGGAACTAGGTTTGGGTTGAATTTTCTGTACAAGGAGTCATTCCAATTGATTCTTTCTCATATTCACCCGTATTTCGGTAAAAACTACAGAAAACTCGACAAGCGAGAAATGAGTTCGTATCCGACACCTCTCGTCTACCAGCTTAGAAAGCAGAAAAACTCGGTTACTGGTGTGAGTTATATAAAGAATAATGACACATAAAACAATCTATTTAAAAAAACATTATATTAAAAATATTTAATTGTTATCATTAGAGAAATGCGAATAATAAATGTTTTAATGTTAATATATGTATATACACACTACTGGTCGAAAGTATTCCAAGATTTGCAAACGATCAGTTTTTTTCAATTTAAAAACTTAGATATCGATGAAATGTTTTCAAACACTGGGTATTTAAAGAACTGGGTCTTCCTCATATTTTTCAGATAGAAGATGGAAGATCATTATGAAGATTGGTTTAAGACAACATTTAGGAGGGCGGTAACAAATTGAGCAAAATCAATAATGTTTGTAGTCACCAGTCTGTAGTCTGTAGACCCAGTTCAATTTGTTGAGGAATTCGTGTGACTATAGCATATTAAATAACGGAGATGTAAGCATTTATTTTAAAACTCCAAAAAAAATCCACAAGTTTTTTATTTATATAGAGTTTTTAACGAAAATTATTCCCACATTCAAATTAGTTGTAAAACACTTTTAAAACAATACACTGCAATAGGAATACAAATATCTTAAATATCTTATGAAATATGAATATTTTTAGGAAAAACGTTTTCACTGCGTATGTGCGAAAAGTAAAAAAAAAAAAAAAAAAAAAAAAAAAAAAAAAAAAATTGCATATTTTTGTAAGGTAGATATATTGGGCAACTTTTGTCAAAAGTGCATTTGAATAGAGTAAAAATTAAGCAAATTATACGAAAAAGAACGAGGTAGATTTTAGGTATTTTCCAAGAACTGAAATTTCTTAAGGGTTTTTTCCCATGCTGCGTAATTAATTAAAAGATCCATTTATTTTAACCACTTATAAAAAGTTCTTTTTTGTGAAAAACTCCTTATCATCTCACATATCTTAGTAAATAAACAAAAATATGTTTGAGTTACAAGCTTATAAGTGGTTTTTCGCAAAAAAGTACATTTGGAACGTGGTTGAAATAGTTGGATTTTCAAATTAATTGCGCAAAAACAGAAATCAAATGCCTATTGATTTGTATGTCTGCAATCCTGTATGACGTCAGAATAATTTAAAACTACATAATAATAAAAAAGTTTAAATTTGGTATTTGAAATATGATATGGGAGCTGATTGAAAACTTTATTGTGCTTTGTAAATTTCCATGAATGTAACAGTTAAAAGTTTGCTGAATAATTAAAATTAAACATTTAAGTATATAATAACAGTCTATAATATTTTATAATTATATAATAGTTTAAATTATAATATTCTATAGTAATAATAGTTTAATATTTTAACTATAGCTTTAAAATGTTTTATTAATATCAGGTCATTATGCTTATTTGCGACGTGGTTTCTGATAAGTTTATCGCATTCAGGATACAGTTGATATTTTAGTAATTAAGGGGTATCACAGATTTCTAAGGCTAAAAAAAAGCATATTTTCTCAAACTTTCTTTTAAATATAAAAAAATATTCAAATTTTTCAGATTTTTTTTTTTTTTTTTATAAATGAGTAACATTTAAGCATTATTTTATAAAAATTTCAAGATTTTTAGTTAAAATTTCGAAAATTCAGTAATAATATATAATTATATTCAGTAATAATATATATATATATATATATATATATATTATAAATGAGTAACATTTAAGCATTATTTTATAAAAATTTCAAGATTTTTAGTTAAAATTTCGAAAATTCAGTAATAATATATAGTTATATTCAGTAATAATATATAGTTATATTCAGTAATAATATATATAATTCAGTAATTTTCTACAGTAATAATAGTCTAATATTTTAACTATAGCTTTAAAATGTTTTATTAATATAAGGTCATTATGTTTATTTGCGACGTGATTTCTGATAAGTTTATCGCATTCAGGATACAGTTGATATTTTATTAATTAAGGAGCATCATAGATTTCTAAAGCTAAGAAAAAAGCATATTTTCTCTAATTTTCTTAAAAATATAAAAAAAAATATTCAAAATTTTCAGAAAATATTTTTTCAAACATTTAAGCATTATTTTATAAAATTTTCAAAATTTTTAGTTAAAATTTCAAAAATTCAGTAATAATATATAGTTATATTCAGTAATAATATATATAATTCAAAAATAATATATAGGTATATTCAGTAATAATATATATAATTCAGTGATATTATATAGTTATATTCAGTAATAATATATATCATTCAGTAATTCTCTATAGTAATAATTCTCTATAGTCTAATATTTTAACTATAGCTTTAAAATGTTTCATTAATATAAGGTCATTATGCTTATTTGCGACGTGATTTCTGATAAGTTTATTTCATCCAGGATACAGTTGATATTATATTAATTAAGGGGTTTCATAGATTTCTAAGGCTAAGAAAAAAGTATATTTTCCCTTTTTTTTTTTTTTTTTTTTTTTAAATATAAAAATATAAAAAAAAATATTCAAAATTTTCAGAAAATATTTTTTTAAACATTTAAGCATTATTTTATAAAATTTTCAAAAGTTTTAGTTAAAATTTCCAAAATTCAGTAATAATATATATAATTCAATAATAATATATAGTTATATTCAGTAATAATATATATAATTCAGTAATATTATATAGTTATATTCAGTAATATTATATATAATTCAGTAATTCTCTATAGTAATAATTCTCTATAGTCTAATATTTTAACTATAGCTTTAAAATGTTTTATTAATATAAGGTCATTATGTATATTTGCGACGTGATGTCTGATAAGTTTATCGCATTCAGGATACAGTTGATATTTTAGTAATTAAGGGGTTTCATAGATTTATAAGGCTAAAAAAAAAAAAAAAAAAAAAAAAAAAAGCATATTTTCTCTAATTTCTAATTTTCTTTAAAATATAAAAATAAAAATAAATATTCAAAGTTTTCAGAAAATATTTTGTCAAATAAATGATTAACATTTAAGCATTATTTTATAAAATTTTCAACATTTTTATTTAAAATTTCGAAAATTCAGCTGACGGGTCCTGAAATCCGAAGAATCTTCAGAACAGGGATGGACATGATTTCTAAAAAATAATGAAACGATCTCATAGAAATTTCACACAATTCTTCAAAATAGAATTGACTAGTGCGTGAATGAAGGATTTTAAATAAATTGCAATTTGAATACTTGGCAAAGTTGTGTACAAAAACAGAACAATTTTCGATACACTTTATCCCTCGTATAATCTTGTAAAATTAGTTGTAATAGAAATGTAAATATCTTTATCATAGCACTAGTCTAGACTATTTTGAAGAAGTGTGCAAAATTTCAAAAAGGTCATTAGTTTTTGAAAAATCGGGTCAGCTGATGTTCTGAAATACCTTTGAAAACCAAAAACATCCGACTGAATTTTTTTATTTTATTTTATTTATTTATTTACTTTTATTTTATTTATTTATTTATTTTTTTTTTGTGAAAATTTTAAACGCTGTATGATAATCTTTTACATGTTCAAAATTTGAATAAAAAAATTTTATTTAAAAAAATGGGGAATATATACACCCCCCGACAAAAAGATAGGTACCAAGGGTTTTTTCTTTGATTTTTCATAAAATAACATTATCTAAATTGTGCTTATCATTTATAATTGTCATAAAATAACCCTATTCCCGGACTATTTTTTGTTTTAAGACTAATTTAGAAAAAAATTAAGACTAATTTTTTTCTAATTTAAGACTACAAACCGTGACAAAAAGATACGAACAAAGGGTTTTTTTTTTCCCTTAATTTTTGAATATGATTACTTTGAATATGATTCAAATATTTAATACGTTTTTGATATGATAATATTTTGTTATGATAATAAATGATCAGCACAATTTATATAATGTTATTTTATGAAAAATTTAAAAAAAAAAAAAAAACTTTGTTCCTATTTTTTTGTCGCGCAGTGTAGTCTTAAATTAAAAAAAAATAATAATAATAATCTTAAAACTTTTCTAAATTAGTCTTAAAACAAAAATTAGTCCGGGAATAGTGTTATTTTATGACAATAATAAATGATAAGCACAATTTAGATAATGTTATTTTATGAAAAATCAAAGAAAAAACCCTTTGTACCTATCTTTTTGTAGCGGGGTGTATATATATCATTTGTTTCAAAGTAGGTTTGTGTTAATAATTTATTTCATTTCTCTTTTAATTTGGTTTTGTCGTAGGAATATGAGCTTATTTTTGGATTGAACTAGCTATACTGTTTTCTGAAATCTTACGATTTTTCTGCTCATGGAAGTACATGTTTCCCTGATGAGCAAATACTTCTATTTTAACACGCTTTTATTAGCTTCACCTGTATGTATGTTTGTAACCGCTCTGGGAGTAAACAAAAAATCTATATTGTAAAAAAAGACTATCCCTACATGAATGCTGTGGCTGTGAGGTGAAGCTCCGGGCTACGAATCTAAAGGTCCAACGTTCGAGCCCAGTCAGGGGAGATTTTTTTAAAAATGGTTTTATTTTAATTCTAAATTATTTATATTACTTGTTTTTATTAAAGCTGTAAATATCATGGTGTGTCGCTGACCCTTTTTTTTTTTTCTTACCCTACATTTTAATATTATAAAGATAGATATTTTGGGCCTTTTAGTTCACATTTCAATAAAAGCGTGTTTTTTAATTTTTTAAAAGTATAATTATTTAAGCATTTATTTATCCAATTCTCGTTTTCAGTTACATTTTTTTTTTTAATTATTGGTTTACGATTGATAACTTTCAATAATTTCGCTTATATATTATTCTTCGTATGTCTTAGTGTTATGGTCCTATTTGTTCACTTTAGCGTAAGTAATTTAAAATGGTTTTATCTATTAATTAGAAATGTAAAGGAATCATAACAAATCTGAGCTAACTTTTAAAATGAATTACAATCACTTTTATGTGTGTGTTGTTGGTATTCTTATATATCTATTAATTGCTAAAATTTACAACGATATTGAATTCTTAAATTTATATAGAATAGCCTTCGGAGCCCTTGTAACCCCTTAAATAAAAGAAAAATAAAGAGAGAGAACGATTGAATATTACACTCTTAATTCTAAACTTGTGTATCGGTTCATTTCTTTTCATGAAATTAAATTCTTATTTGTAATACAAGAAAAGGTATATCGATGTCACATTTAGGACGCCTTTTCTCAATGGGTTTTTCCCACCTGACGTCAGAGGTCACATGATAGAGGAAAAACAAATAGCAGACGAAGTCTTGTTTATCTATAGCGATTGCTGAAATAACATATTTTCTATTCTTATTTTTGATCAATCGTATTTAATCTGTGTTATTTTTTTTATACATCATCATTTTTAATCCATTTTATATCATTATTCATCATCTTTTGTTTGCCGTATACATTTACAATCATCATTTAGTTTATATTCGTTATTGATGTTCATGAAGAACATGTTAAATATTCTGATTTTTGGTACTTAAATCAGTGACAGTGCAATATCGTACTGTGTAAATCCATTTAGACCAGTAACTAAGTTAATTAACTTGTTGTAACACCTTTATGCAATTAAATGAAATGAAAACATTTTAGAATTTCAAATTATAATCCATAAACATTCCACAAGAACAAGCTATTATTTATTGCTAGATCAGTTAATGTAACAGTTACACTAGAACATACAAAAATCGATTCTTACAGTTGAAAATAAATAAACACATGAAGTGTTTTTAAAAAATTATTAAATTTACAAATACAACTATTCTATTGTTTACAAATGCACAATATTACTTTTATTTTATTTCATATTAAATATTAATATTTTTGTTCTTAAAAACAATATTTAATTGAATTCGATTCTCAGAATTCGATTATTCGTTTTCCTCTATCACATGATTGAGCAGACGAAACTGGGAAGAGTCCATTACAATAACATAGCTGCCAAACTTTCTAATTTTTAAATCAAAACTGTCACCAGTACTTTTTAAAAGGAATTTGTCCCTTATATTTTTGATGATTAAATAAACTGGAAAAACGGGAGACTTGGCACCTATGCAATAGCTAAGTCCTAAATGCGATTTTCAAAGTGCATCGTATTTAGGTCCTAGATATTGTAAATACAAGCAATGCATGCATTCAGATACTTTAGTTATGTGCATTCTCCAAAGTTTTTCCTGGAGATTTACGTGTCTTGTGTGCATTGTTATGGATATATAACAGCTTTTAGTAAGCCGTATTCAAATAATTTTTTTGACTTATTATAAAAGCAAGACAAAATTCTGTTTGAGAAGTAGATTAGTCTTGAATGCCACACATTTTTGATAACAGAAATATTTTAAAACACTTCTTGATGGTTCTTAATAATCGAAAACTTTCATCGCTGATATATTTAACTAACATTAGTTTTGTCTGAATACATGCATCACATAATTACTGGACATTGCATCTTGTAGCTTTTATTTACAGTGTTGGCAAAATCATTAGGGATTTGTTTTATTTTATTTTATTTTACGGAAATCTTTTAAAATAACACTCCTTGATGGCTCTTAAAAATCGCAAATTTTCATCGCTGATATATTTAATTAATATTAGTTTTGTCTAAATACATGCACCACATAACTAATGGACATTGCATTTTGCAACTTTTATTTAGAGTGTTGGCAACATTATTAGGGATTTTTTTAATTTAGTTTTTATTTTAATTTGTAGTTTTTTACATTATTTCTATTAAAAAAAACTGAACGAATTTACCTTGAACATTAGGCTTCGAAAAAAATTATAAATTCATATTTTCCACTATGGATTTACTCACGAGTTCAATTAGGGGCCCAACCACGATATGAAGAAAAACACAACCATTTTGGATTACCCTGTATCATAAAATGTTACAAATGCCTTGTAACTTACAACACATAATTTCACATATTATGCGCAGTATTTATATGCTTTTCTGTGAGAATCGCACGATTATATATATATATATATATATATATATATAGATAGATAGATAGATAGATAGATATATAGATATAGATATATATATATATTTTTTTTTTTTTTTCAAAAATCAATACATATTTGTGATTTTTTTTTTCTTATAATAAGAATGGATTTCAACAAAATTTTAAAAAAATTATAGAAATCTTGTCAAAACATTCGAGAATCATTATTCTAAAACATAAATGACCCACGTGTAATTTTCCTTGTGATATTAGTATTTGTGGTAAATATGATTTTATTGTGTATGCGTGCAATATAGATTTTTTTTTTCATAGGTAGAAAGCTACATTGGGCAATTTATATAAAAAGTTTATTTTAATAGAATAAAAAATAATTAAATTATCGCCGAAAAAATAAGCAAGATTGGAGATATTTTCCAGCGTTGGAATTTCATAAGGAATCTTTCACATGCCATGTATTTAATTTGAAGATCTAATTACTTGGATTACGTTTCATAACTTCTCTTTTTGAAAAAAAAAAAATAGTTAATTGCTACGATTTGTGAGTTTATAAGGTGTTTTTCACAAAAGGAAGAGAAAAAAAATAATAACTCGTGCAACGGGGGTGAAATAATTAAATCTTCAAATTAAATGCGTGACATGTGAAAAACCTCTTGTGAAATTTCAACTCTAAAAATATCTAAAATCATGCTTATTTTTTTGTCGATAATCCTCCCCCCCCCCTTTTTTTTTTATATTTTTTTAATGAGCTTTTCACTTAAGTGGCCCGATATACATAGATTTCAACTTATGTAACAAAAAGAAATTCTGTCTTTCGCGCATCTCTATTTTTCGTGCAAAACTTTTCGTTACAAATATCTCAACGAAAATTACATGTGTGAATGTTATGTTTCAGAATACTGAAATTCTGTAATGTTTTGTCAAGTGCCATAAAAGTTTTGTAACATTTTGTTGAAATCCATTCTTGTTATAGGCACAAAAAGCACCAAAAAATTAATATTTTTTGAAAAAAAAAATAATATATATATATAATGTATGTTTTATTTTTCTTTTCCATTTTATCTTAAGTTTACCAATTATTTACACGTCCACACGTCCTTTTAGTTGTTATCGGGCTCTGCATTCTGTAAATTTACCGTAATTGCATACAGTATGCAGAAATAACACCTAAATGGCATGCAACGTTCAGTAAGAGCCCTTGAAAAAGTATTGTATATTGAATGCCTTCATTAAAAGAATTTTTTTTTTTTTCAGAAACCTTTAATTAATGTTCTTTCTTGTTCTTCATGTAATATTTGGTTTCATCTTGTGCAATGTTTCAAAAGATTTTCATAATATATATATATATACAGATTAGTCAAAAAAATAATGTGAACACTTTCGCTTTTTTATGTTTTGACGAATATCTAAAAAAGTTCATTAGGAATCATCTTGAAACTTTGGTAGTGTAAATAACATGTTATGTCTCATGTTTTTCAGTAAAAGCTGTGTCCTGAAAAGGAAAAGGGGACCAGTAAAAAATTAAAGAAAAATCAAAATGTTTTGGAATACCCTGTTAAAGGTAATGCTCTAAATGCATTTTGGCTGTAGCATGTGATTATGAAGACTTTTCTCATTATCTGAATAAAATTTTATGAGGCTACCGCATTATATTCATGGAGATATAACGGTTTCTTTAAAAAATTGCAAAAAAAAATTCCACTTTTTTAATTATAACGTGTAGGGTATTCGACCCAGTGCAAATCCATTTTCAGGAAGTATGGCGTACTACATTAGACACAATATACAGCAATCAGAATGAAAAAATGTTAAATATCTTGCAAAATATGAACACTTATACTAAATAATTTTTAACTACGCATGCGCAAGCTTTATAAAAATTTCAATTGCATAATTTAATAGCCAAAGGTATTGAGCAACTTATATGAAAACCCCAAACAAATATCGTGTAAATTCAAAACATTACCAGAGATAGAATAAGTAGAAATTAAGTTCTTCTAAAAAAAAAGAAATATGTTAGAAGGTTTTATCAATATTTATTTACAATCAGCGAAAACACTGTAATATCATTGGGTATCGATTGAATAAAAATAAAAATGTGAGTAAAATCTATAGTTTAGCTTTTATTTTGAGAGAACTGAAATTCTGTTCATGGTATCTCTCGTAACGTTTTGAACTTACATTATATTTGTTTGGGATTTGCATATAAGTTGCTCAATACCTTTGGCTATTAAATTATGCAAATGAAATTTGCATAAAGCTTGTGCATGCGTAATTAAAAATTATTTAGTAAAAGTGCTCGTATTTTATAAGATATTCAACATTTTTTTCATTCTGATTGCTGTATGCTGTGTCTAATGTAACATGGCATATTTCCTGAAAAGGTTTTTGCACTGGGTCTAATACCCTACTTGTTATAATTTAAAAAGTGGAAATTGTTTCTGCAGTTGTTTAAATAAACCATTATATCTCCATGAATATATGTGGTAGCCTCATAAAATTTTATACAGACAATGAGAAAAGTCTTCATAATCACATGCTACAGCAGAAATGATGAGTTTGTAAATGTTCTTAGCTTTTTAAAGTTCAATGTCATTTCGTTCAGTATTTATTTATTTATTTGAAAAGTAGAGAAAAGGTTTAAAAAGAAAAAAAAACTGTACAATCTTTTATATTTTGTGTCGTCATTATAATTAGTATCAGTGGATAAGTCCTCGTTGGTCATTACTGAATCATCATCAGCGGAATATCATAACTGGTTTGTGCCTTCACTAATCATCACTAATAGTTCAGGAATTAATCATTATCAAATCATTAAATACTGATTTAGGAGAAACATTTTCTGTGTTTTTTCAATAATATTATTTAATTAGCTTATTTCAGGTAGGATATTGTCTGTGTAGACCATCTTCAGTATCTATGCTCTCATTAGCAGTTATATTGGTGGATACATGTGAACTAGAAACATTTATCCTCTTTTCAAAATATGACTTCACTTTTTTTGCATTAAACTTTTTATAAGGGTGAAGAGGAGCTTGCCTTACACATAGCCTTTTTAGAATTCACCCTTAGAGAAAAAAGATATTTTTATATCTGCCACGAAACACCTTAAAAGGATATATCATCCGAAGAATATTAAGGGGGGTTAATTTGAACATTTACAGGTACATATATTACATTTGCAACATAATAGTAATTGTTTCACAATTTTCAGATTTTCAATAAAGAATAATTAAAATACACTGCTCAAAACAATTAAAGGATATTGTAAGTCTTATATAAAATAACGGTATAAGCGAAATTGATTTTGCAGAAAATGGAAGAAGAGAGTTATGAATGCAAATTATTTCACATTTTTAAAAATTGAAGTGTGCAAATTTTGAGTTTGACGTCAAAATGACGCATTAGTGGCAGTGAATAAAATCTGGCTTTTAAATTAATGAAATACCAAGCGGAAAAGAATGATGGATATTCAGTAAGTGCGTTGTTCCGATGAGTGCGATGACTCAACAAAGTTGATTAACCAATTCAGAGGCTTGGCGAGTTGTTGGTCAGCTTCAGTGTGTGTGTGTGTGGGGGGGGGCAACAAGTTGAAGTAGTAGAACGCACTGGAGTTTCACATAGTGTTATTTCTAGTATCTGGAACCATTTTTTGGAGACCAGAAGTGCAAGCCTAAGACCAGGGCAAGATCGTAAACGTTCGCTCTGTTACTGGTAGTTTCAACTTAAACTGTCCGAAACCGGCTCGACGCCGTAGGTCTGTACTCTCGACGACCAATCAATGGTATGTGCTACATTAACAACAAGGCATCGTCGGGCACACAGGGTGTGGGCAACACAGCATGTGAACTGGATGAAAAATGAATGGTGCATTGTTATTTTCTCTGACGGGTCCCGCTTTTGATTCATCCTTATAACAGGCGTGTTTTCATCAGGAGAGAATGTGGCACTAGAAACGATCCTACATTCGTGTCCGGAAGATTTGTTGGTGGTTGGTGATGGTCTATGCTGGCATCTCCAGTGGTCGGCGCACCAGTCTCCACATTATTCGAAATGGACCTCTAACTGGTTGTCGATTAGGGATGAGATCCTCAGACCTATTGTTGCAACGTGTAGCTGGTTTCGGACAGTTTGAATCGAAACTATGGTGCCATTAGCCGATTGAAATTGTTGTTGAAGAAGAATGTCATTCATATTTCAGTTTCTCCGAGCTTTTAGCGATAAATATCGATTTTCATTCTGCGTTGTACCACGTCTACGATATTGCCTTGGTCAACAGCTTGCATTTCTAATCTACGAAAAAAAAATTCCAGATGCTAGAAATCCCACTTTGTGAAACTCGATTAGCTTCTGCTACTTCGGCTTGTGTTTGGAACCCTTTTTAACAAACCAATAACTCTCCGAGCTTCTGACTCGACTAAAAGACTTCGTTAAAACACCGCACATATCGGAACAACACACTTGATTTTTTTTTTTTTTTTTTTTTTTTTTGGGGGGGGGGGGGGGCATTATTTTTTGTTAAGTTAAAATCCAAATTTTATTCACTGCTACTAAAAGTTGATTTTGAAGTCGAATTAAACAAGTCCTTCCGGCTTATTCGGAAGGGTAGGTTGATTTCCTTTTCCTTATCAAGTAGCCATCATTTTGTTTCAAAATGGCGGCTACAAATTAATAACGAATTAGTAGAATTATTGATGTAGGCTATCTACATATGGAGTTTTAAGCAAATCGGTTCATAAATACTTTTTATGTGAATTTAAAATTTTCAAGTGGCCGGCGCTTGGAAACAAGATGGTGGGCCATGTTGACAAATATATCAAACGCATTTGTGAGATAACACTATTGTACAAATATAGTTGGAATCAATTCAGAATCTCAAAAGTCATCGTGATGGAAAATTAAGTGGCTGCCGCGTTTATCAAAATGGCAGAGAAAGTAGCTCAGTGAACTAATTAATCTAAGATATTGTTGCAAATTTGAAAAAAATATATATTTATTTATTTATTTATTTTATTTTATTTTATTTTATTTTATTTTATTTTATTTATTTATTTATTTATTTATTTATTTATTTATTTTTTGTAGAAATTCTTTCAAAGAGGCTTAGTAAGTTGATTAAATGTTAATTTTCTGCATTTCTAGTTTGTTTTAACGTTAAAATAGACTGATTTTCCCTTAAAAGCGCATTAAAAAGCTCCAATATTGCAGGTAATGGATTTGGCGACAAATTTGGCGACTTTTTAACTTGGCAACTTTTTTTGGCGACACTAAGCGAGAAAATCCATATTTCATTAATGAACTTCATTGAGACACTTATATGCTCTATGTATACATCAAAATTTAAACAAATTCGGAATACGCTTTTTACAATTTGAATTTGAAATTTTCAAGTGGTCTCCACTTGAAAACAAAATGGTGGATCAACTTGGTTAAGAAACTCATCCAAGATATTTATAACACAAGTTAAGACACTGTTCAAATTTGGTTCGATTTGGAGTATTATTTCGGAAGTTATCGGGATTTTAAATTTTCAAGTGGTAGCCTGATTTCAAATAGCCCCGCTTAACTCAAGATACCCGCCACTTTATTAAAAATGGCGGATACGTTCATTAATAAACTTCATTGAAACACTTATATGCTCTATGTATACATCAAAATTTAAACAAATTCGGAATACGCTTTTTACAATTTGAATTTGAAATTTTCGAGTGGTCTCCACTTGAAAACAAAATGGTGGATCAACTTGGTTAAGAAACTCATCCAAGATATTTATAACACAAGTTAAGACACTGTTCAAATTTGGTTCGATTTGGAGTATTATTTCGGAAGTTATCGGGATTTTAAATTTTCAAGTGGTAGCCTGATTTCAAATAGCCCCGCTTAACTCAAGATACCCGCCACTTTATTAAAAATGGCGGATACGTTCATTAATAAACTTCATTGAAACACTTATATAGTCTATGTATACATCAAAATTCAAACAAATTCGGAATACGCTTTTTACAATTTGAATTTGAAAATATCAAGTAGTCTCCACTTAAAAATAAAATGGCCGAGCAACTTGGTTAAGAAACTCCCCCATGATATCCATAACACAAGTAAAGACATTGTCCAAATTTGGTTCGATTTGGAGTATTATTTCGGAAGTTATCGTGTTTTTAAATTTTCAAGTGGTAGCCTGATTTCAAGTGGCCCCACTTAAGATATCCGCCACTTTATTAAAAATGGCAGATAAATTTCATTAATAAAGTTCATTTAGACCCTTATGTAGTCTAGATTTACATAAAAATTCAAGCAAATCTTGCTTTAAGTACGCTTTTTACAATGTGGGTTAGAAATATTCAAGTGGCTGCCACTTGAAAACAAAAAGTCGGAGCAACTTAGTTAACGAACTCATCCAAGATATTTATAAGATCAATTCACTGTCCAAATTTGGTTCGATTTCGAGTATTATTTCGGGAGTTATCGTAATGACAAAATTTTCATTATAGATATATATATATATATATATGAACGAAGTGATTGCAATAGGTCGATTTCTAAAGAAATCAACCTAAAATCGGCACACTCCGAAGTTTCAAATTGAAAAAAAGTTGAATTTATGACTCTCTCCTTCCACTTTCTGAAAAAAAAAAAAATCGTTCATACCGCTATTTTTTATGAGGCTTATAATAACCTTTAATTGTTTTGAGCAGTGTATTATTTACAAGGTGTATTGAGGTGTACTACATACAATCTATATCTATATCATTATATAAAGCGCAAAAAATTGTTTGTTTGTGGAGGGTAATCTCTGAAACTACTGAACCGATTTAAAAACTTCTTTCACTGACCGAAAGCTACAGTATGCCATATTGTTATAGGCTATATTTAATTTTGATAAAATAAATTTTAGTTTAAAATCTGAGCATTTTAATTAAAATCCCCATAGAAGCCGTAATAGAAATGGAAATAATGAAATATTAAAAAAATTAGCTGCTGCCAACATAAAAAAAACATTTACATGTTCATTTCGTTTTTCGTGACGTGAAAGGAAAATAAATATATTTGCACGTGTATTAAATTGAAATTCATATAAAGCTTTTTTAATTGTTAAACTTACACGTTAAATCTGACGTCATTATAGAATTAAAAGTGTTTATTTTTCTAATAATTTAATTTAATTTGATATGATATGATATAATATCTAAGCATCAATGTTTAAACCACGGAGTCTTTATTACTCCGTGGTTTAAACTGATGTGCGTAAACGAAATTGGAATTTAAAAATAAATAAATAAATAAAATAAAATAAAATAAGAAATTCTATTTTATAATATTATTTATTTTAATTTATAATTGTTGCCAAAAAGATTTACGAATTAATTTATTTTTAGACATATAATAAAATATATTTTCCCGCGAACAATAATATAAAAAGTGAACTGGATTTTTTGTAAAAAAAAAATAAAGATCGAGGAAAATTATTTCCCCATTTTAATCCCCATATTTGGATATAGATATGTATTAGTTATCATGTGCATCTGTTAGATTAAATTATTTTTGCTGTAAAATTGAAAAAATTGGAATTTTAAATTTCAAAACTCTAGAAAAAAAAAAAAATGGCAAATTTCCATATTCGATTGAAAACATAAACATTTCATTTCAAAGATGATATATACACAATAAACATCCAACTAAAAAACTAATTAAAAGGGAAAGGATAAATATTCTATCATAATTTGAAGTCAAATTTGTTTTCAAATGTCTAAATAAAGTATATGATATAATATACTAATATGTTGCAGCGGAATAGATTTGATATTCGTCATCCTTGGCAGAAAAAAAAAATATCGCCAAATTATCTGGCGAATATAATTTAATTCCTTTCAAAAATCATGGTTATTTTTAAAACTTACATTAAGAGTTTAACGAATAATATGAAACAATATTTCGTACAATACATATTACGAAAATATACATCTGGCATGTATATATTCGTATTACGTTTTTGATCGCCAAATACAAAAAACGCCAAGGGTGACAGTTTTGAAATTTAAAATTAAAATTTTGTCAATTTGACAGCAAAATAACTCAATCTAACGCATGCATACAATAACTAATACATATCTATACCCAAATATGAGGATTAAAATCGGGAAATAATTCTTCTAGAATTTTAATTAAAAAAAAAAAAAAAAAAAAATCCAATGAGCGATTAACATGGAAAATCTTTTTCTTGCATCCACGGGCGGTCAGTGATGTCATACTTCGCTTGCGTATTGAGATGCTTAAATTTATTTGGCGACTATTTTTAGCAACTAACAGTTGTGGCAAGTAGCTCAATATACATAGCGCATACAGCTATTACTGAAATGTAAATAGCATTTAATTATTTGAGTTACATTATGTTGAGTGGAAACCTATTTAATATACCTATGCTCTATAGCTATACTAATATAAAAAAAAGAAAGGTTTATATGCATATGTAGAGAACGATCGCTAGAACTAAAAAGCCGATTGCTTTTTTTTTTTTTTTTTTTCTTTCAATAATCAAAAGTTACACTGTCTCTCTCTAAGTGCTAGAAGCTATAATAAATTTTGGTAAAATAAATTTTTAATTAAAATTTTCAATATTTTAATTGAAAACAAAGCATAGATTTGATATCTATCGTCATTGGCGATTTTTGTATTTAGCGATCGAAAACGTAATACGAAAATCTGTATATTATCGTAGTAAATACCAGATGTATGTGTTTACTTCAATTACCCTACTACCGTAGGTAGTGGAAGTATTGTATAGGTTTTGGCAATTGGTCAGTGTGTGTGTATATGTGCACGTGTGTGTGTAATCTTCTGGCTGTCATATCTCCAAACCTAATAAAAATAGAACTACTAAACTTCACAAGTGATTCAGGTCTGGTGTACAGATAAATTTTCCAAATTTTCGTGAAAATTGAAAAACCGGAATGGGGTCATCGAAAACAAGAAATGGGACCCTAAGCCCATATTCAAAAACACCTCTAATGATTTTCTTCAAAGTTGCTATATAAACAATCTATTAGATGTCCTTTCGAATGATATAATTGGTTAGTTCAGGAAAATTGATAGGCGTCCTCTATAAACAGCTCAATTTCAGATCTCTTAAGTGCCTTCCTTTAAAAACGGCTTTACGAATTTTTTTCAAACTCGCCATGTTAACTTCCTACTAAATATCCTTTTGTATGTAATTATTGTTTTCCGGTCAATAATTGAGTATGCCAAGTTTTGGTAAAAGTTGGTATCTCAAAAACGGCTCTAACGATTTTCTTGAAAATTGTTTCATTAATTCAATTTAGATAACCTTTCTCAAGTATTACGTGCATATTACAGGAATACTAACGGTCATCCTGATTAGGAAGTTCAGTTTTAGATCTCGGTAATTCGTGTTTAAAAAAAAATAACTATCTATTTTTTCCCCTTATTTTTTAACTCACTATGTAAACTTTGTTGCAGGTGTCTTTCTTTATACGTGTATCAAGTTTCTCTTACTGGAAAATCTAAAAAAAAAAAAAAAAAATGCATGTACTTAATATCTCCAAGAAATGTATATAATACGTTTAATAGTGGGTAATGGAAGTCGTGTGGTTGTTTCACACCAGATTTTGTAATAGTATATATTATACGAATATTGTTTCATATTATTGATTTTTCCCTTAATATACACTATTAAAAACCATGAGTTATGGAAAAAATTAAATATATTTGCGAGATAACTTGGCAATCATTTTTTTTTTCCCGGCAAGGATGATTGATATAAAATCTTTTCCGAAAGCAAGTAGCGCAATATACAGCCGCTAGGGAATTGCAAATGACATTTGATTATGCAAGTTTCATTATGTTGATTGGAAACACGGTTCATTTGAAATAAATTAAATGTGCATTCGCGTTAGAAATCTACTTTTGTATAGGGCTTCTTTGGCGATACTTAAAATTTGGCACCGCAATAGCTAGGACGTTTCACTCTGAAGGACTTTACGTATTTGCGATAACCTTTTTAATTCACCGCCAAAATCACAAAAAATATTAACGATCACGAATGGAGATCCATTACTAAAACAATAACCAGATTACTTTGCGGACGTTAAATTTAAGAAAAGTAAAAACACATAAGCTCTGTGTTTAATAGAAATTAATATTATAAAAACAAATAAATAATAATTAAAGCAATTATGACGTCAACTTTATCAAACACATATTCATGTTATAGGTTTATTTTTCAATATTTTTTATTCATGAGTAAAGACATGCTTCTTTTTATGAAATAAATAAATAAATAACATAAAGTAAAAATTACCAACATTTAACAACTGATTGAAACAAATAATTGTAAAATTATATTTTGACTTTTCAGTTGATAATATTGCCTGACTATAACATATAAACTGATATTTTTTTTTATTTTTTGCATATCAGTTCATCGTTAACTAAAATTTGTTCATCCGTGCGAAGTAGGACGGGTCAGCTAGTCATTATATAAAGCGCAAAAAATTGTTTGTTTGTGGAGGGTAATATCTGAAACTACTGAACCGATTTAAAAACTTCTTTCACTGACCGAAAGCTACAGTATGCCATATTGTTATAGGCTATATTTAATTTTGGTAAAATAAATTTTAGTTTAAAATCTGAGCATTTTAATTAAAATCCCTATAGAAGCCGTAATAGAAATGGAAATAATGAAATATTAAAAAAAATTAGCTGCTGCCAACATAAAATAAACATTTACATATTCATTTCGTTTTTAAAATATCTTGACGTGAAAAGAAAAGAAATATATTTGCACGTGCATTAAATTGAAATTCATATAAAGCTTTTTTAATTGTTAAACTTACACGTTAAATCTGACGTCATTATAGAATTAAAAGTGTTTATTTTTCTAATAATTTAATTTCATATGATATGATATAATATCTAAGCATCAATGTTTAAACCACGGAGTCTTTATTACTCCGTGGTTTAAACTGATGTGTGTAAACGAAATTGGAATTTAAAAATAAATAAATAAATAAAATAAAATAAAATAAGAAATTCTATTTTATAATATTATTCAACGAGATATATAAATTAGAGTGCTGATTCAATGGATGAAGGATTAGCTTTCCGTGGTTCAAGATGAATCACGTGACATGCTCGAATAGGTTGCTGTGTTTGGCCCTTTATCGCTATTTTGGCATTTAAAATATCAGTTCGACAAATTATCATTATTATTAGGTAACATGACAGTCCTATGACCGAAATAAATTGCTTTTAAAATAATTTTACACATATTTCACATTTTAATAAATAATAAAATACCTTTCTTTTCATCGTTTCTCAACAAACTTTAAAAGTGTTTATAAAACAAAATTTAAACTTTTAAAGAGCTAAATTTAACAATAAATAATAATTTTTCAACTAATTTTAAGCATTTTGTCTGTTAAAGTTCAACTACACGAAATAAAAAAGAAGTAAAATCAAAATCAAAATGGTTTAGAACAAAAGAATATTAAACTACGTAAAGTAAACAAAAACATTGAAACCGTTGCCATAGAAATGTACTGAAAATGAGCTGTTACCAAGGGAACCACCGAATACGCATGTGCAAGGAAAGCATATCACATGACTCATCTTGGACCTTCTCAAGGGTTACCATTTATCACTCTACTTTATGTATCTCGTTGATATTATTTATTTTAATTTATAATTGTTGCCAAAAAGATTTACGAATTAATTTATTTTTAGACATATAATAAAATATATTTTCACGCGAACAATAATATAAAAAGTGAACTGGATTTTTTGTAAAAAAATAATAAAGATCGAGGAAAATTATTTCCCCATTTTAATCCCCATATTTGGATATAGATATGTATTAGTTATCATGTGCATCCGTTAGATTAAATTGTTTTTGTTGTAAAATTGATAAAATTGGAATTTTAAATTTCAAAACTCTAGAAAAAAAATGGCAAATTTCCATATTCGATTGAAAACATAAACATTTCATTTCAAAGGATGATATTTACACAATAAACATCCAACTAATAAACTAATTAAAAGGGAAAGGATAAATATTCTATCATAATTTGAAGTCAAATTTGTTTTCAAATGTCTAAATAAAGTATCTGATATAATATACTAATATGTTGCAGCGGAATAGATTTGATATCCGTCATCCTTGGCAGAAAAAAAAATATCGCCAAATTATCTGGCGAATATAATTTAATTCCTTTCAAAAATCATGGTTATTTTAAAACCTTACATTAAGAGTGTAACGAATAATCTGAAACAATATTTCGTACAATACATATTACGAAAATATACATCTGGCATGTATATTTTCGTATTACGTTTTTGATCGCCAAATACAAAAAACGCCAAGGGTGACAGTTTTGAAATTTAAAATTAAAATTTTGTCAATTTGACAGCAAAATAACTCAATCTAACACATGCATACAATAACTAATACATATCTATACCCAAATATGAGGATTAAAATCGGGAAATAATTCTTCTAGAATTTTAATAATAAAAAAAAAATAATAATAATAATAAAAAAAATCCAATGAGCGATTAACATGGAAAATCTTTTTCTTGCATCCACGGGCGGTCAGTGATGTCATACTTCGCTTGCGTATTGAGATGTTTAAATTTATTTGGCGACTATTTTTAGCAACTAACAGTTATGGCAAGTAGCTCAATATACATAGCGCATACAGCCATTACTGAAATGTAAATAGCATTTAATTATTTGAGTTACATTATGTTGACTGGAAACCTATTTAATATACCTATGCTCTATAGCTATACTAATATAAAAAAAAAAAGGTTTATATGCATATGTAGAGAACGATCGCTAGAACTAAAAAGCCGATTTCTTTTTTTTTTTTTTCTTTCAATAATCAAAAGTTACACTGTCTCTCTCTAAGTGCTAGAAGCTATAATAAATTTTGGTAAAATAAATTTTTAATTAAAATTTTCAATATTTTAATTGAAAACAAAGCATAGATTTGATATCTATCGTCATTGGCGATTTTTGTATTTGGCGATCGAAAACGTAATATGAATATCTGTATATTATCGTAGTAAAAACGAGATGTATGTGTTTACTTCAATTACCCTACTACCGTAGGTAGTGGAAGTATTGTATAGGTTTTCGCAATTGGTCAGTGTGTGTGTATATGTGCACGTGTGTGTGTAATCTTCTGGCTGTCATATCTCCAAAACTAATAAAAATAGAACTACTAAACTTCACAAGTGATTCAGGTCTGGTGTACAGATAATTTTTCCAAATTTTCGTGAAAATTAAAAACCGGAATTGGCTTATCGAAAACCAGAAATGGGACCCTAAGCCCATATTCAAAAACACCTCTAATGATTTTCTTCAAAGTTGCTATATAAATAATATATTAGATGCCCTTTCGATTGAAAAGTTGCTTAGTTCAGGAAAATTGATAGGCGTCCTCTATAAACAGCTCAATTTCAGACTTCGCAAGTGCGTTCCTTTAAAAACGCCTGTACGGATTTTTTTCAAACTCGCCATGTTAACTTCCTATTAAATATCCTTTTGTATGTAATTATTGTTTTTAGGTCAATAATTGAGTATGTTAAGTTTTGGTAAAAGTTGGTATCTCAAAAACGGCTCTAACGTATTCTTGAAAATTTTTTCTTTAATCCAATTTAGATAACCTTTCTCAGGTATTACGTGCTTATTACAGGAATATTAACGGTCATCCTGATTAGGTAGTTCAGTTTCAGATCTCGGAAATTCGTGTTTAAAAAAATAACTATCTATTTTTTTCCCCTTATTTTTTAACTCGCTATGCAAACTCTGTTGTATGTGTCTTTACACGTGTATCAAGTTTCTCTTACTCGAAAATCTCAAAAAATGCAAGTAATATCTCCAAAAAATTGTATATATTACGTGTAATAGTGGGTAATTGAAGTCGTGTGGATGTTTCACACCAGATTCTGTAATAGTATATATTGTACGAATATTGTTTCATATTATTGATTTCTCCTTTAATATACATTATTAAAATAATAATCAATTATGGAAAAAATTAAATATATTTGCGAAATGAAAAAATAAATAATTATTAAAGCTAATATGACATCAATTTTATCAAAAACATTTTCATGTCATAGGTTTATTTTTCAATATTTTTTATTCATGAGTAAAGAAATGTTTCTTTTTATGAAATAATTAAATAAATAAATAAATAGCATTAAGTAAAAATTTCCAACATTTAACAACTAATTAAAAAAAATAATTGTAAAATTATATTTTGACTTTCCAGTTAATAATATTGCCTGACTATAACATATAAACTGATATATTTCTTGATTTTTTACATATCAATCCATCTTTAACTAAAATTTGTTCATCAGTGCGAAGCCGGACGGGTCAGCTAGTAATTACATAAAATAAAAAAATAAAAATAAATAAAATAAAAAAATAAATGCAGTTGTAGATTACTAAAAACAGTATTTACAGTAACAATATTTATTGTTATTATATTGTGTGATAATATATGGGTAAGTTAAATATGCCATTATATACTGATAATATTGTATAACTATGAGGATATTATGATGAAAGTGACCTTGATAATTTTTCCAGTGACTAATTAATACTTGCACCGTATTTAAGATGAAAATTTATTCTATTAAAAACAATAAATAAATAAATGCCGGCACATATACATATATAGTTCAATATTTTCCAAATGATTTCAATAGTTTATTGTTTTTATTTCAAGTTTTGCTTTCCTCGTATTTCAGGTGCTGAAAACGCCTGCAGAATCCCTCCAAGATCAGCTTTCTGTCGGTAATTGCGTATTCATGCAAGAGGTACCAATATTACACCTCAAAACTGGTTGTGAAATTCTTCGACGACAATAGCTTAGAAATCCACCCGTAGCTCGATAAATGCCCCGACATATATCCGATTGAAAGTATCTGAAAAAAATGGAAATATTAACGAAATTGATTTTAGAAACAAGCAGCAGCTTATTGAAAGGTTTATCAAATTATGGCAAGATTCAAAAATCCTGCAATTTGCCAAAAATTATATTCAAATAATAACGTGTCGAATGAAAAATTAATTTCTTCCAATAGCTGGTCTTATTAAATACAAAAATAATCATGTAGCACTTAATTGTTAATAAAACATGTTTATGTATTTATTTTATTTTATTTTATTTTTATCACGCTTTTATTAGCTTCACCTGTATATATGTATGTTTGTATGTATGTATGTATGTATGTTTGTAACTGCTCTGGGAGCAAGCAAAAAATTTATATTGTAAAAAAATACTTTCACTACGTGAACGATGTGGCGTTGAGGTAAGGCGCCGCGCTACGAACCTAAAGGTCCAGCGTTCGATCCCAGTCAGGGGAGATTTTCTAAAAATGGTTTTTCTTTAATTCTAAGTTATTTTAATTAAAGATTTAAATGTATGTAAATATTATGGTGTGTCACTCACACGGTTTTCTCTTACACTGCATTTTAATACTAAGATAGATATTTTGTGCTTTTTTAGTTCACGTTTCTATAAAAGCGTGTTCTTTAATTTTTTAAACCTATAATATTATTTGTATGTTTGTTTGCATGTTTGTAACCGCTCTGGGACCAAAGAAAAATCTATATTGTAAAGAAAAGAATTTTCCTAAGTGAACGTTGTAACCGTGAGGTAAAGCACCGCGCTACGAACCTAATGGTCTAGCGTTCGACCCCAGTCAGGGGAGGTTTTTTAAAAATGGTTTTTGTTTAATTCTAAATAATTTTAATTAAAGGTTTAAATGTATGTAAATATTATGGTGTGTCACTCACACGATTTTCTCTTACCCTGCATTTTAATACTAAGATAGATATTTTGCGGTTTTTAGTTTGCGTGTTCTTTAATTTTTTAAAACTATAATATTATTATATCGGCAGTATATAGAAAAATATGAAATTACTGTTATATTTATCATAATAATTTGGCCAGTACTACATATATATACTACGAAATTTAGTAGATTAAAATTATGAAATGTTTTAGTTAAACTCAAGAATACTGGTCAAGTGACAAAATAAAATAATATTAATAGTATTTATATTAATTAAAATAATAATTATTAATTAAAATATTTATATTAATTAAAATATTAATAATAATAATTGCTTTTTGTTTCTAATACTCAGTTCACTCACTTTAAAAGAAATTTAACCAGCTGAAATTAGAATCAGCTAAAGCATATCTATTAGATCCATTGGATTATTCTCAGAGAGTTGGTAAGAATTTAATAAAAAAATATTATACAACAGCTTGAATTTCTACAAATGTTTCTGAAAGAAGAGCAGCTAAACCGAAGATAATATTCTTAAAGAATTTTAATTAAAATGCTTTAAAATTTTCGTTTATGGAACAATATAAGATAATAATGTACAAATTAAACATTGTAATTCTTTTTATATCGAAAGTTCAAAATGCATATTTTACTATGTATATATTAATAAAACAATATAACTGGTTACTTCACTACAAACGATTAATATTATAATTTTATAACAAAAACTAAATTAAAAAAATCTATTTTGTTCTGTGATTTTTTTTTTTTTTTTCTAATTTCAAAATAGCCGGAAACACGAAGTACGTTTTCAACAATATAAAACTTGAAAGTTTCAACAAAATATTTTGGTAAAATGAGTAGGATTACACAGGTCGACATGTAAAGTTTTGATTTTATAATTTTGGCTGATCTTTATGTTTTTGGTGTGCTAAAACCGAAAATGAAGCCAGTTTTTCTCTGTCACGTACAGATTTTTGTCAATACAGGGTGCCTGCCTATACAATTTCTTCCATTACTCTTCCACCAATATAATTATATGGTAAGTTTTATAGTATGTTTCTATGATTAATTAATTACGGACACCTATTGTTGTAATTGCACAGCACTAGTACGACGTAAAACCATATCAACCAACCAACCTACTGTTATGATGGTATATGTAAGAAATTGTGTCGGTAAACACCCTGTATTGGCAAAAATCTATATGTGATAGAGAAAAATGGGCTGCAATTCCGGTTTCAGCACATCACAAAAAAACATAAAGATCAGCAAAAGTCCTCAAATCAAATCTTGTTAACTTCATTTTTGTCGACCTGTGTTATTTATCAGCGATGTACATATTGAAACAAAGTAATTGTAATTTATATAAATATACCAAAATAAAGTCTTAGAATTTCATATGGGTACTTATTACTAAAAAACATGAACCTGTTTTTTTCTATTTATGTATCCATAACTGAAAGAATTTCTAAATGGAAAATGAATATTGATGAGTGATGTCAAATAGCAATTCCAATACGCAGTTAAATCTCCTGAATAAATCCTAAACTAAATTTTATGACTAAAAAAACATATTGCATGGCATTATCCTTTCCTTAGATATATAAAAAAAAATTTTACGGGTATTTCACAAAGGGAAATTCGAATACTGAAAATATTATATATATATATATATTAATTCATATCGATTAGTCAAGCATAAAATGAGTTAGTGGTAAAAATAATGGTGCAAAAACATTTCCTATTGTGAGAACCCTACTTTTTATTCGTTGCTAGAGCAACAAAATTTAATTCTTTAAGTTTCTATTAATAATATTATCATTAGCGGAAATTTTGTATAGTGATTTTTAAAATATATATCGACTAGTCAAGTGTAAAATGAAGTGGTGCTAAAAATAATAGTACAAAAAAAAAAAAAAAAAAAAAAAAAAAAAAACTGTTTGTGAGAACCTTACTCATAATTCGTTGCTAGAGCAAAAAAATTTAATCCTTTAAGTTTTTATTAATAATATTATCATTAGCTGAAATTTTATATGGTAATTTTTAAAAATATATACCGACTAGTCAAGTGTAAAATGAAGTAGTGCTAAAAATAATAGTACAAAAAAAAAAATCCGTTTGTGAGACTCCTATTCATAATTCGTTGCTACAGAAAGAAAATTTAATCCCTTAAGTTTCTATTAATAATATTATCATTAGGTGAAATTTTATATAGTTATTTTTAAAAATATATATCGAATAGTCAAGTGTAAAATAAAGTGGTGCTAAAAAAAAAAAAAAAAAAAAAAAAAAAAAAACGTTTGTGAGAACCCTATTCATAATTCGTTGCTAGAGCAAGAAAATTTAATTTTTCAAGTTGCCATTAAAGCATTATTATAAGCTGGAATTTTCGTTTAGAAATGTGATTCGATAGATATCACATTTTGCGTACAGTGAACTCGATTATGACGTCATCCAAGGGGTTGAAATATTTACGATGGTAACGCAAAATGACGTAATAACAAAATTTAATTTAAAACAAAGGACATCATTCTACACTATAAAAACTTTCTGTAAATTTACTGTAATGTTTATCTAGAATCTCTGTAAATTTACAAAAATTCTTTGTTAAGAGTAAATAATCGAAATTCTCAAATTATATTCAGTGTTTTTATCGATTTTTATTATTTCATTTCTCAATATATAAAAATGAATAATGAATGTTTCTAGTTTCGAAAAATAATTCTAAGTCACCAATATATTCTCACCAATAATTAAATAAATTAACATTAGTTAATAAAATGCATATATAAAATATATTTTTTAACATCTCTGTTTATTTTTCTCTGAAATTTTATATAAGACTTGAGATAACTAATTACCAGAAGTTTTCAATTGAAATTTTTAACAGTGTATGTAACTGACATAAATCCGAAATAAAAATACCTTTATTAGAAAATATAAATTTGCTATTGCACTGTATAAAATGCTATCAAAATACACATAACTTTTTTTAAAGAAAAAAAGCTTTTTATTTAGTATAATTCAGATTAGATATGTTGTTTATTGATATCAACATTACATACGAAATACATCATGGTTGGTTGGTTGGATGGGTTTTACGTCGCGCTAGTGCTACGCAATGGGCAATTGGAGTGGGTCTGGGACCCACCCCTAGAGATGGTCCGGAGACATGCCATCACAAATTTGATCCTCCATGGAAGGGATGCCTCTCTCGCCTCGGTGGCCTCGTAGAGGTATAATTTTAGATGGGAACATGGAGGACATTGCGACCACGGCAGATTTTACGTGCACCACCCACCATTAGTGTACACGTCAGTCTTTGGCCGGCTCGAGTACAGAACCCACAATCTTCCAATTACGAGCCCGGAGCTCTACCGACTGCGCTACTGCAGCCCCGAGAAACATCATGCATTTATTAATTTGTCAAACATACAGTATTTTAAAAGATTAACATAAAAAGAGAACTTGAATTTGGTGTTTTAGTTTTCTGAAAACTGAGAAAAACTATTAAAAGTATGTATATTTGCATTTTAAAAACCGGGGTCTTCAGACATGATAAGCAGGTTCTACTAAGTCTGATATCTATAAACAAGAGCAGGAAAAATATTTCTGACGTCATAAGGAAGGAATCTGACGATATAACCGAGTTCAACTGTATTAACCACAACCTGATATTTTACGAGTAACTTTTCTCCGGGATTTGTCTTACACTCCAGTAACACTCCAGCTAACCATGCGGGACATTTTCATTACTTTCCCTACAGTATACAATCTATAGCATCTTCATTTTTATATAAAATTTACGTGATATTGAGGTACTTAATGCTAAACATAAATGTATAAATTTAATTTAAGCCTTAAATGTAACGATAAAACACACATTTTAAAATATTTAGCATTTTCTTAGAAATTATTAATTGGCGTAAAAGTTATTATGCATCTATATCCTGCAGAAGCTATGATGTTCATTATTTTCATGATTAATATGATGACATGATTTTTCTTAATGAATTTTTAAATATATTTTACAAGTTTAGTATTATGTAAGTAGTTTACAAACATAGCATCTTATGACTTCGAGTATGTTAACATGCGCATATTATTAAATCTATTAACTTAATAATTTCTTCATTAACTAAAATTATAACTAATTAAAACAAAACAACATCATCAAGTTTTTTTCTGGTGTAATAAAATAAATATTCTAGAGATCAAAATCATGTACCAAATTATGTTTTTTTTTTTTTTTTAAATCTTAAAATAATAATAATAATAATAATAATAATAATAATAATAATAATAATAATGTATGGCGTACCCTCCCAACCCCAACCCCCAACAAACACACACCTCTTTTTCTTTCTTTCCTTTTTTGTTTGTTTGTTTGTTAAGGATTAATGAAAAAGTTTACCCATTCAAGTCTCCAATTTTGGGAACACTTGGTTAGGATTTTTTTTTTTTTTCACTGCAAGTAATTAATATAATATTCTATTTTTTTCATTGAATATTGAAGTGCTTAGCTTATATGGAAATTTTTTTAAAGAGTTTGTAATGAAAATTTTGTGTATTTTATTATTATTATTATTATTATTACTACTACTACTAATCAAACGGAATGGTCTGAAACATTGAATATGAAACAAAATCAATTTTTTTCTTAAATTACAACAAACAGGGATCATTAAAACTAATTAAAAAAAGTTTTGTAGTTTATCCACCTCTATCATACCCCTATTAAGTGCCAAATCTACCATTTTAGAATCTTATAACATATTCTAATAAAATTAAAAAAAAAAAAATAATAATCATAATCATAATCTTAATTATTATTATTTTGTATACATATAATTAGAGCATCTTTTTAAAATGCAAAAGCTACGAAAATTCAAAATTTTCCGGTGGGCTTAATGTAGCGGCGTATAATGGGTTAAGTAGTTATATGCTTTTAATTAAAAAGAAAGAAAAAAAAATCTTCACATCACATAATTTTGCAAACTTGCATTTAGGTTTAAAAGAAATTTTTAAAGTGCTAGAAATCAAATTAACATTGAAAATTTGTTTTGTGAGGTAAAAAATATTTAAATCAATATATAATATATAAATCAACTAATGCAATTTATCGCAAATTTAATAATATGACAATATTCAAATGATATCATAAAACTGTAATAACTCATTTTTGTTGACTATTACAGTGATAAAAAATAAAAATAACTTTAAAATCTCAAAAAAAAAAAAAAAAAAAAAAGAGAGAGAGAGAGAGAGAAAGAAAGAAAAAGAAAAAACGTATTTTCTTTAAAAAAAAAAAAAAAAAAAAATCATGCCATTTTTATAGATTTTTATATATACTTTTTTAATTTCTAATTGCATATAAGTTAGTCTATCGCTAGCAATATTTGTGCAGAAGCTTTACAAATTCCTTTGATCTGTTTGATAAAATTAAAGTGTTTTACAATACAAAACATACGTATTTTTATTTATAATATTTTATAAATTGAAATTTAAGATATACGTACAATTTTAGAGGTTTTTAAATACTTACATTTTTTTATGTTTTATTCTTTTGAATTTCTAAATTTGTATTAAGAAATATTATGATATATATAACAAAGCTCGAAAAAAAAAAAAAAAAAAAAAAAAAACTTTTCATAAAAGAATTATTCAAAACAAATATTATTTGTATAAAAAATGACAGTTACGAAAAATGTAAAATAACAGAAGATAATTAACATTTAAATATTATATTTTGAAGTAAGTTGAATGCATAGAAAATGCGAAATATAGAAAAGTCAAATTTTGCTTACCAGAATTTTAAATTTACCTACTTTATATGTAACACATTCTTGGCTTTCATATACTGATATTCTATTCTTTCTGGAGGGTTTCAATATCTTCCTATGCTTTTTTGCGATGGGCGTAGAAACGTTATTATTCGGGCTTTATTTACTCCAGAAACAAAATTCAAACAGAAGCTAAAGATTTAAAGATTATTCCTAGATGAAAATTGAAAAATGTGTTTTTTTAACGAAAGTGGCGTATAAAGAGTGTAGTTGTATCTTAACACTTGAAAAAAAAAAAAATCAATTAAGAATATTTTGATGCTTGAAATCGCACAGAGAATAAAAAATATATACAGTCGGTAACAAAAGAGTCCGAACACTAGCAAAATTTCCTATGTAAAAAAAGTACACTTTATACGGTTTTGTTAAATAAATCCTTATCGAATCTTGTTCTTAGACTGACTAAGAACAGGATTCGACATGGATTTATTTAACAAAACCGTATGAAGTGTACTTTTTTTACATAACAATTTTTGCTAGTGTTCCGACACTTTTGTTACCGACTGTACACGTACAGTCGGTAACAAAAGTGTCCGAACACTAGCAATAATTCCTATGTAAAAAAGAAATACACTTAATACAGTTTTGTTAAATAAATCCTTGTCGAATCCTGTGTTTAGACTGACTAAGTACAGGATTCGACAAGGATTTATTTAACAAAACTGTATTAAGTGTATTTTTTTTATATATAGGAATTGTTGGTAGTGTTCGGACACTTATGTTACCGACTGTACACTATATACCAATAAGTATTTGAACACTTTCGAATTTAGACATTTTGACAAATATCTAGAAAAGTTCTTCAGGAATAATCTTGAAACTTTGCTAGTGTAAATAACATGTTATACCTCATATTTTTCAGCAAATGTTGTATCCTGAAGATGTAAAGGGGACCAGCAAAAAATTAAACAAAAATAGAAATGTTTTCCATCACACTGTACAAAGTAATGCTTGGAATGCATTTGTTCTATATATTAAAAAAAAAAAAAAAAAAAAAAAAAAAAGAGGCTACCACATATGTTCGTGGATATATATATATATATATTAACTGCGCAAAAAAAATCCACTTTTTATTATAACAGGTAGGGTATTAGTTCCTAAGCAAAGACGTTTTCAGAAAATTTGGCATACTATATTAGACATATCATACTGCAATGAAAATGCAAAAATATTAAATATCTTACGAACTATGAGTATTTTTATTAAATAATTTTTAATTACACATGCACTACTTTTTAAAAAATTTCGTTTCCATAATTTAATAGCCAAAAGTATTCAGCCACTTATACGAAAAACCCAAAGAAATCTCGCATAAATTCAAAAAGTTATGAGGGTAATACATAAATGAACAGTATTTCTGTTCTCTCAAAATAAAAGCTATTCTATTAGAGGTTTTGCTCAGATTTTTATTTCGATTCAACCAATGTCATGGTAATACAGTTTTCGCTGATTGTAAATAAATGTTGAAAAGACCCCCTATCATCTTCCCCCTTTTTTTTTTTTGTTTAGAAGAACTGAAATTCTATTCATTTTATCTCTCATAACTCTTTGGATTTACACGATTCTTTTTTTAAGGTAGCGCATGCGTAGTTAAAAATTATTTAGTAAAAATGCTGATATTTCGTAAGATATTTAATATTTTTGCATTCTGATTGCAGTATGCTGTGTCTAATATAATATGCCAAGTTTTCGGAAAACGTCTCTGCACTGGGTTTAATACCCTACGTGTTATAATTAAAAAAGTTGATTATTATTATTATTATTTGTTAAATTTTTAAACAAACCGTTATATCTCCATGAATGTATGTAGTAGCCTCATGAAAATTTTTATAAAGGTAATGAGAAAAATTCTCTTAATCGCATGCTACAGCCCAAACGTATTTCATGCATTGCTTTTTACAGTGTGATAAAATAACATTTTGATTTTTGTTTAATTTTTTACTGGTCCCTTTTTCCTCGCCAGCCAGGACACAACTTTTGCTGAAATATACGATGCATAACATGTTCTTTAGAGTTCCAAAGTTTGAAGATGATTCCTAAAGAACTTTCCTAGATATTTAACAAAGCGTCTAAATTCGAAAGTACCCAAATACTTATTGCTAGATAGTATATAATAGTCTATATTTTAGGATTATTAGAAATTCTTCTAAAAATAAAAATTTACTAATTACAAATCTATATATGCTTTTACAGCAGATAAACTTTATATGAATTAAATCTCTCATTCTACTAAGTTTCAGTATTGTTATTTTATATTTTCCTTTCTATATTTCTTTTATTAGTTTTGTTGATCTTTTTACTTTCTTTTATATGTAACATAGAAAAAGTATTGGATTCGTGAAAATTTTCGACTTCCGTTTTTTGATGGATTTAGACATTTTGGGATGTCCTGAACACGAATTAATAGTTTTTAGAAAATGTCTGTCTGTCTGTCTGTATCATGATTTTTGTGGACACTGTATCTCACGAACCAATGAATGAAATTTAACCAAACTTGGTATTTAGTTGGATCCTGACATAAACTGGTGCTGATTAGATTTTGGGATTAATCGCTCAACAGGTGGCGCTGTGATCGCATTTTTCTAAACTTTTAACATATCAGTATAGAACAAAATTTCGTATGAATGTGCATAATGAGAGTTATTTTAAACTTGTGATTGTAAAATGAATATGAATTATGGATAATAGTAGTAGTTCACTAGGGGAAAAAATTGTGCATGTGGGGGCATCGCTTCCCCCCCTAGGGAGGAAGTACACCCCGGGGGGAGTAAATTTTCAAGATGGGTATCTTTCGAAAGGTCTCGCCAATACCTTTAAAACGAATGGTTGAATCTGTGATAATTTAAAACAAAGTTATCGATTTTTTTTTACTTTTAACAAAATATATATATATATATATATATATATATATATATATATATATATATATATATATATATATATATATATATATATATTTTATTGAGAATAAAATGGACTTTTTTTGGATATTTAGTGTTATACTACTTCTCTAATATGGAAATCGTCTGCATTATCATGGAAGATAATTTTTTTTTTTTTTTTTAATAACTATTTTAATGAATTATTTTTGCAGGGTGAATTTGTATAGGAAAATATAAAAGAAAGTCATGTGGTGCCCACAACATACTAGTTTAATATTTTTTACTGTATCCCTACCACACGCTCAGAAAAGGGACAAAAGCAAGATGTTTATTATTTTAGTTTATCATTTGTTCCCAGTCTTTTCGATTTTTTGAAATATTGAAAATACTGATAAATCTAAATACAGCCGACAGAAAAATGATATTTCATATTTAATGATTTTCATATATATATATATGTTAGATTGGTCGGTAATTTTTTTCATCAACTTAATTTTTTATAAACAATATAAGACTAAGATCATGACTCGACAAATATTTATTTAACGAAACAGTATTAGATGCCTATCTTTTAGTAGGAATTATTGCTAGTGCTTCAATAATTTTGCTGCCGATTGTAAGTAATTTCAAAATTCAATGAAAATAACATCGAAACTATTTTTTTTTTATTATTATAAGTTTTTTTGATTAAGTAACTGATTACATTACACTGAGGAAAAAGAAATGTTCTGCCTTCATCTAGAACAAATAAGTAGTCATTTTCTGAATTTCTAAACTAGAAATATAGATTTCTGAGTTATGCATATAAGGTAAACAAATAACCTGGATAGATAAAATGCTCGAGAATTTCTTTTCTACGCTTTTCTAGATGGTTAAACAATATTATGAAAATTATGAATATTTTGCATTGCGAAAAATTCTCATTTGATTTCCTAGATTTACGTCATAAAGCAAAATTATAGTATGTTACTGAAACTCACTTCTTGTGTTCATATTTATTTTCAGAGATTTTTAAATGAGACTGACCACGATAACATAGGAAAACGCTTATTGTATTGATTATTGCTAGATGAAATTTACTTGAAGCATAAAAAGTCCCGGTTCGATAATTTCATTCAAATGGCCGTGAAGAAACACTCCTGAATGACATTTAAAAAAAAATGCTTTTTATTTAGCGATCAAAAAGAGCTGTAAGGCAACATCAGGAAAAATATAGTGGCATAATAATCCAATTTACATAACAGTACATTCTGCTTGGGACCCGCAAAAATGGAGAGAGAGAGAGCGATCTTAATCCCCTATTAAGAAATGCTTTCTCGACGGTGATCAGTGAGAGAGTGTCCAAATTTTTAGCCAAAATCGAAATACATGAATATGTTGCCACACAATATTTCGCCGCAAAGATCACCCAAACAACGGTTTCTTTAGATCCGTTGTATATTCATTTAGTTAATATTTTTTGAATGCAGCGAGCAGGTTATTACATTAACCCGTGTCTTATGCCAAACTTTAGTGATGAGAACTGAAAACCACATACGGCAAATTATACATAGGAAAGAAATGTAATTAATTCTTTTTCAAGGATAATTTTGAGAAACAGATTAAAAGTATGTTAGCCGATAAACTTTGATTTACTCAGAAAATAAGAATGGCCATGTGGTATTCTTTTAACACCGAAATAAAAGAATGAGGTTTTTGATTACAGCAAAAATTTTTTTTCCACATACTTTTTATTTTATTTTATTGGGAGGAAAAGGATTCAACGGTTAATTAAAGACTATTATTGTATGCACGAATATATTATCATATAAAACATTAATAAAGATTTAAATTTAAATAAATGGGAAAAATTCATTAAAAATATGGGATTTCTATATCACAACGCTCTAGAATTCTGATAAGGATTTTTATAATTCACTAGCAAAGGGAACTAGAATATTTGAGGATGACATGGAACTTTTTTTATTAGAGCCACACTATTAAAATATTCAACAGAAAACTCTACGTAAAATTACAGAGAAAAATTAACGGAGATGTTAAAAAACTTATTTTATACATTCGTTTTAATAACTAATTTTAATTTAATTAATTATTGTTGAGAATATATTTCGGACTTGGGATGCTTTTTCTAAAGTAGAAACAGTCACTCTTAATTTTAATTAAAAAATTAAATAATAAAATTGCGTAAAAATACAGAATAAAGATCGAGAATCACGATTATTCACTTTTAACTAAAAGCTAATGTAAATTTTCAGAGACTCTGGATAAATATTTACATTAAATTTACAGAAATTTTTACAGTGCATAATTTAGTTTTTAGATCTCTGTTATCGATTTTTTTTTTCATTGTAACCAGAAAAATAAAAATTAATGTATTACACCTGACTGTATTGTCTGTAGTTTTCAAACAGTCCTTCATAAACTAATAGATAAATAATTATTTATAATTTTATAGATTATTTATTTGTACAGCATTACTAATAAACACTTTACCATTTAAAGCCTTTGTATATTTTTTTTCGCTAGTTTTTTAAATGCAAAAACTTGGAAAAATATTTTTATCAAGAGGTACAAGGATAAAGTTCCATTAAAACGAGATAACATATCTCTGAGTCAAGCATAAAGTTTTGATAACAACAGAAGCAACAGTCATTTCTATATTTAACGGTAAACAATTCGGATCATTTATAATATTTAACTTTAAAAGTGTCTGCTAGAAATCACTCAGCCGTGACCCTTTTCCTCATAATTTACAAAACACTGTTTTAGTTTTCAAAGTTTAGGCATACTACAATTCCAAAAATTACAGTAAGAACATAATAATAAACTTTTTCATAATAAAAGCTTAAGTTTCCCGGGACTAATTGTTGATACTAACATTGTAGCTACAAAAATGTATTGAAATAAAGAAATTAAATTTTTATCCTTTGTTTGAAGGAATGAATACAATAAGTGTGATTTACTAGAAAAAATGACATTACAATTCCTGCAACAATATAATGATAAACTAGTTGGCATAGGTACACTAGGCTCAGTTCCCCATCATACATACGTTCTCATAAATTTCTAGTACAGAACATATTATAATCATGGTAAGAGGAATGAAACTGACCAAACTCTTGACACAGTGACAGAACGAAATCCCTGCCTATTAAGCAACCCATCGTTCAGTTCGATATATTTATCTTATTCTAATCTATTAATTTATTTTATTGTGGTAAATTTCGTAGTTTAGTTTTCATGCTACAACTTCCAATGTAACAATCCCCAAAATGCATATTTATAAGGAAAATCGCCCCATTTTGCTATGTTGATAAAATCTTAAATTTCGAATAATTTACAAAATTTTCCTGTTAGAACATTTGTAGTCAATCATGTTCAAACAAGTATCATAAATGTTATTTTGAAGTTGTCTGATACACTGAGAAAAAATTATGTAACTGACATCTAGAATCTAAGTTGTGGATCTAGAAAAAATAGTTCCATGTCATCCTTATAAATTCCAGTCCCCTTGAAAAGCGAGTTCTAGAAGCCCCTATTAGAATTCTAGGGTGTTTGCCTATATTCTCGAGAGCAAAGTTATTTAAAATCGCTGCAAATATTTATCGCTGCAAATAAATGAGACTACAAGAGGCGGGTTTCAGCAACTATAATCTTGGTTTATTACCCAATTCTAAAAAATCAAGCAAGAATTTCTCGCAATACAAATGATTCAGAATATTTAGAGTATTCAGAATATTATTTCACCCTCTAGAAATGTGTACACTAGAAATTCTCGATAATTTCGTCTATTCAGTTTATTGGCGTGCCTTACGCGCATAGCTTGGAAATCTATATTTCTAGTTAAGGGATTTAGAAAATGGCCATTTATTCATTCTAGAGGAAGGCGGTATATTTTTTTTCTCAGTGTATATTTATGATCCTCAAAATGGATGTTTATGCTCAATTTCGCCCTTTCTGCCATGTTAAGTAAATCGTAAGTTCTAAATAACTTACGAAATTTTTAAATTAAAAAATTCATAGTCAAGGATGTTCTTGCCAGTATCTTAAATGATATTTTAAAAGTGTTCTGACATCTTTACGATGAAAATATCCCTCAAAGTGGACGTTTATGCGAAATTTTTCCCTATTCCGCCATATTAAGTAAATCGTAAATTTCTAGTGACTTACGAAATTTTTAAATTGGAAAATTCATAGTCAAGTGAGTGACACACCAAATTACTTCTACATAGGCAACAACAATGAGAAAGGAATAGAAAAAAGAGTGGAAATGAAAAAATTCTATGATGAAAAATAATTTGAAAAATAAATAATTACAAGATAAAAAGAACTTTCTATATACTACGTTTTTAAATTTTCTGTTGAATCATATAAATTTGACAATTTTATGCCAGAACTCAACCATCGTAAAACTCGCAGTGGTCGAGCGGTAAAAATTTCTAAGAAATTTTTGGATTAATGACTTTTAAAAGGGGGGAAATGTGATGTAATCGATTAACTATCGCTATTTTTGTAAATAGTTTTTATTTTGGTATGGCAACACAAGAGGATAATCCCCGTAAATCCATGAGTAAATCCTGCAGTGTGCACTGTAAAACATTTCTGTAAATTTACTGAAATAATTATCCAGAGTCTCTGTAAATTTACAATAATTCTTAGTTAAAAGTAAATAATCGAGATTTTCAATCTTTATCCTGTATTTTTATCTATATTTATTATATTATTTATCAATAAAAAGTAAAAATATATGTTTCTACTTTAAAAAAATCATTCTAAGTCACAAATATATTTTCTCCAATATTTAATTAAATTAATATTTGTAATTAAAATGGATATATAAAATATATTTGTTAACAACTTCGTTTATTTTCCGCTGTAATTTTACGTGAGACTTAAGATAAATAATTACCGGTAGTTTTCTGTTGAAATTTTTAACAATATGGCTGAATTTCTAACATATACGAAATTTACTAACAAAAATCGGTTGCATCATTACTAGAGATTTTTAAAATGTATGAAATAACATCTGTTATTTGAAAAATTCCTAAACAAACTATCTTCACAATATAATAAAAAATGAAATTGAAATCTTTTGTACTGCAGACCTACTACTGACGTATACTATCTAAATTTCAAAACAACTTCCCACAAACGACTCTAGACACTCAAACAGTAACATTCTACATGCATCTTCAAATGATTTACCTATAATTAGATGTATATTTATTCAATTTTTATTGACATTTATTTAACATCAGTGACACTTCTCTCAAAATAAAGTTTTCTGTAAGAACTTTCGTTACACTGTAAAAATTTTCTGTAGTAGATTACAGCACAGTGTGCTGGTAAAAGTATTTCCTACTCACTGTGCTGTATTTTTTCAATGTGCAGTAAAATAAATTTGCTGCGATTTTTACTCGCGTGTGCTGTAATTTTCACAGTATGCTTTAAAAACATTTCTTGCAATTATTACACATGCGTGCAGGGAGTAATCTAGAACATTAAGCAACTTATTTATTTTTTTACACATTTACTTTACTTTATTTATTTTTTCATGCGGAGCACACGGTCTTGAATAGCCCGGAATTCGAACTCCCAATCTCCTACTCTAGAGACCAGCACTTTGCCAATTCCGCCGTTGGGCTCACAATGCGTTTTCTTTATAAAAACAGAGAAGGTCAACATCAGCACTGATTGGTTGATACACACCAAAAGAGTTCTGGAAAAATTTTGATACCGATTTACAGCACAATGTGAAGTAACTTGTCTTCAATTATTTTTGCAGAACTAGCTGTAAAAATATACAGCAACCTATGCTGTATTTATTTTAAAATAGTGCTTTATTTTTACAGAAATTTTTTACAGTGTACATATTGAGATTCTCGTTGGGTTTTTTTTTTTTCCGAAATTTTTAAATTACGTACAAATTATAACTTTGAATTACAAACATTTTAAACACGTTTTAATTTCTGCTGAATCCAATAAGTTTACGTTGTTAAAAGTCGCTCTTTACTCTATTTTTCTCGGTATGTTTGTTTGTAGTACGTATCTATGTGTCTCTTTTTAGCATAGCGCGAAAACAAATATCAGTAAGTAGTTCAAACTCGGTATTCTAAATCTATTTTATATGGAGATGTCACTTGAAATTTATTATTGAAATCGGACAAATAATTCATAAACAGAAACATTCCAAAACAAGGTCACGAAGTTTCAACATTACGTCTATGGACAAAACTTGATCGTGGGATACTTAAACATCTTTAAATTACATAATAAACATAATGGTGTTAATTTACATATTGTATGAACACAAAAGAATATGATATAAAAGCACTTACCTTTTGTTTACAGGATTACACAAAAGAATTTAGATACATTAATGCTAGGCTGAAAATGACTTGAAGTGCATTTAAACTATGTAGTGAATTTTTTCTGCTATGCCAAATTTAAGAAAAGTATACAGTGCATTTACACTCCACGTATATATTATTCCATGTTAATTGTTAATAATTTTTAAAATAATCACCTCAGATTTCTTACATCTTTAAAATATTTAATAAATTAAATTGTATTTTTATCCAAAAAATAATGTTTGTTTCTTTGGAATTGAATGCGGTGAATTCTGCTGATTTTTATTTCCCTTTTAAACGTTTTATAACCTCACTAAACATTTTATAAACTGTGGTCAATATACAGGGTAACTAAAATGTACCAATTAATTGTCAACAAGTAGGCAAAAATTCTCTGAATAATTTTTATTTTTTTTTTATTTTTATTTTTTTTTTTTTTTTTTTAATAACAGCTTTTTAAATTTTTATAAATGTAGCTTCAATATTGAAATGAGAGGTTCAGTTGGGCATTAGTCCCCTTCGCACAGAAATGTATGGGAAATTTGTTACTAAAACTATTTTGAATTCTTTTTAATGTACACTAGAAATGTTCAAATACAGTACCTATTAGCTAAAACCTAAATTGAAATAATTTTGATTGATATTGCTATTAACAATATTAAAATCTGAGATTAAAATCTTAGAACTAACTATATATTGAGCTTTATGAGTTTTTATTAGAATATTGAACTTATGTTATCATGGAAGGGATGTAAATTATCACATATCATAAAAACCTTTTTATTTATAAAAAGTTAGGTAAATATTCTACGTAAATAAATTTGTACTTAAAGTTACACAATCTTAAAAAGTGATTTTAATGTATCGAAATGATTATTTTGACCTGTGAATAATAAATTAAATTCATATACAATCCTTCATGTGAATTTCCTAAATTTTTATATTTTTCTGTTCATCTCATATATATATATATATATATATATATATATATAACTTTCCAGTGCAACAAAATCTTATACTTTCTCAAACGTAATGTAAATTCAAATTGCTCGTGCACAATAGGTGACTCTTTATTCTCCCCCCCCCCTTTTTTTTTCTAATAATACAGATGACCATAGGTCGGCGGCTTTCGTTTAGATTATATATTAATGTAACTTTAATTTCCATTTCAGCAACTACGATTCACAGATTTCGTCTCAAATAACTATACAAAAATGTGTCTATATTGCTACTTACATAATTCCAGTTGGCTAATGTTTGCCAATTATTAATGACCGTTTAAACTGAAAACCATCTAAAAAAATTGTACATATATATGCATAACAGAACGGCAAACATGTCTCTAGAATTTAAATTTGGGGAGTATGTGAAAATTAACGCCTTCACGAATTAAAGCACCAGTAATTAATTTCACTTGATCATGAACATCTAGAAGTAAAAGAAATTGCTTTGACCCTTCCCCCCCCTCCTCCACTCCGCGTATATATTTTTCCATGCTAATTGTTAATAATTAAAAAATATTCACTTCAGATATTTTATGTCTTTAAATTAAATAGTATTTTCATCAAAAAAATAATGCTTGTTTTTTCGGAATTGAACCAGGTGAATTCTGTTGATTTTTATTTCCCTTTTAAATATTTTATAACCTCACTACACGCAAGCATACCGCAAGGTTTCGAAAAGTTTTCAGAACATTTTCTAAGTAAATGAGTATTCGATACATATTCCAATTTTTATAGTAATATTCAACAAAAGAAAAAAAAAAAAAAAAAAAAAAAGAAAGAAAGAAAGAAAGGCTAAAACTCAATGTGGATAATACTTTAACCATATCCTCCTAAACTAGATGCCTGTCGCGTGTCTCAGAAACTTGGCAACAGTTGAAGCTGTAGACAGCGCCACCCAGTACAGATATCGCGATTTTTTTATTCAACTGTCACCAATATAATTTTAAGAAGTTGTATATGATATACATAATCGACGTTTCTTCGATTCTATTTGCCTTTAATGTATATCATATCCCACTTTTAAAAACTTTTGGTGGCTGTTGAATAAAAAAGTCGCGCAATCTGTACCAGGTGGCGCTGTCTACCGCTTCAACTGTTGCTAAGTTTCCGAGCCACGTGACAGGCATCTAGTTTAGGAGGCTATGCTTTAACACATGTCTCTGTTTCTAATATTCCAAATCAATTTATATTCCATGTCACATTATATTTCCCTTCAACATATTTGTATTAAACCATTTATAAAAATTTACATATTTTTTATATGTATGCAGATTTTTATTTTTATGAACTACCTCATATTTCTATTATAAAATATATTAGGTTTCATAAAGCTGGTAAAGTAAATGGTTACAGATTTAATTTTAATTTTTCGAGTAAATAATGATAATGTATTTGTTGAATATATAAAAGAGAAGAAGAATGGTTTTCACAGTCAATCATTTACAGGCCAAATTCCCATACAGGAACACTTTTATTTCTTTTTCTGCGTATTTTAGCTTAAAATAGCCTTAATTGTTTTTACGTTGAAGTTTAAACAAAGTGCTCATTTATTTATTTATTTTTTAAGTAAGGCTTTAATTCCATATGTGGTTATTTCTTGGTTAATTCAAGTTTTCCTTTCTGATGTTTGATCATTGAAATGATAAATTATTATATATATACATATATACAGGTGTTGGACAAAATAATGTGAACAATTTCGCTTTTTTACGTTTAGTCAAATATGTTGAAAAATACTTACCGTGTTGTTCTTCAGTTTTGGGAATAAAGAAAAAAGTCTTTTTTCCTAGTTTTCAATAAATATTTTTTCACGAAAGCCCTTAAGGGACGAACAAAAAATCCAAAAAATAAAAAAAATATTTCTGATAACACTGCATATGAAAAAGCTTCCATTGATCTGAAAATTTTAGATATGGTTATAAATGTTATATTTTATACGTGTGTAGAGTTTTGTGAGGATAGCTTGAATAGTTAAAGAGTTATTAATATTTTATTAAAAAAAAAGGAAGAAACGCAAGTTTTTACTTTATAACTCCAAAGGCTTTTCTTCAAATTTCATAAAACTTTCGGAAAACCTGACAACATATGCCTAAATCATTACTCTATAGTCCAAAACAAATATATTTAATATTGAAAGATATATGGACAGCTGTAGTAAATAATTTATTACTGCGCATGCGCGGACCGTAGCACAAAACTTTGACATGGTTTAATACTCAGCTGTATGGAGCACCTTATAAAACAATCCAGTTGAATATCACAAAAATTCATAGAAATATCGGTGATTAAGTGAGCTGTTTTTCAACTGTTTTCTAAAAGGGTCTTTACGATAAGGGGTTATTCAGAAATGAGAATTTGTATCTGAAAACATTTTATTTTTTTCTTTTCAAACAAATCATTTCTCTCTCTCTCTCTCTCTCTCTCTCTCTCTCTCTCTCTCTCTCACTCTCTCTCTCTTTTTTTTTTATAGGTATGTAGTACGTACCTATAAAAAAAAAAAGAAAAGAAAAGAAAAAGAAAGAAAGAAAAACGAATCGCAAATATTCTAGTAAGTTTCCTTCTGTAACATAGTTTTCTTCTAATACAAATTTTCATTTGTGAATGACCCCTTAACGTAAAGACCTTTTTAGAAAACAGCTTATTTTATCAGCGATATCTCTATGAATTTTTGTGATATTCGACTGGTTGTTTTTTATAAGGTGCCCTATACAGATGGGTATGAAACTATGTCAATTTTTTTTTTCTATAGTCCGCGCAGCGCAGTAATAAATTATTTACTACAACTGTCCATATCTCTTTGAATATTAAATGTATTTGTTTTAAACTATAGTATAAATATTTAGGTATATGTTTTCCGAAAGTTTCATGAAATTTGAAGAAAATCCTTTAGAGTTATAAATTAAAAACTTGCGATAAAACTTTGCATTTTTTAATAAAATATTAATAACTCCTTAAATATTCAAGATATCCTCACAAAACTGTATACACGTATAAAAAATATTATTTATAACCTTTTCTAAATTTTTGAGATCAATCCATGCTTTTTCACATACAAGGTTATCACAAATATTTTTTATTTTATTAGGTTTATTGTTCGTCCCCTAACGGCCTTCGTGACAAAATCTTTGCTGAAAAATATGAAGAAAAAATGTATCCCTCATTCGCAAAATTCAAGTGCAACACGTTAAATATTTTTTAAGATATTGGACGAAAGGTAAAATAGCGAAAGTGTTCACTTTATTTTGTCCAGCACCTGTATATCATAGTTGCCCATATTTTAATTTATTCCGCAGAATTTTTAGCTCAGATTTTATTTCACACCACTTTATTTTTAGAATGTTCTTCTCCAATATATAAAAACGATAATATTAAAAAATTTTCTCTTAAATAATAAAGAAATGAATAAAAGAAATGAATAAAAGTGATGTAGAATAAATGTGAGACTCAAAATGCTCCAGAAAAAAATAAAATATTGGCAACTCTGATACATATATTTATATATTATTATAGATAATATATAAATATGACAACAAAATGACGCCATTTGTCTGATGAGATTATTTTACGAAAAAAATGTATTTTTAACAGTTGTTTCTTCAGAATCTTTGCAAGCATCATTTTAAACCTAGCAATATTTTAAAGATATATACGAAATATGAACTTTTGTGTCATAAATTGACTAAAAAACACAATCATAAAAAATATACCGTAATTTCTGGTAGATAACCCTCAGGTAAGATGTGTCATTTCTCCACCAGAAATTTTATTTAATAGAGAAATCTATACTTTTTCGAAGGAAGAGCTCATAAATTCATTTACCAATTGAAATTTCTGTTGCAAAACGGGATTATATAAACTGGGGGGTATCTACCAGAAATTGCGGTATTAAAAATAGGAATTATTTTATTTTATTTATTTATTTATTTAAATAATAATAATAATAGCAACAAAATTAATAAAAAGTCACCGCCAACATGACGACAAAAATTTAAAAGGCCTCGTGGGAGTCCTATATTAAAATTGTACTGCCTGTGGAAGTTTGAAAATTGGGTCGTGAACCATGAATTTTATGTGGAAACCTTTCTTTGAATGATTTTGATATCACTATTGTACTATTTCAATATTAATTTGGTTTTATTAATAATTTGGCTTCTGGTAAATTACAATTTTAATTAGGTGGTGAAATTGGTATAACATGAGTTTCAAATTTTAAAGGTAAATAAGAAAGAAGTAAAATGCGAATACTTTGCACGGGTTTGCTAGTGTTATAATATTTCCCATTTTTTTATATTTCCCATCCAGAAATACTGGATTGTTTATCACATTATATGAACTTCTTTTTTTATGCAATGGAAAAAATAATAATAATAATAAAAAGTCATTTTTATTATAATTTTCTATGAGTTTTCCTTTCTACGATAAAAATTTGGCTTCTTTTTTTCGATTATCTTAAATATTTTTTTCTATGTCACATATTACTTGGGTTCACGTTAACCATGAAATTTTAACATACCTGCCAACATTCTTAATAATATTCCGTAAAATTGTCAGTACCGCCCTTTTTTCCACAACACTTTATTTTTAGAATCTTTTTTTTTTTTTTTTTTTATGTAAATATGAATAAATCAAAAGAAAAATACTCTAATAATTGACTGGTCTGAAAAAAAAAAAAAAAAAATGCGGGATTAAAAATTCTACGTAATAATTATAATGTTTGCAAGTATGTTTTAGTGGTCCTAAAGTGGCAACTTCGATTACAACTTGGTGGTAAAAAATATATAAAATGGAAGAGAAACAAAAATGCATGCGCACACTTTTTACACATATTTTTCTTGCATATAATATGCAGTTTTATAATTTACTGCTTTTACGCGAAAACAGTGCAACCACTTTCATTTTAAAATATTGGAAGGGTAGATTATCACTGTGTTTCTTTCGTGTAATTTCCTGAGCCAATTTAAGCATATACATTTTGCAGAATAAGTTTTTCATAACATGCAATGGAATTCATGGAATAACTGGTGTTGAACAAACACCATAAAATGTAAAATATACTTGCTCCAGGTCAAAATATTATGCATGATTTTTCCCCAAACAAAAAGGAGTCAATAGTGCAGTGTGAAATTAACAACACTATGGAGCACATAATAGACTCGAAAGCTGATAAACAAATAAAAAAGTTGTTAGAAATAAATTTCGAAGGCAGGTTAGAAGGTCCAGGTTCGATATAAAAAAAAATCAGTGACCTTTTTTTTTTGATTTTCTAAGGATATGCAAGTTTATTTACTAAATAGGAATATTAGCCAATGACCGTAACCTTAAGCTGCCTTCAAACTCTGGCAACTAAGTGCGGCTCTATTGATATTTCTCTAATGTGGTTTAGGAGATCGACGCTCGCTGGAATCGAAGCTCACAAACCTCCTATTGCAATAATTGCATGAGAAAGGGGTCTCTTTTGTAAAAGAGCAATAAAAAGTAATGTCCTTCATTGTAAATGTGTGCAAAATTTCAAGGGTCACTTTCGGACAATGGATAATTTATGACTTTTGGAGCTCTGTAATGTTGCCAGAGTTTGAAGGAAGCTTTAGTCTGACATACGATTAACCAATCTTGATAATATCATATGAAGTGGGGGAAAAGTACGAAACACAAATTGGTACTCCTTCCAGGTCTACAATCTTGTCGTAAAGTGAAGTCAGAAACTGGAGTGAAAAATGAAATTCCTTTGGCGTTTTTTTTTTTTTTTTTTCTTCGCCAAGTTCAAAGTACTGGAAAAAGCAAGGCTTCTGTATTTGTTATGAACAAACTTCAGTAATTTTTTTGAAAGACGGCCAATAATTCATTGACACTTGTAACTGAATATTGCCATGATTTTGCCTAATTTTTTGTTCCTGGGAAATTACCAGAAAAGCAAATATTTTGTCTATCTCCTGAGTGAAAATTAGGTGACAAGAGGGCACTCGATTTATATATAATCGATGTAAGATTAAAAGAAGCCGAACTAATATAGTCTGGGTTCACAAAACGAAAGGAAATAAATAAATCAAAACATATCTTTTCCAGAGCGAAAAGAATTTTCATTACGTTAGAATTGTTAACTGAATACTGGGAAAAGGTCAAAGATTTTGTTTCAATTGTCTTAAAAAAATGAAAGGGAACATATAAAAATTAGAAAAAGTACATTGAAAAGTTATTATTTATAGGTTAAAAATAGTTATATCATTATATTTATGATAGTTGAGTGCCATTAAATAATTTAATTCATAAAATTATTTATTAAAAAATTATCTATATTTTAAAGAGAAAAGAAATGTTATAAATGTGATAATCTACAACACAAAGAGAAAAAAATAGAAATAAAAGGGAAAATACATGTATAAAAATACTTTAGGTGACGAATTTGTCACCTATGTGTGTAGTTTTGACTACATTTGTTGGGGACTTGGCGACAATTGTTGCTTTGTGGCGACACTGACATCATATTATAGAGTACAAGCGTTTCTTAAATTTCGTTTATTTTCTCTACTATTAATTTTGTATAGCACTTTTTTTTATGAAAATATCTCATGATGTAAAAATTCATACGAAATAAATTTATTTTACAAAAGTACTGTTGGAAAAAACATTGAAAGAAAGGCAAATTTGTACGAACTCTGTATAATAATATGTACATTTTACACATATACTAAATTACAACAACTTTCACATAGTACAATTATTCTAAAGTAAGAAAACAAAAAGTTTTTTTTTTCCTGATAAATGCGCAAGGTTAGATGGTAAATGCGCAATTAACTACATATGTGCATATTTGGTTTTAACCATCAGCTCCTGCTCAAGTTAAACAATGAAAATATTTTTTACATAAAAAAAAACCTTCCCTTTTCTACCCCTAAATTTAGAAATATTTCAGAATTATTATAATTGCATTAGTATTTTAGTACACTCTTGCAAATAAAATAGCACCGAATAAAAAAAAAAAAAAAAAAAAAATCTCCCCAATTTACTGCTGGAAGCTGTGACAAGAGAAGAATTCATTGCATGCTCTGGTGTAATATTCCAAGAGATCTTGCCAAGGATGAAAGAAAAATCGATAATGCCCTTTTTATGAGACGCTCGTTAAATTTTTGGTCAAATGCCATGTAGTGTTCTTTCTTTTTGTATTGCACTTTAGTTATTTCCATTTGTAAAAGTATTTGGATGCTGCAAAGCATAAAATAACTACGACATGGCTTTTACCAAAGGTTTAGTATTTATTCTAAATTTAAATTTTTATTATTTCAGAATTTTAAAGTAGCACATTTATTAACAATTTTAAATTGGTATTTTCATAACTCAGCTTGAAAATCAGTCAGTCTATAAGACATAAATAAAATGCTTATAGTTACCAACTTTTATAATTTTTGGCAACAAGAAAATTTCAATAAAAATTTGTAACGATTTTTCACTGATTACATTAAAATAAAAAATTCTGTTAAATTTTTCTGGTAGCTAAAAAAGTGTAAATGTTGACGACTATGTATGCACTTTGCCTGTAGGCTTAGAAGAAGATTATATTTTTTCTACATGCACATATATTACGATGTATGTAACTTATATTTATACTACTTACAACACTTACAAATAATACAAATTTTCTATTAAAAAAAAATAATAATAATAATCTATATAATATTTATTTAACGTGGTCCACTTACGATTAATTTTTTTTTAGAAACGATACGATAGTGACTTAATAAAATACGCGAGGATAAAAAATAATACATATGCAATATTTAAGCACGCGGACTCAGTTCAGCGATCTAAAAAAAAAAAAAAAAAGAGAGAGAGAGAGAGAGAGAGAGACGACATTTGTCTGATGAGATCAATTTACAAAAAAATGTATTTTTAAAACTTGCATTTTTACAATCTTTACAAACGTCATTTTAAATCTAGCAATATTTTAATGATATAAGCCACATATGAACTTTTGTCATAAATTGACTAAAAAATGCAATAAAAAGTGTAATCAAAATAGGAACTAAGTTTTTTTTTTTTTTTTTTTTTTTTTTTAAACACAAAATTATGCCAAAATAAATTAATAAATTAATAAAAATGTATCGCCAACATGGTGACAAAAATTTAAAAATCGCCATGAGGGTCTTATATTAAATCTGTCCTGTCTCGCGAAATGAAAAATAAGTCGTCAAACATGAATTTTATTTTTAAACCTTTCGTGAATGATATTTTTTGATTATCATTAGCATTTCATCCCACAATATTGATTTGTTTCTATTAATAATTTGGCTGAATTAAAATTAAAATTGGGTGGAAAAATTGGCCTAATGTTTAAGAGTTTCAAATTTTAAAGATAAATATGAAAAGAAATAAAGTGCAGAAGTTTCGCACGGGATTGCTAGTAATAGAAATACATGTAAATACTTCTTTCTACAAATGCCATAGTAGTATATGGCCACCCAGTTACCATATTTTCCTGTGTATTATCCGCAGGTGAGATAAATAAGCTTTACACGAGAATGGTTAATTTACAGACAAGGCTATATATTTAAATGCGACAAAACCTCGTGTGAAAATATTTTTTTCTGTAAAATTTTCTGGTATAAAACAGATTTAATTGTCCTATGAATTATACGCAGAGAAATATGGTATTTTAAGTTACTATATAAGTGACTATTCTGTTTTAATAGTTCGGTTTTGCTTACGTTGAACTAAAATAAAATTTGACTTAAAACAGATCCGGCATATAATTTTCAAAAGTTAGACGGATTTCGAAGCTATCATAATTGCATTAGTATTTTGATAATCTAGTACAAATAAAATAATACAGAAAAATAAGAAAATTTCTTCAATATACTTTTGGGAACCTTATAAAATAGAGATTCTTCGTATTCTCTAATACGATATTTCAAGAAATTTTGCCAAGGATGTACGAAAAATCGACGATCTCTCTTTTATGTGACGCTTATTAAATTTTTGGTTAATGGTATGCAGATTTTTTTAATTCTTGTATTCTTTTTTCATTATTTCTGTTCGTAAAACTATTCGAATATTAACACCCTGCTTATAGGCTCCACTAAAGTATGTTCTTCAAGAAAAACGGGCCCTACCTTTAGGCGTTCTTCTAAAAGATACTTTATTTCAAAAAACGATTTTACTCATTCGTTTTAGTATGGAGGACTATTAGCCTTAATCTACGGATAAAACGTTGTCGCCAGTTTTAAGACATTTATCGAAACCGAAAATTTATTGAAAATATAATTGAATAATTTGTAATCGATGTTATAATTTACCAAAAAAAAAAAAAAAAAAAAAAAAAAAAACAGTCCTCCGTACTGAACTAAATTCTGCTTTTGCCAGAATTTCATCAAAATTTTTTTTTTTTTTTCGTTTTGAAAGAAAAAGAAAAAAAGAAAAGAAAATTAATAATAATCAGTATCGAAATGGACAGTATCGAAAAAGTCGAAAAAGCCCTTTTTTAGACAAAAAATACATAATTTATTTTCATTGTTGCCAAAAAAGTTTAGGAGTTCATTTTATTTATTTTTTTTTTTTTTTTTTAAAGGAAAAGAAATTCGCGTGCAAATATTAAAATTGTGTAAAACTTTGTGAAAAATTATACTTGCAGAGTAAAATTGACGTCATTGTAGCTGTAAAAGTATTTTTATTTTTGTTTTCTTTCAAGGAAAAAAAAAAAAAAACGATTTTGATAAAATTCTGCCACAAGCAGAATTTAGTTTAGTACGGATGACTATTAGAGCTTTTTTTTTTTTTCGAATTATAACATCGTTTTCAAACTATTAAATTATATTTTCGATAAATGTCCAACCATCGTAAAACTGGCGACAAAGTTTTATCCATAAGTTGAGACTAATAGTCCTCCGTCCTAATAAAATTTTGTATTAAAAATTTTAAGCACACAAAAGAGTAACTTTTAAACATTATTTTACAAAATTTTCATTAGAAAATTTTGGAAAATTCAGCTGGTGGGTACTGGTTTCCGAAAACCCTTCATAAAAGTAATGGACACAATTTCTCAAAAACTAATGGACCGATCTTATTTAAATTCTACACGCTTCTTCAAAACAGAATTGACCAATTTTACAAGGCTATACATGGGTAGAATGTATTAAAAATTCTATTAGTCAATTCTATTTTAAGTATGCAAAATTTCTATAAAATCCAAGCATTAGTGTTTGAGATATCCATACTTGCCAACCTTAGTGTTAAAAAAAAAAAAAGAGAGAGAGAGAGAGAAATTTCACATAATTATAAGTCCGCATGTAAAAAAAAGCTAATATTAAAAAGATTAAATTTTATTTAATACTTTGAGGTGTAAGCAAATTTTCTCATTTAAAATCAAAAGCCACCAGAATTCACCAACAATATTAGATGAGAAGAAATAAATGATGTTGTTCTTCTAAGTTATAAAAGGAAAATTTTATAAAAAATTTCCATGACTAGTCCCAGGTAACACATAACGTTGTTATAGCGTTGCAAATAAGTCTAAACAGTGAAAAATTGGTTACGTTATTTTATGTCCGTTAAAAAATAGTTTTTATTTCGCAATATTCTCACTGAACAATTTCGAATATTTACTCAGTAATAAAGAAAACCTATAACAAACGTTGTTTTATGGTTGTACTTTTTCTGTTATTTTATCGACGTTTTAAAATAGGTATTTTATTAGTTTTTGTTTTCCTTTTTGATTCTAATAAAAAATATGTTTTTTCAACGAATTAATAGGTGCTTTTTATAAGTCATTATTTCTGTCAAATGACGTTGAATCTCTTCAACTTGATATCGATACACGATGGTGAATTGGCGGGATGTGCGTGTTATAATATAATTTTCTTTAGAGTTTTAGAAGATATGGTGTGCTGCGAAAGAACTTTTAACATGATAAGAAGGGAATCTTTCGGCAAATTATATTAACAAGTATAGTAGAATGTTCTTTGGCTTTCGGAACCCGTAGCTAACGAAGGTATTGTACGCTTTCTCCCTCCTGTTCTACATGCGAAATCGCCGAGTATATTGTGGCAAACCTTAAAAGCGTCTTACGACTTACGATACGACGCGCGCCATTTTGAAAGTGAATGTGATGTGAAAGAAGATGAATATCGCTTTCCTGTTAAAATGGTACGAAAGTTTTCTGACATTTTACGTAATTTCCAAACAACTTGCTAGCTGGTAAATTCCCTTAAAAGCTCAAAGTTATAATATTCTTTGGTTTTGGGTGTGTTTACCTGCTAGCATAATATTAAAAATTACAGAGTTCTCGTCTAATTGTGGATGCTGTATTTATTTAAACAAGATTTTTCAAGTAATGAAGTGAGTGTTTCTTTTTCCCTTCTTTAATTTTATGTTTGATTTCTTGTCTTAAATTTTCAGGGGTCGATCTAACTTTAAATATTTAATACTCTTTTTTAAAACTGTACTTTTGTAAAATTTTACTTTTTTCATATTTACTGAAAAAATAATCTATATATAATGTTATTTAACATGCACTAAAGTTTTATACAGCTTCTCAGAATAATGATTTTATATACAGAATTTGCAGCAATTTTAATTAACTGATGTTGAGATGTCATGTATAATGGTTGTCTCACATATTATATTTTGTGCAGTTGTATAAGCTATGAAATTTAGCTTTCCTCGAAAAACGGAAGTTGAAAATTTTTACGAATCTAATATTTTCGTATATTGAGTATTAAAAAAGTAATAAAATTAGAAATAAAAAAGGTCTAAAAATTAAGTAAAAAAGAATGTTCCATTTTTTTTTTTTCTTTTTAAAATTGTTAGCAATATTTTAGAAACAAAAATTCAATGGATATATGGAGATAGCTATTTTTCTTGGATTTCAACGTTTATAAGACATAAGAAAAGCCGTTGAAAACTAGTATAAAAAGCACGACAGTATTGCGATTCTGAACAACCATTTTACAACTTTTTTTTTTAGGTTATAAAAAAAACGACAGTATTGCGTTTTCGTACAACCCTTTTACAACGGTTTTTTTTACGTTGTAAAATGTATTAAAACAACCGTTGAAAGATGAGGAAATCAACGAGACATATTTTCAGATTATTAACGTTACGGAAAAACGATAATTCAACGGAATGCATTGCCGTTTGTTCAACGTTGAAAATACCATACTGTGCTGCCTGGGGTATTTACAATTAGGAATTAAAATTTTCGTTTGAACTATGCAAATGGTGCCTCTGAAAGAATTAAAAAAATAGTATTAAAGATACATGTGATATTTAATATTTGACTTTTAAACATGTAGTTGCTTTGGCTTTGGAAGTATCAAATGTTTGTTTTAAGGTTTACCCGAAATATTACTTCTTTAATACTCCATCTGGTGTTGTTATACATATGTTAATACATATACATACGCAGGTAATTTACGGCATCGATTGCAAAAGTTAAAATTTAAATAATTTAATCGTGAATACGCAAAATCTCTTTATTAAATATGTCATTTTTTAGGAACTCTAATTGGCGGGATTTGCTGTTCCAATTCGGAAAATACTCCGACGACAACGCGTTAAAAAGCATAAAATAACGATGACATGGCTTTTATTAAAAGTACTAGTCGCTCTTCGATCGTCTAGTGATTGATATTTTCAAATAGACGTATTTCTAAATTTGACATATTCCGGCAAAAAAAAAAAGGTGTGATAAATAGACAATAAGAATGAAAATAAAATGATTACATTAAATTTAACTGTGTTTTTTAATGAAAATAATGGCATTCGAGTCACAAAATATAGTTTAAATTTCATTATTTATAAAACTTAACCGCAGTGCAAATTCATTAAAGTCGTCGGTAGTTTATTTGTCTAAGGAATATTACCTAGATACCCCAAATTTATTATTAGTATTTTTTTTTCACTCTACCTGAATCCAATCCACTTTACAGAAAAAAAACCTGTTTTTTTTTTAATTTTATTTATCATTTTTCTGGGCGTTTCGAATTTATTATCATTTTACAATTTCTAACTTTCTAATACTATTATTATTTTAATAATTGTTATAATCATTTTAATTTTTATTTATTTATTTATTTATGCTGTGTTTTTCTCTAAAATAGCTAAATGTTTTGATCACACTTTTTTTTTTTTTTTTTTTTTAAGAAGTGGCCGAGGAAAAAAAAGAAAAAAAAAAATCATCGCCAGTTGGCGTCCTTACAGAGACTGTACTCTTTTCAATTACCTATTAGATGGGTAATTTTTTTTTTCAAATACATTGTTTCAATTTTGACGCCATCTTTTCCCCGAATTATCCTTTTTCCATTTTTTAATTCATTTCTCCAAACCAAGAATAAAAACTATTTATATACTAATATTTACTTTAGTTCAATATATTGTTACTGCAGTGCCATAAGTTTAGAGAGTTACTTTCAAGAATCTTGGGGTTTTATTATAAAGAAGATAATATTTCTTTCAAAATATGAAATTTTTATTAGCTAATATCTTAAAGTAAAATACACATTCATGATTTTAAATTAATAATATCAGATCTCACAAAGTTCCTATTTTTTTCCCTTTATATATATAATTACATTGTCGCCAGTGTATTAAAATAATAACGCTTATCATAATATTTTAGGATTAAAATATTTAAAAAAAAATTTGATGATATTGGTGACAATACCGGTTGTCCCATAAACCTGTAGATATTTTGAAAAATTATAAAAATTTAAGGAATTGGTAGAATTGGAAGCGGGGGAGGGGGACTATTTTTCTTAAAAGAAAAAAATATATATATTGGTATCCCGGAGAGTTGGCAACTCTATGTCAAACAGTTTTAAAATTATATTAAAAACACTTTAAATATACGTAAAATTAAATTTTATTTAAAAGATGTTAAGTATATATATATATATATATATATATATATATATATGTATACATACATACATACATATATATATATATATATATATCCGAAATTTTTCGCTTTAATAGTAAAGCATCATCATTGATTTTTATTATTCGTTTCCAATGAGCAGTTTTTAAATATTTTTTCTTTTCACAGTCAACAGTTAAGTCTTCTAATAACGTGAATATCAGCAAAGTCCATTTGAAGTGCGGTAAAGGTTGGATCAAGGAGCTAAGAAAAATAAGAGAAGCTGGAACTGTTGAAATCACACGATTCTATCACACGAAGCTATTGTAGGAGAAAAATCATCATGAATTAGCAGAAATAAACTATTATCTATTTTATAATATTGTTCCAAATTATTGGCAAAATTGCAGCATCTTTGGAATTTATTGTATTTTTGCATTTAATTATATTAATAGCTTTGGAAATGTAAAGTTCTTGGAAAGTAGATGGTGCTGTAATAATTTTGGCTTTATCCCATATAGGGTTAGCGTTTGCGTTGGCATAAATGAAGTGGACTAGAGTAGAACTATTTCCTTCTCAGATATTTCGTATATGTTCTTGTATTCTTTTATTTAAAGTCCTCTTAGTCTGTCCAATATAATAGAAAAGTTCTTTATTGTTTTCGATGGGAATTTGATAGACTCCTTGATCCAACCTTTACTGGACTTCAATTTGATTTTGCTGATATTCACGTTATTAAAAGACTTAACTGTTGGCTGTGAAAAGAAAAAATATTTAAAAACTGCTCGTTGGAAACGAATAATAAAAAAAATCCCTGATGATGCTTTACTATTAAAGCGAAAAGCTTCGGATAAAAATTTTTTAACACCTTTTAAATAAAATTTTATTTTACGTGTGTTTAAAGTGTTTTTAATATAATTAACAAATGACACATGTTCAATTTAACTCTTTTTTTTTTTTTTTTTTTTTAGAGATAATTTATAAGTTTGAAAATTGATAAATCCATAAAACATAAACTCACATATATGCATCATGTAAATTTTTCATTTATCATTTCTACATACACACATATCATAATACATAGGATGTAAAGAAAAGACTATTCGAAAAGTAATGTCTATTATACCCTAGTTATTATATGCAATGTGATTGTTCAAAAATACTGATTTTAGAAGTGCTTTATTTTTTACTCTATCTTAAGATTTCTAAAAAGTATTCATGAGGCTGTAGGGAAATCCTCATACTGTTTAGATAATTAACCGTTTTGTTTATATTTTCTGTTCATCATTTTAGTATTTTTATAGCTTTGAAAAAAGCATTAATTTCAGAAGTATCGAAATTTTCTTTTTATTATGTAATATTTATTCACAAAAGTTACATAAATGATCGTAAAAAATTGCTTAAACTTTCTATTGATTTATTGGTTTGGTTGGTTGGCTTTGGCATTAAGGCCAATGGACTACACGAGCCTCCTACTTCTATAGATTAAAAGGAAACGAACGGTAAAACAAAACCATTTCCACTTTATGAAAAAAAATTACCGTTGCATTTGAATTTATCTACATATATCCTTCTTCTTCTTTTTTTCTCTTCAGTTTTGTTTAAAAAATAATAATAAATATAAGTGAAAATTTGGTTGTCGTTATGGATTAAAAATTTAAAAGACATTTACAATTTGTGAGGAAATTGTACCTGCTAAGAAATTTGAGCTTTTTTTAAAAAAAAAGAAGCATGCGAAAATTGATAGGAAATATTTTTCACTCAGAAGAAGAAAAGTTCATAGATAACTGTGTAATTTTATCTTTAAATCTACACTGGTCAAAAAAATTTAAGGATCAGCCCGTTTTCTCTTTCTCTTCTTTTGCACATAATTTTTAAACAAATAAACATATGAACATAAAATTTGGATGGCCTGTTCATTATCATATTATTAACCGAATCTTATGTAATTTTAGCATAAGAATAATTTTTAAGCTAATAAATATTCATTTTTCTCGCAAAAGTAAGCTTTGGAAAAAATGAAAAATTTCAACAAATTTAGGAAAGAACACATAATGAAAAGTGGTGTTAAGGATGCATTAGAGATAGGTAAAGACGCTCATACCTTGAAATGTTAAACTAAATCTCGATTTTTCTTTTTGTATTAACTTTTCTTTTACTTTTATAATGAACTTTTTAAAAATATATAATTACTAATTTGTAAACTATACTCAGCACTAGAATAATATTGATGTCGAAAAATAATTGTATAATGAACATCTTATCCAATTTTCATGTTTGTATGCATATTTTTTAAAAAGTTATTCACATGCGAAAAGAAGAAGAAAAAAGAAGAAACAGAAAATGAATGCAGGTAGAAAGATTTGGTTGTAATCTAACATAAGAACGCGTGTGCGTCTTTACCTCTCTGTAAGGCATCCTTATAACCATTTTTCATTAAGTGTTCTTTCCTAAAATTATTGAAATTTTTCATTTTTTTTTAAAGCTTACTTTTGAGAGAAAACTGAATATTTATTAGCTTAAAAATTATTCTTATGCAAAAATTACATAAGATTCGGTTAATAATATGATAATGAACACGCCATCCAAATTTTATGTTCATATGTTTATTTGTTTAAAAATTATGGGCAAAAGAAGAGAAAGAGAAAACGGGCTGATCCTTAAAATTTTTTGACCAGTGTATATAATTAGTCATTTAATAAAATCTTTTTGTAAAAAAATAGAACCGACTCCAAAAAGGAACTACTATTCAAACAACCAAAAATGAAAGAAAATTGGCAGAAAATGGAACTGTAAATTGCGCCTAAAAGTATAAAATAATTTCCTTCGCCCAACAACCTATAACACTACAATTAATCATAACTTTTGAAGTCGGCGCAAAATTAAATAAAATTTAATTAGTTTTTAAAGGTTTGTCTTTAGATCGGTAGCAACAAATGCTATTATCTCGAATGATCCATTTTCATGTTTCCTTTATTATTTTATCACTGTATACAATTGGTCCATTAGAAGCATCTACATAGAACAGTGAACATTCTTCACAATGCGGTATTTATGTTTCTACGAAGTTAGAGTTTCCTTTGCAAATTTGGTATAACTTTGATAACTATCATCCTTGGTGGCTTTTGGATTTGGCGTTCAAAACGTATTGCAAAAATATACACGTAAGATGTATATTTTCATAATATATATTGTACGATGTGTCGTTTCATATTCTTGATTTCTCCCTTGATATACCTTATCAAAATAATCATGATATCCCAAAGAAATTAAATATGTTTGCCAGATAATTTTGCGATTTTTCTTTCACCAAGGACGTCAGATACCAGCATCTTCACCAACTTTTGCTGCATAGGAAATCTTATTTGTTTCCTTGAATCAAATTAGTTCTCGGTTGAGTTTTGTAACAATGTGAGATGTGTATTTTGAATAGGACTTGATTTTTGTATTAAATAAAGGTATCAATTTTTATTTAATTTTGCGCCGACTTCAAAAGTTATGATTAATTGTAGTGTTATAGGTTGTTTGGCGAAGGAAATTATTTTATACTTTTAGGCGCAATTTACAGTTCCATTTTCTGCCAATTTTCTTTCATTTTTAGTTGTTTGAATAGTAGTTCCTTTTTGGAGTCGGTTCTATTTTTTTACAAAAAGATTTTATTTTTCTCTTTTCAGTGAAAACTTATTTATATAGCAGAGCATCAGAAGGCGTTCGACGGAAATTTCAAAAATCATAAGTTCCAAGAAAAGTGGCATTACTCAAAAAATGGTTTATGTCACTGAAAAATACATGAAATGCAACTAATGTGAACAAAAAAGTTGCATCTCCATCTAGAAAATTATCCACTCGAGAGACAGTTGGGCGTTTTATTCTAGTCAAGTTATTTTTAAGTTGATTTTCCTCAAATGCTGCATTTTTAAATTGTGCTACTTTTCTTGCCTTTATCGGATATGAGTAAAAAACTATCTATTGAACGAACATACGTTAAATTAAAAAGTCTTTAGAAATGTAAAGGACGGATACGTTGTATTCGTAACAGAAAATTCTGTTAGGCTTTTATATTGAACTTTACAGTGAATACGTGTTACCCGCTGCGCTGGAAATTGCGCAGCGTAAAGTTGAAACAAAGAGCAAAATATGCATTGCAGCTGACGGAAAGAAGTTTCAACATCGATACTTACATACTGCTTTTACCAGTGCAGCTGCATACGTTCAACAGTTTGAGTGAGAACAGAGTTTTGTGAGTATCCTGTAATTTGTTTATATTTCAATGAAATCATAATGAAACCTATTTCAGGCCAAGGTCATTACGACAACAAAAAAAGTATTAAAATTAAATCGTCTCTTACGAAGTTATAAATTGACAAATTTCAACAACAACAACGACAAACATGGTTTGCATTGAGAACCTCTTCCTTTATGAAGTCGGTTTAAAACGTCTATGCGTTAATCGATGTGACCGTTTAAAATAACCATATTTTGAATTTTACATAGCATAAATGTCACCCGCTACGCTACAACATGTGCAATGTTATTCAAGTGTGCACAAAATAAGAAATTGTGAACAAACAAATGCACGTTTTAAGCGTTCCGTTTTTAGGATTAATGTCTAAACTATCTTTGCGTAGTACATCGATGATGCTCTGCAATTTTATAATTCACTTTTTTCCCCTGTCTTGAAACGTTTCCGGGATAGAATCGCTAACTCCACTCTTTTCCAACAGATGGCGCTTTAGGCGGTTGAATCGCGTAGCACATGTCCACTTAACTATACCTACATACCACTTTTATAACTATAGCTGCAGCTGTTCAGCAGTTAAAAGAGTCGAGACTGACTTTTTTGGGCACCCTGTATTTTCTTTTGATCGTAAAGATCTTACAATGGGATTTATTTCATACAAAGACCTTTACAATAAAACAAAAAGTATCAAAATCGGATCATCTGTTCAGACGTTATGAGCTAACAAACAGAAACAAAAACAAAAAACATACGCTTTGAATTGAGAACCTGCTCCTTTTTGAAGTCGGTTAATTAGAGCATATCTTACGAAGTTATATGCTTCTAAACATCAAAAACAACACATAGCTTGAATTAAGAACACCCTCCTTTCTAAAGTTGGTTGAAAACGACTTTGCGCTAATCAATGTGACCGCTTACTAACAGTACTTTGAACCACAGAGTATACGTGTCATCCGCTACGCTGCAAAGTGTGCAACGTAGTTCAAGTGTGCACAATGTAGGAAATTGCGAACAAACAACTGCACGTTTTAAGCGTTCTATTTTTAGCAATAATGTCTAAAAACTGTCTTTTCGTAGTAACTCGAAGATGCTGTACAACTTCGTAATTAACTTTTCTCCCATCTTGAACCGTTTTTGAGATAGGAGCGCTAATTCCGCTGTTTTTCACCAGATGGCGCTTTATTTTCTTTAGATTGTAAAGAAGTTATAATGGGACCTACTTCCGATCAAGATCTCTACAACAAAACAAAAAGTATCAAGTAACCGTATTTTGAACTATATAGCGTATGTCACCAGCTACGCTACAACGTAAGCAATGTAGCTCAAGTATGTATAGTGTAAAAAATTTGCGAACAAAAAAATGCACGTTTTTAGCCTTGCATTTTTAGCATCAATGTCAAAACTATCTTTTCGTACTAAATCGATGATGCTCTGCAATTTTATAATTTCCCTTTTCCCCCTGTCTTGAACCGTTTCCGAGATAGGAACGTTAGCATGAATGTCTAAACTATCTTTTTGTACTAAATCGGTGATACTCTTCAGCTTTGTAATTTACTTTTTCTTTAGAACGGTTTTCGAGATAGGAACACTAACTCCGCTATTTTCCACCAGGTGGCGTTGTAAGCGGTTTAACCTTGTACAGCATGGCCACTTTACTATACTTACATACCATTTTTATCACTATAGCTGCAGCCGTTGAGCAGTTAAAAGAGTGGGACTGATTTTTTTGGGCACCCTATATTTTCTTTAGATCGTAAAGATATTACAATGGGACCTATTGTAGACCAAGACCTTTTCAACAAAACAAAAAGTATCAAAATCGGAACATCCGTTCAGAAGTTATGAGCTAACAAACATAAAAAAAACATACGGTTTGAATTGAGAACCTTCCTTCTTTTTTTGAAGTCGGTTAAAAAAGAATAAAAGTACAAATTAAGAATTTAAAAACAAATTACGAGAATTTATCAGATACTCCTGAAGCATTTCAACAAATTAGAGTAAGCATTTTAGAATAATAAAAAGTCATCTAAAATTATTTCTCAAAGTTATAAAGAAGAACTTTGATCACTTGATGTATATTTCCAAATAAATCGCAGAAAGTTAAGATCGCAAAATACCTAATCTTGTTGACTGCCAAGGCTCATGTTATTCAATAGGAAAATTTGATTTCAAAATTACTCATTACCTATAATTTCTATTTTTCATTACGTCTTTACATTCAAAAGATTCACAACCGTTAAATTAGTACACTTTTTTTAAACTTTATTTTTTCATTTTTTTTAATATTTTATTTTTGTTTAAAAATTATCAAGAGCACCTTTGCATTTCTTAGCAAAGGTGCATTTTTTAGCAAATAGTAAAAATGGAAAAAGAAAAACAATTTTTAAAAACTAGTGTGAATTTTCAGAACAAAAAAACGGAAATTTAAAAACTGTTTTCCTGTATTTGGAAAAGCTTCAATTGATCTGCAAATTTTAAATATGGTTATAAATATTACTTTATGTATGTGTACACAGTTTTGTGAGGATATCTTCAATATTTAAGGAGTTAATATCTTAATAAAAAATGCAAACAATTTTCGCAAGTTTTTACTTTATAACTCCAAAGTTTTTTCTTCGAATTTCATGAAACTTTCGGACAACATGACAACATACGATAAATCATTATACTACAGTTAAATATATATTTATATTTAATATTCAAAGACATATGGACTGTTATAGTAAATAGTTTATTACTGCGCATAAGTGGATTGTAGCAAAAAAAACCTCTGGCATAGTTTAATACTCAACTGTATAGAGCACCTTATAAAAAAAATACAGTTGAATATCACAAAAATTCATAGAGATATCGGTGATTAAATGAGCTATTTTTCAGCTGTTTTCTGAAAAGGTCTTTACAATAGCAGGTAATTAACAAATGAAAATTTTTAGCAGAAAAAAAATTTAGTTTTTTATTTCAAACAGTTCATTTTTCATTTTTTATATGTATGTAGTACATATCTTATTAAAAAAAAAAAAAAAAAAAAATCAATCGCAAATATTGTGTTAAGTTTCATTGTATAACATATATATATACATATATGTATATAATAGATTTTTTTTTTTTCTGATATAAATTTTCATTTGTTAATGACCCCTTATCGTAAAGACCTTTTATAGAAAACAGCTGAGAAACAGCTAATTTAATCATCGATATATCGATGAATTTTCATGGTACTCAACTGGATTCTTTTATAAGATGCTCTATACAGTTGGGTCAACTATGTCAAGGAGTTTTCGCTATAGTCTGCGCATGCGCAGTAATAGATTATTTACTACAACTGTTCATATCTCTTTGAATATTAAATATATTTGTTTTAAATTATAGTATAATGATTTAGGCATTTGTTGTCATGTTTTCCGAAAGTTTTATGAAATTTGAAGAAACACCTTTGGAGTTATAAGAAAAAACTTGCGAAAATTTTTTGCAGTTTTTAATAAAATATTAATAACTCTTTAAATATTGAAGATATCCTCACAAAACTTTACAACCGTATAAAATATAGCATTTATAACCACAGCTAAAACTTTCAGATCAATTGAAGCTTTTTCATATACAGGGTTATGACAAATACTTTTTATATTATTGGATTTGTTGTTCATCCCCTAAAGGCCTTCGTGAAAAAATCTTTACTGAAAAATATGAGGGAAGACGAGTTTTCCTTATTCCGAAAATTTAAGAACATCGCGTTAAGTATTTTTCAAAATTTTTGACAAAACGTAAAAAAGGGAATGGGTTCTCATTATTTTGTCCAACATCTGTATATTTGTGGACCTTTTCTGCAAACAGCAATATAGGCAGTACTAAGGCAGTACTTCACCTATTACCATGGCATAATTTTTTTTATTACTATTTTTACTTAATTCTATTGAGTTTTATTCTATTTTATTTTTGTCAGATAATTACTTAGAACATTGAAAATTAAACTTATTGTTGATAAATTTCTGAAAGTACTTTACTAGATAAACACATGAGTTCAGTGCGGTCACTTTTTTAAACACCAATTTTTTAAAGAAAAATTTAGTAATCGTTTGCAATAATTGACTGTGATTGAATAATGGGGAGAAGGCTTAATAAAAATAGCGATATAGAAAATACTGATTGCGCCTACCCCTTTAAGGGTAAAAATAAATAAATAAATAAATAAATAAAAATAAAATAAATAAATAAATTGAATACTCTTGAAAATTAAAATTTATCAGAAAGAAAAAATGATTTCTTTAAACAATTTTATACATTTAAATAAATAATTTCGTCCAGCGGGCGCGCGTATATGAGAGATACACTACCGAAGAATCTCGTTGTATATCTTAAAGTCAGAGAGCATTTGGAATACTTATCCTTGGCTATTCACTCAGTATATATTGGTCTATTTTTAGTTATCTTTTGAACCTCGAGACAATGATATGAAGCTGTGTATTTGCTATTTGTATTTGAAAAATACGCGCGACCGTTCAAGTGACGTTTTGTTATATATTTTTTTTTTTTTTTTTCGCTGTTTAAAGATATTCTTTGTTGTTTTTGTTTTAAACATTATTATTTTAAATATTTTTAAAATTAATTAACTTTTAACTTTACACTTTTCATTAAAAATGACAAAACACCAACTATATTCTTTATTTTATTTTCAGATAATTCCAATGATTCTTCCATTACTTTATATTGATTTAAGTTTCATTGGTTCATTGTTTCAGTTTTTATTTTATTGAATAAAAGTTCCAATTGAATGTTCTTCAAACGGTTGTAGTTTAATTAAAATATTCCGATACCGAAAATATCTATTTTACAATAGTGTATGTGAAAAATACGCGCGACCTTTCATGTTCGTATAAGCAGTGCGCCCGCTAGAAGGTTGAGTGTTGAAGTAAAGTAGATAGCAAATATCCTTTTATAGTTGGAGACATTCGATCGAAATTCAAGGATTCTGTGATATTAAAGGAATAAATTCATTTTACTTACATACCATCACTTAACATAAAAATAAATAAATAAGCAGAAAATAATGCAGCTACTTAAGTAATTTAGATTTATAAAATACGAGCATGCCTCTCTTTATTATAACTTTTAAATAAGAATAAGAGAAAGTGTACTTTGAAAAATTTAGATTAAAAAAAAAAGGGTATTTTGCCAGCATTTTCTTCAGTAAATTGACTTTTTTTTTTTTTTTTTTTTTTCCCAGAAGGAAAAGAGTCTTCAGTTTTATTGCTGGAAGCTATAAAGAAATCCGTTGTATTCTTCTGGCTCAGCATCCCAAATAGCCTTGCCAACACTGGAGGAGAAATCAATAATATCCTTTTCGCTTGGCATTTGCTGAATTCAAAGCAGTAAAATCAAATGCCCTGATGGTCTCAAAATATTTATTACTTCATATCTTTACATAAAACGTGTTTTAACCCTTTCCTGTACGGTGGATCAAAACTATCTCCCTAATTAACATTCATTTTTTCAACAAATTCCAAAAGCAATATTCTAATCTCATAAAAATAATAGTTTTGGTAAATAATTTTCACTGAGCGAATTTGTGTATGAGAATATAAAAAGAAGTTTTGTAATGGCCAGAATACATTGGTTTTTCCTTTGGATTAATTATTTAAAACTTAACTTTAAATTTTCAACACAACATGATTTTTTTTTCTAAATACCTTTTGTAAATGCTTTAATATTTGTAGGTGATATGAGGTATTAGAAAAGCTACTTTTAGAGAAAAAAATAAAACATCAGAAAGGAAAATGCTCTTGTTTAATACATATTTTCTTTCTCTTTGTTTTTTTCTTTCTTTATTTTTTAATTATTTCTTAAATTAGACTTTATAACTTTAAACAATCTTGTTGGATAAACGAGTTTGAACAGTTTTGTCTTATTTTTAACCTTTACTTTTATTTATTTTTAAACATTTAACAATATTTCATAAACATTTATGTAGGATAACTGTCCGGATTACACTTAGAACTAAATTCCAGACCGTCCTCAATTACGCACTACTTAGCTTTAGTGTGACGTTAAGTCCTTACACTCAACTTTAATAAAAAACAGAGTGAAAAAAGAATATCCGTATGTCACTGGCAAAAATTACGCTAATTACTTTTCATTTCATCTGGCTAATTACTTTTCATTTTGTAGTAATAACTTGAAGAATCTTTTCTTCTACTTACAAAGGTCTACGTAGGATTTTTTTTTTTTTTTTGGACGGAGGACTATTAGTTTCAAGCTGGAGTTTTTGTAGACCAGTTTTCTGTAACACCAAAATAAATTAGAAATATCAGTCCTGTAGCTACAAATTCAGTACCAAATGAAAGATGCGCTTTTTCTGAATCCAGGGTGCAAACAGTTTTTCAACATGACAATTAGATTTTTTTTATTAACTAAAGTATGAAATTTAGGTGGAAACAGTTCATTGTTAACTCATTTTCGTCATTCTAAAAAGAACATGGCCCAGTTTCACGGTCAAAAAATGAGATTAAAAAAAATAATAATAAAATAAATAAAAATGAAAGTTTTACTGATTGAAATTAATAGTCCTCCGTACTAAACTAAATTCTGTCTTTGACAGAATTTTTATTTTATTTTTTTTTTTTTTTTTTTACTTTTTCCTTTGCAAAACCGAAAACAATAATAAAAAATTCCACCACGCCACTTTTTTAAACTCATATTTTTAGTTTAATTGCGCTTAAATTCATGAAAACTGGTATTCTATTGTTGATTGTAAAAACATTATTCAATAAATATTTTTTTTTAAACAATATTTATAAGAGGGGATTAAGAAAATAATACAAAATGGAAAGTGGGAGGGAGGGGAAAGGGCATAAAAAAGAAGAAGCAAAAGCGTGTTCGGAGGGGCATCAAAAAAGAAGTATTTCATGTGGAAAAAAAAAAAAAAAAAAAAAAAAAAAAATTAAATGTATCGCAATAAACTGCTTTGTTTTATTTTTATTTATTTATTTATTTATTTTTTTTTTTATTTTTAGGTTTTTGATAGAAACATGGTGGGCAGAAATGGAAATCATTTTTGGATTTAGCAACCTCAAAAACATAAAGATTAATAAGATTTTTTATCCAGCTGATTTATTTATTTATTTATTTACTTATTTTTCCACACAGTTGTTTATCATGTTCTAAGAAAATCTGAAACATTATGCATTGAAAAAGTAATTTTTAACTTAGAATTCTTTTTTCCCCTTATAATATTATAAATGCTCGATGCAATCGTTGATAGTTCGTGTAACCAAAGCAGAGGACCCATCTTCTCATTCGTGGAGGAGCTAATTTAGGATGTTCCCTATTTTATATTTGATCTTTTTTCCCCCTTGTGATTAGCGCGTAAATGTGGGCTAGGACCCCTTAGAAAGACCTCCACGCAAGGCACTCCTCCTCACGCCTAGGATCCTAGAGCAGTCAATAGGTCTTATTTCCGAAACACCAAACACCTTGTGATTAGCTGTTCTAAAGCAAAATAGGCTTATTATCCTATTATTCTTCCTTACACTCAACATTTTATTCTCCCAATCATTAAGTTAGTTATGCGCAATTACTTACAAAAATCGAATTCCCCATAATCCATAAAGTGGCAAATCTCTTGTAATATTTGTAATAGGCCTCTACTTACCGTCGCTGGATGACAAATCTCATGATTTTCTATGCGGAAATTTTCTACAAGATTTACTCATTACCGTATTTATTACCATTTTCTTTAATTCTGTTTTCTCATTCAAAAAATTCACAACCGTTAAATTTGTGCTTGTTTTATAAAAGGTAATTTTTTTAAATTTATTAATATTTCATTTTGTATTTTTAAAATGCGTAAAATGAATTAAATTTATATTTTGTTGCACTTTATGGCTTCAAAATAAAATATAAAAAAGGATTTTATTATTTATTTATTTATTTATTTTTTTTTATTTTATTTTATTTTTTTTTTTTTGGGGGGGGGGGGGGACTGAGGACTATTAGTCTCAATCTACGCATTTTTACTATACCAGTTTTACGATAATTGGACATTTATCGAAATCTAAAATATAATTGAATAATTTGAAAGCGATGTTATAATTTGAAAAAAAAAAAAAAAAAAAAAAAAACTAATAGTCCTCCGTATTAAGCTAAATACTGCTTTTGCCAGAATTTCATCATTTTTTTTTTTTTTTTTTTTTTTTTTTTTTTGTAAAATAAAAATATAACAAATTCAACCGTTGCAAATTTACTGAAGGGGAAAGCGGAATAAAAAATTACGGTTATGTAGTGAATAATTCTAGTAACAAATTGCTCCATAGAATTATATCTTATTTGGCTACCGGAGGCGAAGAAATTGTAAGAGGTATAAAGGAGTCTTTCTAATAAAGTTCTACAGTAAGCTGTCACATCTCTGTATAAAGGTTAATATGCCAAATTATCAAAAATGAACAAGCATCGCAAGCTTGAACAAGCATTGCAAATGAGAGATCATCGTACATATCTCAGGGATTCTTAGGCACATATTAAACAGAGGCAAAAAGAAGCCTTCAGTATAAAATCCTACAATAAAGCGGGACAGCTGCTGTCGCAGCCTTGTATAAAGGTTAATAAGCCGATTTATCAAAAAAGAACAAACATTACAAATCTGAACAAGAATTGCAAGTAAAGAGATCATAGTGCATATTTTAGGAATGCTTAAGGCACATGTTAAGCAGAAAGATATCATGTTGTGATATGGCGAATATTCGCTCCTTTGGATGATACCAAACCCTAAATCTTAATTAAGCTAGATAAACATGGACTATTCAAAAGTTTCCAACACTGAAAAAAAAAAAGAAAGCTTTTACAGCAAAATATGCTAGCACCCATACTGCCAGCACATTCTGCTGTTAAATAAGGCAATTTACAGCGGAAACATCTGTAAAGACTCTTTTACGGTTGTTTCTGCTGTAAATTACTTCTTTCTAACTTTCCCCCCTTCATGCACCCATATTGTCAGCATATTATGCTGTAATTCTACCTTAGATTTAAGAAATTGCCTTAATAACTTTCTTCTTCGAATTCCATTTATTATTATTATTATTATTATTATTATTTTAAGAAATAAATTAATTTTCTTAGTTGTATGCATGAAGTATTGCATTTCTTTCTAAAAACAAAGAAGAAGCTGAAAGAATTTTTATAATGGAAATTGTATACAATATGATTAGTGTGTTATATAAAATTACAAAGTATTTTAATTGATTTTAAAGCTAAGGTTTCTTTCAACAATAGGGGAGACCGGGGTAAAATGGACCACCTCTATTACTGATTTTATTTATTTATTTTTATGCGTCATGTTTTGGCACATAGATAACAGCACTGTAGCGATTAACCTTATCTAGCATCTTCATGCCTAACTGAGAATTTAGCTATTTTATTCCGGAAAATTAATTTGTAGTAGTCAAAAGTATATATTTTTAGCTAAACATTTTTTTCTTTTCTTTATTTAAGAATTGTGATCTGGAAGATATTATGAAGCAAAATAAATAGCTAACATTATCTATTATAATATTTAATCTAACTAAAAGATTTTTTTTTTTAAACATTTGTTGCCAGAGTTCCACGTGGGGTAAAATGGACCACTAGGAAGTGCTACCTAGATTCTGTGCTTTATATGCTTTATTAACCCTGCTGCTGTGTTCCTTACGAATGAAAGAAATGGGCATTCATTTTTAAATGTACGAAATCGAGTCCAAAGGAGATCAAAAGTTTTTAATTTCAATATATAACAGTACTTTCATTTCCTATTTTTGAATTAAATTTATTTTACAATTTATATAGTGCTTTAACGGAGTGTATTCTACATAAAATACAAATTTTCATGAGTGTCGATGTTGGGTCGAAATGGACCCGAACACAGCAGCAGGATTAAGTTGAACGTTATATGAAGAATGAGGAATTCATAAACTGATTTATATAATCTACATTTTTGGAGTGTTATACATATATTATACTTAAAAATTCCAGAGTTAACCTTAATTAGACCTATTATGTCTTCATTCAAAGTTCGAGTGTTTCTAAGAATATGTCTGTTTATAGTTATAGAGTGATGAGGATATAATTTCACATCAATATGCTAATGTTAATACTAATGAAATAAAAGCCTGTAAATAGATTTTGGGCAAATTTTTGACGAAAAAGACAGTTGTACGTTTTGGCTTAAGTTGTACGTTGGCTTAATCACAGAAATATGTTATAAAGAATCTTTTTTTTTTTTTTTTTTTTTTTTTTTATTCAGATTCATGGAAAGAAAACTTAATCAAGATATTCTCATTTTTTCTCAGAGTATTTATAAATCTCTTGTAAATTTTCAAATTCTTTGATGATGAGTCTTTCACACACTACAAATGAAAACCACGGACTTTCAGTGACACGAAAATCTTTTGATGTATCATATGCTAATTTTAATATTCATTAATATATTACATTATATGTATGAATTTAAGCCATCAGTAAACAAATGTAATACATTCTATATTTTATACTTTTAAAAAACGCACTACATAAATATACTTTTTAAATTTTACCTGTGGTCCCTCATATAGGTACCACATGCGATGGTGCCTTTTATCCCGGGCTTGGGGTAAAATGGTCCACCTAGTCAGTTGCTATTAAAAAAAATTATATTAAAATAAGTAAGCGTAATTATTACTTTTCATTGAGTGCAATATAAATACCAATATATATAGGTAATAAGCATACATATTTTCAATTGCCAAAAATCATTATTTTGTGAGTAAGAACTTAAAATTTACCTGAATGGCCCATTTTAACCCGGTCTTCCCTATAATAAAACCAATACAGGTAAATACCACAGTACTAATTTACAGTGTAATGCATTTTAAAGCAAATGGAAACATTGCTCATTATATGATAATTTTCTTGGATCCTCCAAAAACGAAGTTACGTAAGCCATAATATATTCACCAGTTTCTCTGTCTGTTTTAGAGCCAATTGATCTTTAATGCAACAGTTCGTATGCAAATAGTAATGGATAATTCTTTGTCAGAATAGGGAAGAAAGTTTTTGTCGTATACTCAATCACTTCCTTTCTACTTTTAATTCATAAAGGAAATGACGAAAATTATTCTCAAATAAAATTTACAATGAAATTGGTTGTAAGGTACAAATAACTAAAATTAATTTTTATAAAATATTACTTTAAAAAAAAAAAAGAAAGAAAAAAAAAAAGAAAGACAGAAGTTTAGAGTCTCTCAGATATCCTTAAACACTATATCAGCAAAAAGAACCATCCCAATTCTAAAAAAAATACAAAAAAAAAAAAAAAAAATTGTTACACAGCAGCTATTTTTTTTTTAAACAAGCCATAATTTCCTAATTTGAGTTGATTTTTCTTTTTCAAAAAAGTAAAAAGAAATGAAGAAATAAGTAAATAAAGAGGTTGTAACAGCCCTTCTTTGTGTATTTATGATTTGAAGTTAATTAGATGAAATTCTTACCCTTACAGAAAATTTGAAGGAAAAATCAAATACCGATTACAGTGATAACTTTGTCAATATGTTTTTAGCTGTAAAATTTTTTTTAAAAGCTATTATTTGATGATTAAATATCGATTATTTGATATTAATAAGTATTTTAACAGAAATCCAATGAGCTATTTTCAATATAAAGAAAAAACAATTTCATGTAATAATCCTGTGTTAATATATCATTCACTTCGTTTGTTAGATACGCATCTAATGACATATTTAAACTTTCCAAAAGCAATTTATACTATAATCATATTAATAATAATAGTAGTAGTAATATATATGCTCTTTTGTTATTTGCAGTGGGTGATTATATATTATTACAAGTTTAATTTCAAACACCTTTTTTTTAATTGAACATTTTTCCATGTTCTATAGAAATACTAAACTAAATCACTTTTATCAGGTATGAAAATAAAACATTCTTAGACTCACATTTTCCATCAACAAATTAGTCGCGAATGCAATTAGGGGACCAGCCACAAATTGAAGAAAAATAGAAATACTTTTAACTACCCTGTATCTTGAAAAAATACAAATTTAACACATGATTTCACTTTCTATTTAAAATACTTATACGCTTTCTTGTAAGAATTGCATTTTTATTTAGACAGATATAAATTGCTTTTGCACAAAAACTGTGAAAATTACAAATCGATTTCCCACTTTTAAAAAGAACAAATTTACGTCACAACAGAAACCACTTTCTCAAAGTGCATATGGATAAAATTCGTTTCATATTCTTTTTTTTTTTTTTTTTTTTTTAGTTTTAGTCTGGGTTGTAGGTTTTTAAGGCCGACTGACTACGCTGAAGTCCTATGCCTGTATTTACGCAAGTTTCGACGGAAACCACGGAAAACTCCGAACGGATAAGTCGATGAGCGTGATCTGGGATCGAACCCAACACTTCTCATCTATCATATTTGAGCACAGATCTTCTCGGCCGGTGGTGGGCTCTTAGTTTTGGAATTAAGCTATAGCGTTTGAAAACTACCAGGACTGACATTTTAAAAATGAATTTCTGAACATTGAGAAGTAAAAAGACAGAAATAAGAATCAAATCTGGCATTCTTCAGTTTTTCCTTAAATCACATTAGCACAAAAAGAAAAAACAAAACAATCATCAAAGACGAGTTAAATATCCACATAAATTCGCGGTACATTTTTCTTCAGAAATACTTACTGTAGCTGAATAGAATTTGTACTTAAGAACAAAAACTTTGTACTTTTTAAACAGAAACTTGATGCAACAATAACTGTAGCCATAAGATAATGAAACCTTCTACCAAGAGTTAGTACTTGTTGAACCAAAGCTTATTGGTACTAAAATAACTCTAAGATAATGGAATCTTTCATCATAATTTGTCACTTTTTAGTTCCCCATCATACTATAGATATGGGGAATTTAGGTAATTGGAAAAATTTTCGACATCGGTTTCTTGACTTTTCTACACGTTTTCAGGTGTGAGGATTCCGAAAATGACAAAATTTGTATGGTGTCCTTCTGTAAGTTTGTTAATCCGTTAGTGCGTTAGTCCATTAGTGTGTTAGTCCGTTGGCGTGTTAGCGTGTTAGTATGTTAGCCTGTGTACGCGATATCTCAAGAACAAATTGTCGCAGAGAAGTCAGATCAGTTTTAAAATATTACTTTTCACACTGGCAAGAACCCTATTCATTTGCAACATTCGAATTTAAAAAAAAAATTCGTAAGTTATTTAAAATTTACGATTTTACATGGGATAATAGAGTAAAATTTTACTTAAAAGTGCAAAACTGCCAACCTAATCCGGCAATTTGTTAGTACCGCCCATTTTTCTACACCAATAAATTTTTAAAGTAATTTTCTTCAAATACATTTGCGATGCATTAAGAAGAAAAAAACTCTAAGAAATGATTGGTGTAGAAAAAGGGGCGGTACTAACAATTTGCCGGATTAGGTTGGCAGCTCTGAAAGTGCATTAAATGGAAAATTTTTACTGTAAAAATGTCAGGCAAGTTTTAAAATATCTTGATGCCAGAATGAACACCAGTAACTATAAATATGCTTATTTGAAAAATTACGATTTTCTTAATATGGGAGAATAGGGCAAAATTTCACTTAAAAGTGCATTAAATGGAAAATTTTTACTGTAAAAATGTCAGACAAGATTTAAAATATCTTGATGCCAGAATGAACACCAGTAACTATAAATATGCTTATTTGAAAATTTCGCAAGTTATTGGAAATTTACGAGTTTCTTAACATGACAGAATAGGGCAAAATTTCACATGAGTTACGATAAACGTCAATTTTGAGGGATATTTTCATCTTAAAGATGTCAAACTACTTTTGAAATATTATATAGGATAGTGCCATGAATATCATTGACTATGAATTTTCCAATATAAAAATTTCGTAAGTTATTGGAAATTTACGAGTTTCTTAACATGGCAGAATAGGGCAAAATTTCACACAAGAGTCAATCTTGAGGGATATTTTCATCGTAAAGGTATCAGACCACTTTTGAAATATTATTTAGGATACTGACATGAATACCATAGTGTATGAATTTTCTAATTTAAGAAATTCGTAAGTTATTTGGAATTTACGATCCTCTTAAAAGGGCAGAAGAATACAAAATTGAGCATAAATGGCCATTTTCAGGATTATAAATATATCAGACAACTTCAAAATAACATTTATGATACTTGTATGAACAGGACTGATTACAAATATTCTAATAGGACAAAATTTCACATAAACGTCAATCTTGAGGGATATTTTCATCGTAAAGATTTCAGACCACTTTCGAAACATTATTTAGGATACTGGCATGAATATCATAGACTATGAATTTTCCAATTTAAAAAATTCGTAATTTATTTAGAATTTACGATTTACTTAAAATAGCACAATAGGGCAAAATTGAGCATAAACGTCCATTTTGAGGATCATAAATATATCAGACAACTTCAGAATAACATTTATGATGCTTGTTTAAGTAGGATTCACTACAAATATTCTGATAGGAAATTTTCGTAAGTTATTCGCAATTTAAGATTTTATCAACATAGAAAAATTGAAAATTTCCATATAAATATGCATTTTGAGGACTGTTGCATTGGAAATAGTAGCATGAAAACTAAACTACGAAATTGACCCCAATAAAATAAATTAATAGATTAGAATAAGATAAATATATCGAACTGAACGGTGGGTAGCCTAATAGACGGGGATTTCGTTTTGTTACTGTGCGTTTGATTAAATTCATTTATTTTATCAGGAATATAATATGTCTTGCACTAGAAATTTCTGAGAGCATATATATGATGGGGAACTGAGCAGAGTCCACCTATGCCAACCAGTTTTCAAACAAGGAGAACTAAATTATGGTAAAAGGTTTCGGCATATTATGGTAGCGGCTACTGTAATTGTTAGTTCGGTTTCAACCAAGCACGTTATGGTTATAGTTACTGTTTTACCAAATTCTGTTTCAACTTAGAATTCAAATTTTTAACATTTTTAATAGTACATAAGGTTTTACACCTATTATGAAATAATGTTAAAGTACTCGAATATGCACAAACTCTTAATTTTAATTTAATAACTATACACTATAAAAAATGCTGATATTTCTTGCCAGTCAGTGACAGTTAAAAATTTTCTAATCACTGACCGTAAAAATAAAGTTGTAGCCGCAAATCTGCCCAGTCCAAAAAAATCTGATCCAAAAAAAATAGGCTTATTATCCTATTATTCTTCTTTACACTCAACATTTTATTCTCCTAATTATTAAGCAATTATTATTATTAATTAATTATTATTGCAATTACTTACAAAAATTCCCCTAATCCATATAGTGGCAAATCTCCAGTAAAATTTGCAATAGGACTCTACTTACCGCCGCCAGATGACGAATCTGATAATTTTCTATGCGGAAATTTGCTACTAGATTTACTCATTACTGTATTTATGACCCTTTCTTTAAATTTTGTTTTCTCATTCAAAAAATTCACAACAGTCAAATTTGGGCTTGTTTCAAAAAGTTAATTTTTTAACTTTGCATTTTTTAAAATGTGTTTTGTTTAATATTTGTTGTCAGAGTTCCACATGGGGTAAAATGGACCACTAGGAATTGGTACCTAAATTCTGTGCTTTATATGCTTTTTTAAGTTGAACATTATATGAGGAATGAGGAATTCATAAAGTGATTTATACAATCTACATTTTTGGAGTGTTATACATATATAATACTTAAATATTCCAGAGTCAACCTTAATTAGATCTATTATGTCTTCAAAGTTCGAGTGTTTCTAAGAATATGTCTGTTTATAGTTATAGTGTGATGAGGATATAATTTCACATCAATATGAATTACAATCAATATTAATACAAATGAAATGAAAGCGTGTAAATAGATTTTGGGCAAATTTTTGAAGAAAAAGACAGTTGTACATTTTGTTGGCTTAGTCACAGAAATAAATTATAAAGAATCTGTTTTTCTGAGATTCATGGAAAGAAAACTTAAGATATCCTCATTTTTTTCTGAGAGTATTTATAAACCTCTTGTAAATTTGCAAATTCTTGTGAGAATGAGTCTTTCACACACTACAACTTAAAAAAAAAAAAAAAAAAAAACACGGACTTTTAGTGACACAAAAATCTTTTGATGTATCATATGCTAATTTTAATCTTCATTAATATATTACATTATATGTATGAATTTAAGCCATCAGTAAACTAGTATGTTGCAGCCACCATATGACTTTCTTCTATATTTCCTATACAAATTCACTCAATAAAAATATTTCATTAAAATTATTATTTAAAGAAATTATATTCCATAATAATGCAGGCGATTTTCATATTAGAGAAGTAGTATAACATTAAATATTCAAAAAATAGTCCAATTTATTCTGAATATTAAAAAAAAAAAAAAGTTTTTTTTCGTTAAAATTAAAAAAATCGATAACTTTGTTTTAAATTATCACAGATCTATAGTTCAACCATTCGTTTTAAAGGTATTGACGAGACCTTTCGAATGATTCCAATCTTGAAAATGTACTCCCCCCCGGGGGGGGGGTATTTCCCCCCTGGAGGGGGGGGGAGCGTTGTCCCTACATGCACAGAATTTTTTTCCTAGTTAATTACTACTATTATCAATAATTCATATTAGTTTTATAATCACAAGTTTAAAATAACTGCCATTATGTACATTTATACGAAATTTTGTCCTATACTGCCATGTTAAAAATTTAGAAAAAGTGCGATCACAGCGATTGATTCCCAAATCTAATCAGCACCAGTTTATGTCTAGGTCCAACTAAATACCAAGTTTGGTTAAATTTCAATCATTGGTTCGTGAGATACAGTGTCCACAAAAATCGTGATACACACACAGACATTTTCTAAAAACTATCAATTTGTGTTCAGGACATCCCAAAACGTGTAAATCCATCAAAAAATGAGGTCGAAAATTTTCACGAATCCAATACTTTCTCTATATTACATATAGAAGAAAGTAACAAATGTAATACATTCTATATTTTATACTTTTAAAAAACACACTAGATTAATATACTTTTTAAATTTTACCTGTGGTCCCCATGTAGATACCGCATGCCATGAAGCATTTTACCCCGAGCTTGGGGTAAAATGGTCCACCTAGTCAGTTTCTATTACAAAAATTATGTTAAAAAAAGTAAGCGTAATTATTACTTTTCATTGAGTGCAATATAAATCCCAATATATAGGTAATAAGCATGCATACATATTTTCAATAGCCAAAAATCATTATTTTGTGAGTAAGAACTTAAAATTTACATGAATAGCCCATTTTAAACCAGCCTCCCCTATAATAAAACCAATACAGGTAAATACTGCAGTACTAATTTACAGTGTAATGCAATTTAAAGCAAATGGAAACATCGCACATTATATAATTTTCTTGGATTCTCAAGCAACGAAGTTACGTAAGCCATAATATATTCACCAGTTTCTCGGTCTGTTTTAGAGCCAATTGATCTTGAATGCAACATTTGGTATGCAAATAGTAATGGATAATTCTTTGTCAGAATAGGGAAGAAAGTTTTTGCCGTACACTCAATCACTTACTTTTCACATTCATCATTCCATAACTGCCAACATTTTAATTTATTTCGGAGTATTTTTTGCCCTGCCTTTATTTCGTACCACTTATTTTTTAATAGAATTTTTTTCTTAATTTATTGAAGTTATATACTGGAGAATTTTTTTTTTTTGTAAATAAAGTGGTGCGAAATAAAGGCGTGGCTAACTGTACTCCAGAATAAATTAAAATATTGGCAGCTATGTATTTCTAATTCATAAAGGAAATGACGAAAATTATTCGCAAATAAAATTCACAATGCAATTGGTTGCAAGGCACAAATAACTGAAATTAATTTTTATAAAATATTGCTTTAAAAAAAAAAAAAAAAAAAATTAGAGTCTCTCGAATATCCTTCAACACTATATCAGCAAAACGTACCATCCCAATTAAAAAAAAAAAAAAAAAAAAAAATTGTTACACGACAGCTATTTTTTCTAAACAAGCCATAATTCCCTGACTTGAGTTGATTTTTCTTTTTCAAAAAAGAAAAAAGGAATGAAGAAATAAGTAAATAAAGAGATTGTAACAGCCCTTCTTTGTGTAATTATGATTTGAAGTCAATGAGATGAAATTCTTACCCTTACAGAAAATTTGAAGGAAAAATCAAATACTGATTACAGTGATAACTTTGTCAATAGTGTTTTTAGTTGTAAACTTTTTTTTTTTTTAATTATTTTCAAATGATTTGATAGTTAAGTATCGATAATTTGATATTAATAAGTATTTTAACAGAAAACTAATGGACTATTTTCAATAGAAACAAAAAAAAAAATTCGCGTAATAATCCTATGTTAATATATCATTCACTTCGTTTGTTAGATACGCATCTGAAGACTAATTTAAGCTTTTCAAAGGCGATTTATACTATAATAATAATAATAATAGTAATAGTAATAATACATATGATTTTTCGTTATTTGCAGTGGGTGATTACGTAATTATAAGTTAAATTTTAAATTCTCTTTTTTTATTTAACATTTTTCCATGTTCTATGTAAATACTAGACTAAATCACTTTAATCAGGTATGAAAAAAAAAAATGTTAGACTCACATTTTTCAGCAACAAATTAGTCGCTAATGCAATTAGGGGACCAACCACAAATTGAAGAAAAACAGAAAATTTTTTCTACCCTGTATCATGAAAAAATACAAATTTACACTTGATTTCACTTTCTATTTAAAATATTTTTCCGCTTTCTTGAAGGAATTGCCTTTTTATTTAGACAGACATAAACTGTTTTTGCACAAAAACTGTGAAAATTACAAATCTGATTTCCCACTTTTAAAAAGAACAGATTTTCATCATAACAGAAGCGACTTTCTGAAAGTGTATATGGATATAACTCGTTTCAGATTCTTTTTTTTTTTTTTTTTTTTTTTTTTTTTTTTAAGTTTTGGGCTGGGTTGTAGGTTTTTAAGGCCGACTGACTACGCTGAAGTCCTAGGCCTGTATTTACGCAGATTTCGAAGGAAACCACGGAAAACTCCAAACGGCTATGTCGGTGAGCGTGACCTGAGATAGAACTCGGCACTTCTCATTTACCAGATTTGAGCTCAGAACCACTCGGCCAGATGTGAGCTTTTAGTTTAGGAATTAAGCTGTAGCGTTTGAAAACTACCAGGCCTGATATTTTTAAAATGAATTTTTGAACATTGAGAAGAAAAAAGACAGAAATAAGAATCAAATCTGACATTCCTCAGTTTTTCCTTAAATCCCATTAGCGCAAAAAAAAAAAAAAAAAAAACAGCAAACACTGTTAAAAATGGTTTTTTGAAAATGAGCTAAATTGTCTCAAAATAGCTCCGAAACAATATACTTAAATTTGAAAATCCATATATTTATTTTTGAGTATATTGGCATATAAAACATGCGGATATTTGGATTCTTATTGGTCAACCCCATTTTTGAGCACGTCAATATACTCAAAAATGAGTACATGGATTCTCAAATTTAAGTATATATTGTTTCAGAGCTATTTTGAGACAATTTTGCTAATTTTTAAGAAACCATTTTTAACAGTGAAGATGAGTTAAATAACCACATAAATTCACTGTATATTTTTCTTCAGAAATACTTGCTGTAACTGAATACAATTTGCACAAAAGAACGAAAACTTTCTATTTTAGGAACGAAAACTTGATACAACAATAACTGTAACCATAACATAATGAAACCTTATACCAAGAGTTGGTACTTGTTGAAACAAAAATTGGCACTACAATAACTCTAAGATAATGGAATCTTTCACCATAATTTGTCACATTTTTTTAAACAAGGAGCACTAAATTATAGTAGAAGTTTTCAGCATATTATGATTTCAACTACCATAAAAGTTAGTTTGGTTTCAACCAAGTACGTTATGGTCATAGTTTACCAAATTTTGTTTCAACTTAGAATTAATGTTTTTAACCTTTTTAACAGTATATAAGGTTTTGTGTACATATTATGAAATAATGTTTAAGTACCGGAATATGCACACACTCCTAATTTTAATTTAATAACTATACACTGTAAAAAATCTGAACATTTCTTGCCAGTCAGTGAGAGTTAAAAATTTTCTAATCACTGACCGTAAAAATAAAGTTGTGGCCATAAATCTGCAACGATTTTTGTTTTCTTGCAGAAGAAAATTGACCTTTAATAATCGGCCTATATTCTGAATTATATAGCATTATATTATAAATATAGGGACTGGATTTTTTTTCCGAACTAACAGTAAAACTTAACGATCAAATCTCGAAAGAGTAAGAAGCTTTTGAAATTGTCAAAAATTCATGGATATGTAGTATATACATATCGTATTCACATAATCCATTATCGAAATTGGCTATCTTGTTTACCTGTTACGTAAATATTTAAAAATTCAACAATATAAATTATACCAAAAATACAGAATAGTCATAATTGAAGTCATTTAAGTCATTTTCTGCTGGCTTTTTGAATTGTGTCACATTACTATACTGCCATTTTTTCATACGAATTTGAAAATAATATGGAAGTGCAATATAAATCCAAGAATACAATCGGACATTTCTTAATTCTTCACGTAAAATTCTATATATATTCTTTTTCTCTTTTTCCAATTACACTGCGGTTGATAGTGTCAAATGTAAGCTAGGGTGAATTGGGGTAAGAGTAACCATGTTATATCATAATTTGATTTTTTACCTCATTTTTATCAGTTGTTATTATCACTAGAATTTTAAAATTTTTAATTCATAAAATTCAACTGATAGTCTTTAAATAAATATGAACTGCTTATAATTTATCAACAAGAACAGAACTTTTTTTTTTCTTTTACGCGTAAAAGAAGAAAAAACTCTGCTCTTTATAACAATCCTGGTGCTATTCCTTTATAGTCCCAAGCCGAAATAACTTCTGCTTCACGTGATAATCAAGACCTTCTCTTTACTGAAGCTATCAGTATCATTAAATGCAATAAAGCTATTAATTTTAAAGATTCAGCAATTCTCCATAAAATATGGCATGCATTATGTTAATAAAATTAATTATATTTATATCTTTTCAGTTACTCTCAATTTTTCAAGCTGCTAGCTGCATGATATTGTTGGAATTCTCCTGTCTACTTTTTAAGTTTTCTTCTACAAATAATTTTGACATGTAACATTAATGTTGCCATACAAGAACTCAACCTTGCCTCCTAAATTCGTATAACTACGTAACGACGCTGCAAGTTGTTTTCGGAAACCTACAGTCTTCTTTTTCGAGATTATGTATCTTCTACAAGATTTTATGCCATGTATCCCTAGTGTAATCCTACGGGAACTCAAACTTATTTTCTAAATTCATGCAACTACGTAACTACGCTGCAAGTTGTAATCGGAAACCTCCAGTCTTCTTTTTGAAAATTATGAATCCTCTACAAGACTTTATGGCAAGTATCCCTAGTGTGACCCTACTGGAACTCAACCTTGTTTCCTGAATTCATGCAACTAATGGACTCATCATATTGTGTACACGCTATCTTTTTACCATGTTTTTATTAACTTCGATTCTTGTGTGTTTGTGTGTTTGTCAGGGACAAATCTTGCAATCGATTTTTAACTAACTTCTCGACTAGCTAGATATTTGAAATTTTCAGGACAGCTCACAACACGGTGACAATACATTTTTCTAATAATTTTAGTCAACTATTGCAGGTCCCGCTGCCTTCGGCAGCGCTTATATGATTCGACAGAAAATTTATTTAACTAACTTATCGACTAGCTAGACATTTGAAACTTTCAGAATAGTTCAGAACACGGTGAAAATACATTTTTTTAATACCTTTAGTCAACTGTTTCGGGTTCTGGCTGCCTTCGGCAGCGTTATCAGTACAAAGCTTGAAATCGATTTTTCACTAACTTTTCGAATAGCTAGACATTTGAAACTTTCAGGATAGCTCAAAACACGGTGACAATACATTTTTTAAATACTTTTAGTCAACTGTTTCAGGTCCCCACTGCCTTCGGCAGCGTTTATATGATTCAACAGGAAATTTATTTAACTAACCTCCCGACTAGCTAGACATTTGAAACTTTCCGAATAGTTAAGAACACGGTGAAAATGCATTTTTTAAATATTTTTAACCAACTGCTCCGGGTTCCTGCTGCCTTCGGCAGCGTTACCAGTACAAAGCTTGTAATCGATTTTTCACTAACTTCTCGACTAGCTAGACATTTGAAACTTTCAGGATAGCTCAGAATACAGTGACAATACATTTTTTTGATACTTTTAGTCAACTGTTTCAGGTCCCTACTGTCTTCGTCAGCGTTTATATGATTCAGCAGAAAATTTATTTAACTAACTTCCCGACTAGCTAGACATTTGAAACTTTCAGAATATGTCAGAATACGGTGAAAATGCATTTTTAAAATATTTTTAACCAAATGTTTCGGGTTCCTGCTGCCTTCGGCAGCGTTACCAGTACGAAGCTTGCAATCGATTTTTCACTAACTTCCCGACTAGCTAGACATTTGAAACTTTTATAATAGCGCAAAACACGAGAGCAGTGAAATTTTTTTTTTACTTTTATCCAATTGCTCCGGGTTCCCGCTGCTTTCGGTAGCGTTTATATGATTCAACTGAAAATTTAAAAACATGGTATATAAAAAGATCTTTTTATCTTGTAATTATTTTGACTATAACCGTATCAAGATTCTTTGTTACATAAAATTCTGTCTACTCTTTGCTTGTGTAAAAAATTACCTGAAGATGCCATAACGTTGTGGCGAAAAGCTTTGTAAACAATTTTTAATAAATTTTAATACGTATTTTAAAGTGTTTTTAATATATATTTATTAGCACTGAGGACTATTAGTCTCAATCTAAGGATTTTTACGGTACCTAGATAGTTAGACATTTATCGAAATTGAAAATTTACCGAAGATATAATTGAATAATTTAAAAGCGATGTTATAATTTGAAAAAAAAAAAAAAAAAAAAAAAAAACTAATAGTGCTCCGTACTAAACGAAATTCTGCATTTGCCAGAATTTCATCAAAATCTTTTTTTTTTTTTTTTTCAAGAAAAAGAAAAGAAAATTAATAGTAATCAGTTTCAAAATGGACAGTATCGAAAAAGTTTCTTTTTTAATAATTTTGAATTAGGAAATAAAAAACGCGCATGCAAAATGAAATTAAAAAAATCCCTTTTCGGCAAGCTTAAAGGCAAAGGTAGATTCCTTTACGTCAATGTTACAAAAGTAAAGAAATATTACATATGCATTTTGGCTTTGCTCCCACACATTGCATTATTTACGTCGTTATTCTGTTTTTGAGAAATTTAATTTTCAACAACAAAAGGGTTTTATTCATTCTACTTAAAATTTAAGGCAAGATTTATTGGTCAGTAAATGCTACAATTTTTCAAAATCCAAGCTCATAATCATTCAAAAAATAGAAGCTATAAGGATATACAATTTGGTGACAAAACGTGCGACTTAGCAGTAAAATTTGTGATTTGGCGGCAAAATTTGATAGGTGACGACAAAGGTTTTGATTTGGCGATGAAATTCGTTATTTGATAACATAATTTGACGAGCTTAGCGATGGAGAATGGCAGATTTGGCGTCATTATATTTTCTTCCCACGCGAAAACCTCATATCTCTTCACAGACCAATATCTTGTTTATTTATTTATTTATTTATTTATTTTTAAGTATCTGACTTGCATTTTCTGCCTGGTGTTACAGTTTTTTTTTCTTCCCACTTCTAATTATGCGTTTTTTAGTTCCCCATCATACTATAGGTATGGGGAACTTAGGTAATCGTGGAAAATTTCGACCTCGGTTTTTTGACTTTTTCATACGTTACTATATTTTTCAGGTGTGAGAATCCGAAAATGACAAAATTTGTATGGTGTCTGTCTGTAGGGTGTCTGTTAGTGTGTCAGTGTGTCAGTCCGTTAGTGTGTTAGTCCGTTAGTTTGTTAGTCTGTTAACACGATATCTCACGAACAAATGATCCCAGAGAGATCAGATCAGTTTTAAAATATTACTTTCGATACTGCCAAGAACCCTATTCATTTGCAACATTCGAATTAAAAAACTTCGTAAGTTATGAGAAATTTACGATTTTCTTAACATGGGAGAATAGGACAAAATTTCACTTAAACGTGCATTAAATGGAAACTTTTTACTATAAAAATGTAGGACCAGTTTTAAAATATCAGTTTTGATGCCGGAATGAACATTAGTAACTGCAAATATGCTACTTTGAAAATTTCGTAAGTTATTGGAAAACTACGAATTTCTTAAAATGGCAGAATAGAGCAAAATTTCACATAAACGTCAATCTTGAGGGATATTTTAATCGTAGAGATGTCAAAACACTTTTTAAATATTATTTTGGATACTGGCATGAATATCATAGACTATGATTTTTCCAATTTAAAAAATTCTTAAGTTATTTGGAATTTGCGATTTACTTAAAATGGCAGAATAAGGCGAAATTGAGCATAAACTTCCATTTTGAAAATCATAAATACATTAGACAACTTCAAAATTACATTTATGATATTTGTTTGATCATGATTGAATACAAATATTCTAATAGGAAAATTTCGTAAATTATTCGTAATTTACGATTTTATCAACATAGCGAAATTGTAAATTTTTCATATAAATATGAATTTTGAGGATTATTGCACTGGAATAGTAGCATGAAAACTAAACAACGGAATCGACCCTGGTAAAATAAATTAATAGATTAGAATGAGATAAATATATCGAAGTGAACGGTGGATAGCCCATTAGGCGGGGATTTCATTCTGTCACAGTATCAAGCTTTGGTAAAATTCATTTCCTTTAACATGATTATAATATGTCTCGCACTAGAAATTTATGAGAACATAAATATGATGGGGAACTAAGCAGAGTCCACCTATGCCAACTAGTTTGTTTTTGTTTTCACATGGTATTTTTAAAAACTCTTTTCCCACTTTTTTTTTTTTTTTTTCACAAACTAAAGTGTGGTGGAATGGTGTGGATGAAAGTTCTCAAACAATTTGTAATAAACTTTTAAATAATAACAGCCTTACACGTTTTATTAATGCTTGTAGAATATTCGAATGTGTTCTTTGACGTATATTTGGCGTACTGAACACAGATTTATTTTTGCCATATCAAAGTAAGACAAAAAGAAATTAATGACAGTGACACACATTTTTTTTTTCAGTGGATTGATAAACGTCTATTTAAAAATATCAGTTAAAGATACATCAGTATTATCAAGTAATGATAATATACTGTTGTATCTTTGAATATACATTACTCATTCAGTTACAGTTACAACAGTTGCTACAATTTGTCAAACTAAACCTTTATTTTTATTATTAGTAAAGATATGTTTTATAGAAAAGATAATTTTTAATTAACAAATGCACAGAAATAAAATAGACATAAATAAATCTTAAAATATTTGCAATAAAAATATCACGCATTTTTTTATTCGTTATCTCACAGCTGAATAATGCGTTATCTTCAAAACTGATAGCAGAGGTTTCAGCAAAACAAAAATAAAAATTTAAGATACCACTTCAACGTAATTGTGTTTTATTTTGCGTTGCAATTTAAATACATTTATATCCGACTATTTTATGAAAACTCTATTCAACGCAAAGTAATTTTCTGTCGGTATCACATAAAAATAGATAAATAACACAGTTCGACATATAAAATTTTGATTTTATAATTTATGGTGATCTTTATTATTTTTGGTGTGCTAAAACCGAAAATGAAGCCAGTTTTTCTCTATCACGTATAGATTTTTGTCAATACAGGGTGCCTACCTATACAATTTCTTCCATGACTCTTCCACCAATATAATTATATGGTAAGTTTTATAGTATGTTTCCATGATTAATTAATCATAGGTGCCTATTGTTGTAATTGTGAAAAACTAGTGCGACTTAAAACCATACCAACGAATCAACCAACCGACTGTTATGATGGTATATGTACTATTATGATGGTGAAATCGTGTCGGTAAACACCCTGTATTGACAAAAATCTATACGTGATAGAGAAAAATGGGCTGCATTTTCGTTTTCAGCATATCAAAAAACATAAAGATCAACTGAAATCATCAAATCAAATTTTCTCAACTTCATTTTTGTAGGCATGTGTAATTAATTAAAATATATATTTTTTATAAATTAAATCAGTAAAACTTACTTAGAATATCTTTTCAGAAATATTAATAGCCATTTTAAAATGAACTAAAAGTAGAATAAATGGAAAAAAAAACGTAATTTATAAAACAAATAACATGAAGTGGGTGCCCATAAGCTGAAGCCCCGGTATTAGTGTAACATCGCCTTCTAGCTCAATTGATAAGCTGAATTTTGACATAAGATTCATCATATCTGTTTGTTTTGAACTATATTTGTTGCATTTAGCCTTAGAAGACTAAATCAAGCATGAATGGGTGAGAATTTTAGAAGTTTTAAAAATTGCTTACTTTAAAAATGCTGCTCCTATTCTCCGACATAACACCAAAGCTAACTTCGGAAACTTGTCATTACTGTATTTGTAAAATAAAATCTATCAAAAGTTTTGCTATACATATTAAATTTTGAATACATATAATACTATATATATATATATATATATATATATATATATATATACATATCTATATTTAAGTTTTTGTCACTTTTTCCTCTCCGTAGTTATACCTACCGAAAAATTTTTGTAAGTAGGACAAGAATAACCAACGTAATTACACTTGTCTCAATCACCCCAGTGACATCACTTATAATTTTTCTTAATATTTTTCAGTCAAAAAAAAATAATAATAAATAAATAAATAAACTTAATATTCTTTTTTTTTTTTTTTTCGGGTTTTTGGGAACTGTTAGAAAGTTTTACACTTTAAATTAGCTGGAAACTATATAAGGAAAACTAATCACGGTGTTTCTTTATTGAAAAAAGTTTTAGTAACGTTACAAAGTTTAAATGCCAAACATTTTTTAAGTTTAAGCTGTTTTAATTATCCCTGAATCTAAACTTTATATAATTCCTTCAATAAACTTTTTTTTTTTTTTTGCCAAAAATATAATGTATACTTCGGATTTTTATATATTTACCCCAACTTAATATTTTGTGTTTAAAATCATACTATATTGATTTTTGATTAAAAAATTTTTCTGATAAAATTAAAAAAGAAAAAAAAATGCACAGGCTCGTCTACCGAAGAAAAGCACCACGTAATTAATCCATTCTATTATAAATTTTAGTCGTTAGACAAAAAGTGTACAGTCGGTAACAAAAGTCTCTAACACTAGCAAACATTCCTCTATTAAAAAAAGAACACTTAATACAGTTTTGTTAAATAAATCCTTGACGAATCCTGTTTTTAGACTTACTAAGAATAGTATTCCACAAGGATTTATTTAACAAAACTGTATTAAGTGTACTTTTTTTATATAGGAATTTTTGCTAGTGTTCGGAGACTTTTGTTACCGACTGTATATTGTAGTTATATACTTTTTGAAAATCTTGTGATCTTGTGAAGTCCTTGTGGAAGTCTATGGAAAAGTTCAGACCTCTGTAACGAGTTCAAGTACTTCTAAAATTCAAAGGGAAAAAAAAAAAAAAAAGAAAATTTGTGAAAGTTTTTACTATCTGGACATTTGCACTACATATCTCAAGGGAATGGTGAACGTGAAAAAATCGGACGTTAAAATTAGTGTCTTAAAGCTATGAAAGTTTGCATTGAAATATATCAATATTAAATATACTAAAGTTTCTCAAAAACTATTGAAGTTAAAAATTGAAATTCAAATTTTTTAACATGTTCCATGCGATTGAGTTTATAAGTTTCCTACTCCATTTTACATAGTAACAGTTTATTACATATTCTAAACATATTTGTGCACTAATTTGTAGATTGATTGATAAATTATTTTTATTATTATTATCTTTTATATATATATATTTATGTTTGAATGCTGAAATTTCATGCAAATATTTATTTCATAAACACGAAAATAAAATAAAATAAACTTATCAATTTTAATGCACAAATTAACGCAAATACATTTTTAAAATATATCAATAGTTTGTAATAATGTAAAATGGAGAGGAAAAGTAAAAACTCAGTCGCACGAAATATTTTAAAAATGTTCAAAAAAATTAAAATAAAAATTTTGAATTTTAGTTCATTTATTTATTTGAGTTTTGTTAGTGTTCAAGAATGTTCAAAACTAGCAAACCCGTGCAAAATTTTCGCACTTTATTTCTTTTCTTATTTACCTTTAAAATTTAAAACGTATAAATATTATACCAATTTTACAACCTAATTAAAATTTTAATTTACCAGAAGCCAAATTATTATTATAACCAAATAAATATTGTTCATCAATGAAACCAGAATCATTCAAAGAAAAGTTTCAAAATAAAATTCATGGTTGATGACTCAGTTTTCATATTTCCGCAGGCAGTACAGTTTTAGAAAAGGACTCCCATGACGCCTTTTAAATTTTATCGTCAAGAATGCAATGACATTTTATTTAATTTAACGTGACTTTTTGTTTAAAAAAAAAAAATCCTATTTTGATTATACTTTTTTATGATTGCATTTTTTAGTCAATTTATGATAATAATTCTTTTTTCTTATATATATATATATATCGTTAAAATATTGCTAGGTTTAAAATGACGCTTGCAAAGGTTCTGAAGAAATAACTTTTAAATATATATTTTCCATAAAATAATGTCATCATACAAATACCATCATGTTTTCGTATTAGCTCATTGAGTTGAATCCGCGTGCTTAAATATTGTTCATTGTTAAATAATATTTTTTATCCTCGCGTATTTTATTAATTTCACCACTATCGTATCGTCTTGACAAAAATTAATTGAAACTGGTCCACGTTAGAGAAATATTATATAGTAATTTAATATTGACACATTTCAATGCAAGTGCATGCAGACTTTCAGAATTCTGAAAGAGTAATTTCAATGCAGTGTTGCCAGATTGGGGACTTTTTTCATTCAGCATACACCACTAAATTTTAAATGTAACGGTTGCCTTTAATATTAATCGTCTATTATATATATATCAAACATCCCTTCTCGAAATTCTTTCAGTGACCGATTTTGTCAACATCCACCATCCCTTTAATGTATCATATATGAGTAAATAAGCTGACGTTACGAGACATAAAATACATTTTTTTTTTTCTGTTTTATGTCGCACAATATTACTTTGTAAAGAGCTGATATGATTTAAAGTCACATAATTGTAGTTTATGCCCAAAAATGTCCCAACTGCAACTAAAGTGACACCATAGAAAAATGAAGTCAAAGACGAGCAAGAGCAAGAAATTGTTAGACCTACTACCACTGCACCCTAATTCAGTTAGAATAATTTATTTGACCTATTTAGCTGTTTTTAATAGTCCAAAGCTAATCTGAAGTTTTTGGAAGCATATAAGTGGTAGACTCAAATTTTAATTTACGAATTTTAATTGTTTTGTTTATGTTCACTGCTCTATAAGATTATGCAATTTATACACTTTTATATAGTAAGATATTAATTAATAATTTGTTTTAAGAGAAATAATGTAATATTAATATTAAAAAATAAATAAAATAAATAAAAAACTTGACTATTCAAGTATTCGTATTATATTTTTAATGTCAGTAAATACATTTCTAAAATTTTCTCTATTATTTTACTTCATTGGTGAAATTTATTTTTATATTATCGAATAATAATAATGAAAATGTTTTCCTGATAACAAACTCATATTTATTACTTTAGAAGAGATAAATTAATCAATTGATAAATCTAAACTAAGAAGAAAAAAAACTTAAGAAATGCATAATTTGTCAAAAATAAGGCTTAAATTAAAGTACGTTAAAAATATTTTGACAGAACATGTCTTTATCTGTCACAATATATATATTCCTTCGAAAATATGCATACATATAATGATAAATAATTGCTTTTCATTAAATAAATTAACATGTCAGCTATTTATTTTAAGTTTAGCTGCTTCAAGACTGCATTAAAAATAAAAATTCAGATGCAAGTATTAATAAATTTTAACTCATTAAATAAAATTTACAACATAGGATTCATTAAGAAAGTTTAAGTTGCAATTCTTTTTTTATATTTTATCCGCTTAAAATAATAACGTTATAAAAATATTTTATAAAATGATAAATTTATTTAAAAAAATGTATATTAACATATAATTAAAAGCAATTTGTTGCCAATAGGCAAACATGAGAAATTAGAGCTTCAATATTATGCAAATAATACTTTAAAAGATAAAACTGGGTATGTTGTCGAAAGGCAACACACAGCATTTAAGGTTCGTGAAAAAATTCTATAATTTTGTTTCAAATTATTACAGATAGAATTTTCAAATACCCGTTATATAAAGTTATGGTCGAAATTTAGGGAAAATTACTTATGCTAAAAGTTTACACCACCAGAGGATGGGGCATGAGGGTCGGCACATAAAGACAAGGGGTGAGGGGGCACTTGTTCCTTCCTGGAAAATTTTAATCGGTAAAAATAATTATCTTAAAATTATATTTAGAGCTTTAAAATTATTTCTTTAGAGTTTCGACGATTATCTAAATTTCCAAACAATATTTATATAACTGACAGGACTCCGGTTCACATTGGCTTTAACATTTTTTTGAGAGTAAAGTTCAAGTGAACTTCACAAGAAGTCTTTCGGATTCGGGTTGATTTACAATAAACTGTCTAATTCACACACACACACATATATATATATATATATATATATATATATATATACAGTAGGTAACAAAAGTGTCCGAACACTAGCATCAATTCCTATGTGAAAAAAGTATACTTCATACGGTTTTGTTAAATAAATCCTTATCGAATAATGTTCTTACACTGACTAAGAACAGGATTCGACAAGGATTTATTTAACAAAACCGTATGAAGTGTAGTTTTTTACATAGGAATTTTTGCTAGTGTTTGGACATTTTTGTTACCGACTGTACACATATATATACATATATTGGTGCTTATATACAAACTTGCTTAATCATCTAAGTACACAACCAATCAACTATTTAGTCGAATTGAATATACGAAACCTTTTACAGTTTTCAGTATGCCCCATAATGAAAAGTTTTCTGGCAACGCCATTAAATGGAGAAGTTACACTCGGCAGAAAAATTATTGAAGTACTACACATCCACATTTTTCATTTTTTAACACTTTCCGACGTGGCTGAAAAGTGTTAATGACTTCGGTTCGTCTGTCTGTCCGCGCTCTAACTCCCGTAAATATTTATAAAATTTCTTGAAACTGATATATGTTATTCCAGCTCGCTATCGGATGTTCCCTATTGAAAATGGAGTTAATATCGTCACTGGTTTGCGTACAGGTACACCCGAAAGTATTCCAAAGCAATGTGTTCTGTGAGATTTATTTATATAATCATATTTTAATAACTTTACTGTACACAAATCTTAATGAAATTCAAGTATATTATTCAAGTTCACTATTGGTTGTTTTCTGTTTAAAATACCACCACTGGTTTGTGTACAGGGACACTCGGAACATTGCGTTCAATAAGAGGCATTTCTATAAACCAAATTTTAATAACTTTACTTCGTACAAAGCTTAGTGAAATTGAAATATGTTATTCATATGCAGAAAAGAATGCTCTATAGAATAGAGTATGATCAGCATTAGATTTACAGGGCCAAGCAAAAATATTGAGTTACATTAACAGCTATTAATAAAAATTTGATGGTATTGCACATTCGTTTACATTAAGCGTTTTTAACATTTTCTAACAATTTTTAAGTGTGAATGTGATTTCAATTTGTGTATCTGTCTTTCTGTTCGTCTGTCTGTCCGTCTGTCCATTTGTCTGTTTATCCACGCTCTAACTCCCGTAAATATTTATGGAATTTCTTGAAACTGATATATTTTATTCAAGTTTACTATCAGATGTTCCCTATTGGAAATGGAGTGAATATCTCTACTTGTTTGTGTACAGGGACACCCGAAAGTATTCCCTGTGTCCATACAAATCGTTGAATCTTTTGCAAAAATTGCTTCATTTAACATGTCGAGATGTTCCATCTACCCTTAATCGTGTTCTAGACATTTCTAAGTGCGTAAACCCGTCGAAAAGGTTAACGATTCCATTACTTTTCTTCTTATGAATATAAGATAAATTTAAAAAGGAAAACTTTCTGGCGTATTTAAATAGATTTACGTGGGTGAAATTAGTAATTATATTTCTTTATATAAACTTTTCAACACTGAGAAAAAATTCCGTAACTGATATCGAGAATCTGCATTGTGGCTCTAGAAAAAATAGTTCCATGTCATCCTCATAAATTCTAGTCCCCTTTGGTAGCGAGTCCTAGAAACCCCTATTAGAATTCTAGAACGTTTACTTATATTATCGAGGGCAAGGTTATTTAAAAATCTCTGCGAATAAATGAGAATACAAGAAGCGAGTTTCAACAACTATAATCTTGGTTTATTACTGAGTTCTAGAAAGTCAATCGAGAATTTCTCGCAATGCAAAGATTCAGAATATTCATAATAATCAGAATATTGTTTTCTATCTATAAATGTGTAGACTAGAAATTCTCGATCATTTCGTCTATTCAGTTTATTGGAGTGCCTTATGCGCATAGGTTGGAAAACTAGATTTCTGGTTAAGGGATGTGAAAATGGTCATTTATTCAATCTAGAGGAAGGCGGAATATTTTTTTTCTCAGTGAAGAAAAAAAAACCTGTTTAGATGATTAACATAATTGTAGTACTATCTTATTGCGAATGTAGATAACTCAATAATATTATTTTCATTAGGTTCTAAAATTTATAATTTTGTGAAAAAATAAACTGCTATAAAAATAAGAACGAATTTTAGGGGGTAAAATACTAATTACACTGCTCTGCATCAAAATCGGCCCCAACACCATTTTTGCAAATTGTTATGTAAAATAACCTCATCAATCCGAATATGATGCTCATTTCGCCCCATCATCCACCGTTTTGGGGGACGCCCCCCTATTTTTATCACTTTTCAGTATTTTAATAATTAAAAATTTCATTTGTAAGGCGTGAGAGGATTATTTTAACTGTTAAATGTCTTCTGAGGGGCTACGGAAGTGAAAAATTCAAAAGCATGAACATTTTCAGCAAGAGGAAAATTTAGGGAAAAATTTGCCACTGAAATTACAAATTACATTTATTATAATTTATTAATCAATTATTATTATTATTTAATATAAATTATATATTTTTTGTTTTGAGGAGTTAAAACAATTCTTTTCCACTCTCCAAATCAAATTCGTCGACATAAAATTACCGAACTCAGTGGCGGCTCGTGCACCAAAAATTGGTGAAGAGGCGCGCTGTATTTTATGCTGTATTCATCTATAGAATAAAAATTTACATTTAAATAAATATTTTTAAATTAATTTCAGTTAAGACCACCGGTTCACGAACCGCCACTGACCGAACTGTGATAAAAATTGGGGGAGGGTGTGGCGTCTTGAGATAACGGTGGGTGGTTGGGCAAAATAGGGATCATATTCGGATTTAGGAGGTCATTTTACATAAGAATCAGCAGAAAAGGCAGCAGGGTTAGGTTTTTTTATTTTTATTTATTCATTTATTTATTTATTGTAGTGCAGTGTTATTAGTAAATATTCAATTCATTAAATGTCTGATTGTCTAATAAGTTAATAGCAAAAACTAATTTCGTACTGCAAAAAATCTTAGAGCTTAAATCTAATTTATGTTGCATTTAATTAGCATATAACCATACACACTATAACACATAACTCGCCAGTGTCCGGTAGATTATTTTTGATTTTTCGCGCCTTCTTTTTAGTTATAATTACATTTTTACTTTTTTGGAAGTGTCTGTTTCAGTTCGCCTCCGATTTCTATTTACGCATTTTTGCTAAACTTCTGTTTTCGGACTCGTACTTTTTCGTAATAAACAATTAAAAATAATATTTTCCCCTAGACAATTTAAGAAATTTAATTTTTCTGGCCGGCTGAAAAATAAAAAACAGATATTTTTGAATGCAAATACGAAGTACAGTACTGTTCCGGAATAAAAAGAAAGTGGCAAGTTGTTTATTTTATTATTATTGTTACTTTTAATGGCCACTTTATTTTTAGGTGACCAGGCGTTCCCAATTTCTGAAAACAGTCCTGATTTTTAGACAGTTTGTATAGATATGAAAATTTTTAATAAAGATCACATTTGTCAAATTTTTAACTTTTCTGCCCTCATTTTCTGAGAATTGCTAAACATATTCGTATTTTCACAATTTAGATTGTCCTTCCATTAATTTATAAATATCAATGATTTTTGTTTTTATTTGTTTTGAATGTAGTCGAATAGTATTTATGTATTTTATTTTTCATTGAAACAATTCGGCACGTCCTCACTGCTTAAACCGTTATTAATACATTATAAAAATGACAAAGTTATAGGAAATCTAGAGGAATTTTTCTTTATGTAACGAGAATATTTAAAAAAAAAATGTATTCGAAAATACATTGTATGAAGACAAAATTCGATATGTTGAATCTACTGGAAATACATACATAAAAATCTGGGGATGTACCAGATAAAATTTTACTTGAGTCTGACATTTGGACATTCCAGATATTGCAATAAATTTTTAATGGTTAAAAATGGTATGATATATAAAGCCGGATATCTGATGTTTGGATATGGATATCTGACATTATTTCAGATGTTGAAAACGTAGTTGGATGCCGGATATTGATATTTTCTTGGTATCTAGTATGATAAATATGCGATATGGAAATCACACATATCTTTAAATTTTCTGTTTAATTTTAATTGAAATCTATTTTAACATTTTAAGGAATAATTTACTCGCATATGCAATATTAATGTTTAATAACTGCCACAACTGCCAACTTACTAATTAATATTCCGGAAGATTGTTTGAAACAAACAACTTTATTTTTAGAGAAATTTTCTTAAAATGTAAATACGATTAAATAAGAATAAAAGTACTCCAAAAAAGACTGGTGTGAAAAGAGGGCGGGTACTGATAATATTAATTAGTAAGTTGGCTGGTACGTAACCGCTGAATTTTCATTCTCAATCAATAAATATAATATATATATATAAAAGGAAAAGAAAGTCTCTCTGCAAACAAAACCCCATGATATCATTTCGATTTCTAAAAAATACCTCATGGCTTATTTTATTAATATGTTCTTTTTAAATCAAAGTCTATTTAGTAGTTTAATTTTAATCATTCAGTCTAAATATCCTTCTGCAGAATGATAATTATCCTCTTTTCTATGCTTATGTCGTCTGTGGTTTCTCAGTTCTTATAACTGAAGCTAGGCTTAGAGATATTGAAGGGTTAATATATATGGCAATCCTGCTCTGTGTATTCAAAATTATTAACTTGATTAAAGTACAACTATATCTTAAAAGCTGTTCTCGAGTTTGTCCTCAGCATAAATTTTTAGCATAGATATGTCCTCATTTTTTAAACAAAACTGAGTGACAGAGTCTTTGTGTACTCATTCATTTTGGCTTGTAAAGATATGATCACCTTGCTTTATTTTGTTTAGTCGTCACCTGGCGATTGGTTTTTTCAGATCTAGAATTATAGTGATTCAATTATGTTTGTTCTCAGAATCAGTAATTCACTTATAAAATACACGTAATACATCAAAGAAAACACGATTAATGTTACGGGATTGTAAAACGTTCGACAGTTGCGATATATCTTTCTCTTTAATGAGCAATTTCCCTCTCTATTTTCAAAGTTGATAAAAATTATAATTAAGAAGATTTGATTAACAATAATAAATATACTTATTATTTTTTTCTAATTTATTGTTTCTGGTAAATTCATAAGGGGAAATATTCCAAGAGTAGAGTTCAAAATATATTACTTTTAAAGGTATTCTATATAAGATATGCTTATTATACAGCATAAATTTCGGAATAAGTAAGTAATACCAGAAATTATGCAGAAAAATATTAAATACTATATATAGAATTATTTCGTGTTATTCAGTTTAATATTTGAAAGTTTCAATGTTAGGCATTCCCTGTTTAAAGTTCCTTTATGTTGGTTATCGTCTGTAACTTTAATTTTTCAATCTAAAAAAAGTACGTCTCTTTTAATATTAAAATTATTATTTAACTACATGTTAAAGATTTGACAGGTTAAAGACAGTCCATATTTTGTAGTTCAATATTTGAAGCATTAATGTTAGATATTTTCTGTATAAAAGTTACTTAATGCTGTTTGGCTGTCTATAACTATTTAATGACCACTATTGTCAATAAGTTCATAATAAAAAATTACAAGTATCTTTGAATATTAAAATTATTTTTAACTACATGTTAAAGAACATTTCATATTTTGTTTTTCAATATTTGAAAGTTTCAAGTTGGTTGTCTTCAACTCTAATTTTTCTTTCTGTTGATTTTCCTATTATAGTCAATAAGTTCATTTTTAAAAGTACATATGTCTTTTTGAATATCAAAGTTATTATATAACTACATGTTAAAGATTTGACACGTTCAAGGACATTCTATATTTTGCAGTTCAATATTTGAAAGTACAATTAATGCTAGATACTTTCTGTTTAAACTTACTTAGTGCTGGTTGGTTGTCTGTAACTATTTAAAGCCTATTAGTTTCAACAAGTTCATTATAAAAAAAGTACATGTCTCTTCAAATATTAAAATCATTATTTAATTACATGTTAAAGATTTAACATGTGAAACAATATTCCATATTTTACAGTTCAGTATTTGAAAGTTTTAATGTTTAGACAGTCTCTGTTTGAAGTTACTTAATACTGGTTTACTGTCTGTACCTTTAATTTTTCAATCTGTTTACCTTCCGTTTATCGTAAATAATAAATTCATTTTTTATTCTTTTTTAAAGTACATGTCTCTTTGGATATTAAAACTATTATTCCACTACATGTTAAAAATTTGACTTGTCAAAGCACATTTCATATTATGCAGTTCAATATTTGAAATTTTAAAACTATTTACCCTACTTTTATCGTCAATAGGTTCATTATTTATATATATCTTCATTCATTTTTTATGGTTCTTCATGTGATACTTGGTTTCATATTATGCAATGTTTAAAAGGGTTTTCAAAAAAAAAAAAAAAAATATATATATATATATATATATATATATATATAAAGTACATGCCTTTTTGGTTATTGATATTAAAATATTATTTAATTACATCATGTTAAAGATTTTTCATGTTAAAAAGAACATTTCATATTATGCAGTTCAATATTTGAAAATGTTAATGTTCGACAATCGCTGTTTAAAACTACGTCATGTTAGTTGTGTGTAATTTAACTTTTTCAATAAATTTTAACACATAATTAAAATCTTTGAATATTAAAAACACTTTTTAAATAAAACTTATTAAAAATTTGGCAGGTTGATAAACATTTCGTTTTATGCAACTATGTAATTGGTTGTTTTAATGTTAGATTCTCCCTGTTTAAAGTGACTCCAAGCTTCTTTTTTGTAACTTTTCTTTTTCAAATTAGCTATCACCCACTTACTTCAATAAGTGCATTATTACAAAATACACATCTCTTTGAATATAAAAGACACCCTTTTTAACTAACACATAACATAATTGTATTCAATTAAAAATTAAAACCAATTTCCTTGCTCACTTAAACTTATTTCGAATTTACCAGAATCATTTAAATGCATTGAAAAATTTAATTACCGAAAATCGTAACTATAACCATATGTCAAAAATTAATTATTTCTTAAATCATTTGCTTATTCCAAACAGAGAAATAGAAAATGGCATCGTTGGAATAAAAATGTTAGACAAACAGCCTCTCCGTCGGATAGATAAAATTTTTTTGTTCCACAAAATGGCGCGTATCTGATGGAAATTCTGCTGCTGAGTTTCTTGTTCTTTCTGCTGCTGGCAAATTGCCAACTGAACTCGACAGCCATCCGAGCCGCAGAGGAATATGGCCTTGCCCGCACACACCAGCCGTTAGCAACAGAAATTCCAGTCTTTTTTCACATCGATGTCATATCTAGGGCTTAGTGATAGTGCGCAGTTCATATTTCTCTCTCAAATAATGATTGCAAAACAGTCTCTTTCTCTTTCAGCAATTGATGTGACGAATCCCTTCAAAAACTTTCCTTTAAAGTCGTAGTATTATATCCATATTTCTTTGAACAATTTTTATTATTACTAATTACTATTTGGCAAATTTTAAACAAATTCAACAAGAAATAAAATTTTTATATAAAAAAAAAACCTTTAAAATTATGAATAAAGTATATGAAAATATTCTTTTACCTTATTAAATATGATAAATCAAAAAATAAAGTTCTTACTTCCTATTCGTTCCAAAGGTTTTTTTAATTATTTTGTATCAGTTTTAAATAAATTCTGCAAACGATAATAATTTAAATTTCATTTACCTGTAAGGAAATAAGACGATTTTTAAATTCTACATATCGAATAACGCATATGAAAATGTTCTTGTAGGCGTATATCTTCATTCGTCCAAAATATTTTATTATTATTATTATTATTGACAACTTTTAAAAATTCAACAAATGATAAAATTTTAATTTCATTCATCTTTTAAAAACTAAAATATCTTTACGTTCAAAAGATTTTCAAAATTATTTTGTGCAAACTTTAAACAAATTCTGCAAACGATAAAAAATATGTGCGATAAAATTCTTCATCGATAAGTAATTGAAATAATTTTCAAATTCTTCATGTCAAATAACGTATATAAAAATGTTCTTTTACTTTAACAAAAATGATAAATAAAATATAAATCTTTTAGCTCTGTTCACAGACTCCTGAATAAATCATTTTCATCATAAAAAGTCGCATTTCTTTTCCATAAAGTGTTTAATTTTTTATTTCTTTCTGGATCGGGAGAAAAATAAATTCCCGAATAAAGTCGTGAGTTATAATAAAGATTTTCTGTAAAACACAAATTTTAACAACCACTGAATTTGAAATATTTATCGTAGAGTAAGATATTATATCTTAATTTCTAAATTTAATTGGATTTTGTTTTAAACAAAAGGAAGTAAGTTCTACATAAAATTTGTATTTATTTTATTGGCAACAGAGATGACAGCTGTTTGAAATCGATGTAGACAAATTTAATTTTAGTTAATTCATAGTTAAATTTTCGGAAAATACAATACACGGAAAACATCGCCGTGTTTAATGTATATTGTGTAGACAATACGATGTCACAAATAAATGGAAAAAAAAAGTGTTATTAAAAGTGTTTTTAAACTAATATATAAAGGAACTGCATTATTTTCATATCATAACAGTAACTTAAGTGATACGTTTTCTCAACACTAGATTTCTCAATGCTTGTCCAACAAAATTCCCCGTGACTGAAGAATAATGAAGCGATTCCATTCTTGTTTTATTGATCTTTTGAATAACTGAAAAAAGAGTTGTTTTGTTGAAAAGAAAAGAACTGTTAGATTTTTATTTTATTTTTAGTATTGTTGAAGTTAATTTACCATTACAAATGATGTTGATTCTAAAAATCGTTCATTTATCTTCGTTTATTTCATAATGTTTTATTTGTTTATTTATTTTTATTTTTACTGAACATGATTTTGTAAAATCATGTATATACAAACATAAACGCTCATTGTAATATGCATAAGAAAGAAAAATATTTCAGTTTATTTCGAATTACATTATTAATTTGGGCGAACAGAACAATTTATCTATAAAAAATAATTTTTATTTAATCTTTCTAGATAAGTAATAATAATAATAATAATAATAGCGAGTTCCATAAACAAGCTATTTTACTCTTAACCCTGCTGCTGTGTTCGGGTCCATTTTGACCCAAAATCAACATGTATGAAAATTTGTATTTTATATAGATTACTCTCCATAAAATACAATATGAATTGTTACAAAAATTTAGTTCAAAAAAAGAAAATGAAAGTATGTATTGAAATTAAAAACATCGGGTCTGTTTGGACTCCATTTTGGTACATCCAAAAATGACATTCATTTTGTCCATTCAAAATGAACACAGCACCAGGGTTAAAAAGGCTCATTTTTAAATTAACCCTACTGCAGTGTTCAGATGCATTTCGACCCAAAATAAACATGCATGAAAATTTATATTTTATGCAGAATATTTTCTTAAGAAACAAAGGGAATCGTTACATTATTTTATGGATGTTTTTGTAGTGTGCTTTTCCTTAAATAAATAAATAAAATAAATAAAAATAAAATTATTTTAGTTAAAAAATAGAAAATAGCAGTACAATTATACACTTAAATAAAAAGTATTTTATCTACCTGCTATCAAGACTTCATTTGGTCAGTTTGAAAGTGAAAGAGCATTTTGTCCTTTTAAAATGAACACAGTAGAAGGGTTGATAAAAGTTTAAGGCGTTGAAATCGATCTTTTTATATGTACAGTTAAAAAGATCGATTTAGCTTTCAGTTAGATATTTTAGTTCGAGTTTTATCCTGCCTCGCTAAAACTCTAACTAAACTTGATTTTTGAAATCAAATTTAATTAATAATTTTTGTAAATATCACAGAAAATATTTAAAAAATACATATAATAATAATCAAATGTTCACTTGTGTTCTACAAAAATGAGTGCGGCCCAAGAATTACTCAATTATAAAATACTAATATTATTTTCACAAAAAAGCAAAATGTTAATTCTTGGATTTTATTGTGGAAACAGTACTTTCTACATTTTTCTAAAATAATATTTTTTCAAAAAATTTGAGTGTTAATTTTAAACATTTTTAGAGTAATTTTTTAAGGCAATTTTACCATAAAAGTTTTATTATTGATATTACATTGCAGAATTTAAAACGTTGTGTAATTTTCTGTTACGTTTAGATTAGCTTCACTGTAACGTTGATTGTAGATGGCCGTTGGTTATTGAAGTTTAATTTGAAAACAGCTTTAGAATTCTTGCGAAGTGAATCGACAATAACACAGTGCTCGTTAATCCAGGCATTTTTGTAGATAATTACAAAAAATTTTATTAAAAATTTTATTTGATATATTATTCTTGAAAAGGTGACCATTTTATAAAGTCGTTAACATTGGATAATCATAATTGATGAGATTTTAATAACATTGGAGTTGGAGCCTAAAACGTCGAATTCTCGGGTCAAGACATGATGATGAAGTAAACACTCCGATTTCTTTACTAATTTTGCCAGAGCTCTAATCGAAGCCAAATTCAAAATAGTAGAGAAAAACTGGTTGTAATTGTGTTACATATAAACAGATGCAATTTTTGAAAAGGTTACCAGATAATTATAATTCTGAAGGTCCTCAGTAACAGCCAACCCTCTCCATGGGAAAGCAGAAGTTTTTGAACAAACTAATGTATCATATTGTGAGACAAGAATGCATACATGACGACAAACTGCATTTATTTGCAAGATGAAAAGAAACCGAATTAGAAAAAGTCATGGCATACTATTGAAGAACTGCATTATGCGTTAAAGAACGAATAATACATGATCAAAGGTTTCGATAGAGTTGCAATTAGCAAAACATGTGGGAAGAGGGAGAATGTAAAAATTTAAAGAACGTACTGTATGTGAATTTAAGTTGCAATTTAGAGGTCATAAAAATGTGTTTGTTACATAAAAGTTTTTTATTTATTTATTTATTTTTAATTTTTTTATACAACAATATATTTTTCTGAATATATCATAATTGACAGCACATTCACGGCTTTCGAAATGTTAGATGGTAGTATCAAATTACTATTATCAATAATTGCATTAGATATTTATTTAGAGATATATATTTTTTATTAATACAATGAGAAAAATATATACCGTCTTCCTCTACCCTAAATGAGTAGTCATTTTCTGATACCCTGAACTAAAAATATAATTTTACGAGCTATGCGTGTAAGATAAACAAAAATCCTGGATATATGAAATAATCGAGAATTTCTAGTCTATACTTTTCTAGATGGCGAAACAATATTGTGAATAATATGAATCCTTTGTATTGCGAGAAATTCTCGCTTGATTTCCTAAAATTGGGTCATAAACCAAGATTATAGTTACTTAAACTCGTCTCTTGAGTTCGCATTTATTCGCAGAGATTTTTAAATAAGTTTGACCATGATAATATAGGAAAACGATCTAGAATTCTATGAAAGGTTTTTAGAACTCACTAGCATAGTGAACTAGAATTTACGAGGATGACATGGAACTATTTTTGCTAGAGACATATATTAATTTTTAGATGTTAATCACAGATTTTTTTTTTAAGTGCACTGAGAGAAAATCCTGTAACTGAGAGTTTATCTATATTATCGAGGTCAAGCCTATTTGAAAATATCTCCAAATAAAGGCGAACACAAGAGGGTTCAGCAACTATAATCTTGGTTTATGACCCAATTCTAGATAATCAAGCGAGAATTTCTCGTCATACAAAGAATTCAGTATACTCAGAATATTGTTTCACCATCTAAAAATGTGTAGATTAGAAATTCTTGATCATTTCGTCTATTCAGTTTATTGGCGTGCCTTATGCGCATAGCTCTTAAATCTATATTTCTAGTTAAAGGATTTAGAAAATGGTCACTTTTTCATTCTAGATTAAGGTGGTATATTTTTTTCTCAGTGTGTACTAGATTGATAATGTGTACTATGTAAGCCATCATGGGCAAAATGAATATATAAAGCATACGGAAATGCTCAGCTTAATCAATAATCATCTACAAAATATGTTAAAAAAAGAGAGAGAGAGAGAGAGAGGGGGAGAGAGAATGAATAGGTAGAAAAAGCGACTGAAAATCTGAAATTTTGCACAATTTTTTCCTTGCATTAGCTTCATTTTCAGAGTCTGACAGAAGTTCCAATATCTTAGGAGCCAGGAAAAATTTCTAGGAGCTGGAGGTACCGAATTATTTTTATGACATCACTGACAGAAAAACGTAGAGGCTAGGGACAATACTTTAATATTATATAATTAATGCAGATCATTCGTTCTTATTTTGCACTGAACAAATGTACTATTCAACCAAAAATATTTTTGCTTCCGTCTACAATAACTGGTCACCAACAAGACATTTTTAGCCGCCCAGGATATGTCAGAACCTGTTGCCATTTTCTTTTCCGTCGAGACATTTTTGTCGATTCCTATACTAAGTTTAAGAAGGAAATAAATATTCTAAAAAATAAAGAAAGATAAAATAAAATATTATTTATACAACAAATGAATAAACAAAAAAAATTAAGGCTTTTCTTTTTTTTTTTTTTTTTTAGCAGCCAGAAGAGCTGGACGCCTTTGACACTACTATAAATGAATCACAGTATACAAGGTATTTAAGAAAGAAAATTATTAATTATGCACATTGATTGCATTAAGATAATCACTAGATATTTTAATTGTTTGGTCAAAGTTATATGATCTTCTTAACTAGTTCGATATCTTCGGCATATTTAGTTGAATATTTATGTTGAATGTCACTCATGAAAGAAGTAAAAGATTGCACGACCACACTCAACCAAATTTTTTGTACAAATGCTTTTAGTGAAAGGAGTAAAAAACTTTAATATAAAGTTTTTAATTAAGTTTTAAACACTAAACAATTTTACAATTTTTTCTTTAGTAGGAAAATTATCTTATCATGCAAGTCTTTTCAATATGTAAAAGCTATATATATATATATTTAAACATTTTTGCGTTATTTGAAGAGACAAATTTTCAGTTAAATAAAACAAAGAAAACTATTTAAAAGTACTGGTATTCAAAATTAGTAGAAGCTTATATAATATTGGTCACTCATATGCAGCCACTACTGTATGCATGAGTTGTGCAAAAAAAGTGAAAGTCACACATGGAATAATAAATTTACATCTGCTGTCGTTTTCAGATATTACAATTAATTTAGATCATGAAACTTTTCTTATCCACATTTTTTCCATTATGAAAGTTGGAATCTCAATTTACAATTCTTTCCATTTTAAGGGGCATGGCACCACTGAAGGTTTAAAATAAAAGCTTATATTTCCATTTAATATTTATAAATTGAACTATATTAGGTTTGTTTTATAAAATGTATATTCAAGCAACAATTCTTTTAATTTTTGATATTTTTTTTACAGATTTGGAATCTTCAAATTGCGTTTTCTCACTTTGCAATTTTTCATGGATTTATAGTTTTGAAAATGCTAAAACTTCTACAAATATTTATGAAAAGTCTTAATATTTTTCGGGTGCATATTAGAACCATATTCAAGGAATTAGGGATGTTTTTGAAAATTATTAATTAATCTTGGGGGCGGGGGGTGATAAAATGCATATCTATGTATAAAAAAAAAAAAAAAAAAAAAAAAAAAAAAAAAAAAAACATGATTTTAGTTATTTATTTATTATTTATTTTTTATTTTAAAGATTTTGCAAAATCCAACCTTAATTCTTTGAATTAGGTTCTATTAAACATCTAAAAATATATCAGTAGAAGTTTTAGCAGTTTGAAGATCATGAATTCATTTTAAAAAATACAAACTTAGAAAACGCAATTTAAAGTTTCAAATTTGCAAAAAATGCACCAAAAACCATAAGAATTGTTGCCTGAATATATAAATTTTACTGGAAAAAAAAACTAATATAGTTCAATAACTTGAAATATAAGCTTCTATTTTAAACCTTCAGTGGTACCAAGTTTCCTTAAAGCCAAAATTAATCAGTGTTTCGTTTAGTTTAAATAACAGCAGAGAAAAAAAAAATAATCTTAAAGAAAGAAATAAAGCTCAATAAATCATTATTCAGTTTCATTGTGCATTGAAGTATGATTTATCATTTACTTATACAAAATTGCACTCTAATTTTTATTGAATAGCAACTTTCAATTAATAACAAGAATTCAATTACCTAACGATTCGCATTTTTCGTTTGAACTCCGCTGATGAACAGATAGAAATAATTTTACGAAGAAGGTAATTTAATATCATCATCATTATTTTTCATACAGTTGATTATGATATATCCAAATGTTGAGAAATCAAATAAATAATTCTTTCAGATGTTACAGGAATTGAACCGAAATACAACGACTTCCTGTTTACATTTTTGTAATTTAAAAAAGCTGGTATCCCAATTTACAATTCCGTTTTCCTTAAAAGAAAAATAGTCATTATTTCGGTTAGTTTAAATAACAACAAAAAATACCAACAATCTTTAAAAATAAATATATATATATATATACGATATCATTCTGCATTGAAGTAAGATGAATCGTTAGTAAAACAGAATTGCACTTGAATTTTTATTGAATAGCAACTTTCAATTAATTACAAGAATTCAATCACCTAACGATTGGCATCTTTCTTTCAAACTTCGCTGTAGAAGTTTTAGCAGTTTGAAGATCATGAATTCATTTAAAAAAATACAAACTTAGAAAACGCAATTTAAAGTTTCAAATTTGCAAAAAATGCACCAAAAACCATAAGAATTGTTGCCTGAATATATAAATTTTCCTGGAAAAAAAACTAATATAGTTCAATAACTTGAAATATAAGCTTCTATTTTAAACCTTCAGTGGTACCAAGTTTCCTTAAAGCCAAAATTAATCAGTGTTTCGTTTAGTTTAAATAACAGCAGAGAAAAAAAAAATAATCTTAAAGAAAGAAATAAAGCTCAATAAATCATTATTCAGTTTCATTGTGCATTGAAGTATGATTTATCATTTACTTATACAAAATTGCACTCTAATTTTTATTGAATAGCAACTTTCAATTAATAACAAGAATTCAATTACCTAACGATTCGCATTTTTCGTTTGAACTCCGCTGATGAACAGATAGAAATAATTTTACGAAGAAGGTAATTTAATATCATCATCATTATATTTCATACAGTTGATTATGATATATCCAAATGTTGAGAAATCAAATAAATAATTCTTTCAGATGTTACAGGAATTGAACCGAAATACAACGACTTCCTGTTTACATTTTTGTAATTTAAAAAAGCTGGTATCCCAATTTACAATTCCGTTTTCCTTAAAAGAAAAATAGTCATTATTTCGGTTAGTTTAAATAACAACAAAAAATACCAACAATCTTTAAAAATAAATATATATATATATATACGATATCATTCTGCATTGAAGTAAGATGAATCTTTAGTAAAACAGAATTGCACTTTAATTTTTATTGAACAGCAACTTTCAATTAATTACAAGAATTCAATTACCTAACGATTGGCATCTTTCGTTCAAACTTCGCTGTAGAAGTTTTAGCAGTTTGAAGATCATGAATTCATTTTAAAAAATACAAACTTAGAAAACGCAATTTAAAGTTTCAAATTTGCAAAAAATGCACCAAAAACCATAAGAATTGTTGCCTGAATATGTAAATTTTACTGGGAAAAAAAACTAATATAGTTCAATAACTTGAAATATAAGCTTCTATTTTAAACCTTCAGTGGTACCAAGTTTCCCTAAAGCCAAAATTAATCAGTGTTTCGTTTAGTTTAAATAACAGCAGAGAAAAAAAAAATAATCTTAAAGAAAGAAATAAAGCTCAATAAATCATTATTCAGTTTCATTGTGCATTGAAAGATGATTTATCATTTACTTATACAAAATTGCACTCTAATTTTTATTGAATAGCAACTTTCAATTAATAACAAGAATTCAATTACCTAACGATTCGCATTTTTCGTTTCAACTCCGCTGATGAACAGATAGAAATAATTTTACGAAGAAGGTAATTTAATATCATCATCATTATTTTTCACACAGTTGATTATGATATATCCAAATGTTGAGAAATCAAATAAATAATTCTTTCAGATGTTACAGGAATTGAACCGAAATACAACGAATTCCTGTCTACATTTTTGCCATTTAAAGAAACTGGTGTCCCAATTTACAATTCAGTTTTCCTTAAAAGAAAAAAAGTCATTTTATCGGTTACTTTAAATAACAACAAAAAATACCAACAATCTTTAAAAAATAATAATAATAATAATATATATATATATATACATATATATACCGGGTGATCCAAAAGTCAGGACAAACTTTAAAAATGAATAATTCGAAAACGAATCAAGATACAAAGATACGGTTTGCACCAAACGGATGAAAAGAAACCGGGTTTTGTGTGGCAAAGGAAAAAAATTAGTTCTGTTGGCAACCAACAGATGGCGCTATAGTGTTTTATTTCACCAAAAGATGATTTACAAATGAAAAAAAAAATGTTGACAGCTTACAAGTCAGCTTAATTACAGTTAATTAGTACTACTACAGTAACTGTTCAATGTCCATCATTCAGAAGTACAGCTGTGAGATGATTCCCCACATCGTTCACAACATTTAGAAGCATTTCTTGCGTTATGGCAGACACATTTCGGCGGATGGCATCTTTCAGTGCTGCTAGTGATGCTGGTTAGTCGCGGTACACTTTTGACTTCCAAGAATCCCCACAGCCAAAAGTCACAGGGTGTAAGATCGGGAGATCTTGGAGGCCATGCGTGATTAAAGTAGCGACTGAGAATGCGATATTTCGATGCATATAAGCTTCGACTACTATTACCTGCTCTAGTTGTTCCTTTTTATATCGTTTGTTGCTTTGCATAATCCTGCATCAGAAATACGACAGCGCCATCTGTTGGTCGCCAACAGAACTATTTTTTTTTTCTTTGCCACACAAAACCCGGCTTCTTTTCCATCCGTTTGGTGCAAACCGTATCTTTGTATCTTCATTCGTTTTTGAATTATTCATTTTTAAAGTTTGTCCTGACTTTTGAATCACCCTGTATATACGATATCATTCTGCATTAAAGTAGGATGAATCGTTAGTCGAACAGAATTACACGTTAATTTTTATTGAATAGCAACTTTCAATTAATTACGAGAATTCAATTACCTAACGATTGGCATCTTTCGT